>CM066036.1:100849941-101304941 GCA_033557465.1 Ichthyophis bannanicus
CATTTACATGCGTGAATAGCTGATTTATGTGTATTAATGGCCTTGCACATGTAAAGAGCTGCAGGGGCAGTAGAACGTCTTTTTGGTTGGAGGGGCCAACAAATCAATTTCCATCCCACCTCTGTATTGGGCAAAATATTGCTGGGTTTCTGACCCCTATTCACCAACTCTTTCCATTGCCTATGAAGAGCTACTTACATGGATGCATGAGTGACATGCACAGCCTTGAAGGGGGCGTGTTCTGGATGTAGTTTAAGAAGGCCTGAAAAATATGAACATATTTCTTATTTTGCAATGAAAATGCACAAGTACCTCCAAAAATGACCCTATTGGTATTTTTACCTGTTCACAGGCAGGCATAAGTGTTAACTAAATGCTCATTTGGACCTGGGATTTGGAGGAGTGATTGAAGGCAGAATTGTGCTTACCTCTCTGACATTTAAAATCACCACAAAACTCCAAAAATGTGGATTGGACTCACTCTGAGATTCGGGAGCTCTGTGCACTGAGAGGTAATCGTACATGTGCTACACCAGTCTTTTGCATTGAGCACTAAATGTTGGATTATCTATAGGTACTTTTCAAATCCAGGCTGAAAACTCACCTCTTCACTGCCGCTTTTGGATCTTGACTCACCTGATCTCCTTTGTGTTTCCTTACCATTCCCTCTAGATGCATCCCATATCCACAGCTACTGTGTTATCTATCTTGACTAGATTGTAAGCTTTGATGAGCAGGGACCATCTTTTACATGTGTCTGTGTACGTCTTGTAGCGCTATACAAATGTCCTAGTTGGTGAGAGGTCATGGGTGTGCCCTTAGTGCAAAGAGCTCCTGGCTCTCAGAAAATGAATTTGATCTCTGGAGGCTAGAGTAGCAAACTTGAAAGAGCTGCGGCAGATAGAGAGGTATATAGAGGAGACATTCAGGAATATAGTAGAGAAGTCCCAACCTCAGTCTGGCAGTTTCTGTGCTGCTTTGGAGGCGAAAGTTTATTTGGAAGGAAATCATCACCTTGGTATGACAGGAAGTGATCCTACAGCCAATGTCTGCTCTACAGGAATTGCAGTGTCTACTGGCACTGAGGATGTGTCTCCAGGACTTTCTGCCCAGAAGGGAAGGGTTATGATGGACATTTTAGTTGTAAATTCAATCATTAGGTATGTAGGTAGCTTGATGTCTGGTGGGCCTGTGTTTGTCACTTGCCTAGCTACTGTAGAGGTGACAGAACTCGAGCATTACCTTGATGTGATTTTAGACAGTGCTGAAGAGGAGACAGCTGTCTTGATGCATGTGGGTAGAACAACCTAGGAAAGTTTGGGAGGGAGGTTTCGGAAGCTAAAGTTAGGCTTTTAGGTAGAAAATTGAAATCCAGAAACTCTAAAATAACATTCTCAGATAGGTCCTGAGGATGCAACAGGAAACCTAAGAGGCAGGCAAACTCTTGAATCTCACTGAATGGATGAGGCAATGGTACAGGGAGGAGGGATTTAGGATTTCTTAGGGAGTGGGCAACATTCTGGGAGAGAGCCTATTTCTGAAATGCTGGGCTCCACCTTAACCAGGGCGGAACCAGGCTGCTGGCACTATCCTTTAAAAAGGAGATGGAAGAGTTTTTAAACTAGAACCTGGGAGTTGAGGAGCACATGGTTCAATGTAAAGTATCTTCAAGAGATATTGGCCAACTGCAGAAGTTAGAATATCGTGATAGAAAGGTTAAAATAAAAGCTGACGTAGCCCAGGAGCATTTAAATAAAGAACAGACAGAAATAAATGATTCCAAATTACCCTCATCAACTGCTACACATGTTGTAAATACAAATTTAGAAAAACATTAGTTTAAATTGTCTATACTCAAATGCCAGAAATCTAGAAAAAAAATAAGAAGGGAGAACTAGAACGTATGGTATTCAATGCAGAGATAGAGACAGTGATGTATATTTGTTTGAAACATGGGAAGTATTAATGATAAATTCTTTCTTTTCGTATCTGTTTTAATTGAACACAACATGAAAAACTGAATCTCAATTTTTTTTTTTGCCCCAGTGTTTTCATAGGCTGGCCTCAAACCTGTGACCCCTGGTTGAAAGTTTTGCAGGAGGAGCTATTATATCTCTGAGGAGGGCTGCCTCCACCCAGCTTACCTTTAACTGTCTTGTATTTCTGGTGATTTTGTTCCTGTTTTCTGATTGGCCCAGAGTTTGATTGTTCTTGAACTCTGTGGGAAAACCTTTCCTCGATTTTTTTATCTTTGAATCTATTGACTCCTGCTCTAGAAGCTTATGCCAAAGACTTTTCTTTTGCCATTTTCTTGTGCCAGAAATACTGTGAAACCATGTCTAAATATCAAAGACATTTATCAAGCCTAATCCAGATCCTGGTTGCATAATTAGTGATTTGTAGTAGACTTTGTAAATGTCTCTGATATTATACTTAGGGGCATGTTTACTAAAGTGCGGTAAACGTGACTAACGCGCGTTATACGACGTTAACGACCGTAAGTGCCGTATAACGTGCGTACCGACGCGCTAACGACCGTTAACGTCATACTACGCGCGTTAACCGTAGTTAACGATCGTAAAGCTCCGCGGCGCGTTAAAACAGCGCAAAAGGTGGAGAGTGGGCGGAGAGAAGGGGTCAATGGGCGGAGAGTGGGCGGGGAGAGGCACCCCTCATACTAACGCGCTGAATTTCAGAGCTCAATTACAACGCGAATGAAAACCTGTCGTTAAAAGGCATTTAAAGGGAAGAGAAACCATTTCCGTCAGCAATGTACAGAAAAACCGGGGAAACCCACAAAACGTGAGCAGTGTGATACATGTGCACAGAACAATATTTCACATAAAACGTTACAAATGACCACAAAAAACATATTAAAAAGCATAATTCAGCTGGGCAACAGTGATAGCAATGGGCAACAAGGAACAACACTCCCTGGAAAGCACAAAAATAAAAAGAAATGATGTGTGGAAGGGTCTACGCTCCGCAGACCCTTTCAAAGAGCGTTACATTGTAATGGAGCTGTCCTGGGCATGTGGTGTAATGTTTTCCAATGATATCATTGTTTCCCAGCTTGGTTATGGGTGTGTGCCCCTTTTTTGAGGTCTTTTCTGAGGTTTATGTATACCTTTGTCTGCATAAGGTAAATGAGGCCACAGTAAACCTGTTGCAGAGCAGGGTTTCTGGCTCGTCAGGCCGGTTTAACTAACCCCAGGGAGTGCACTGTCTCTGTGGCCACAGTGTGGTGCAACAGACACAGCCAGTGCCTGTAAGACCAGAGGGTCACAGGTTCAAATCCCAGCTGGGGCTCTTGCCAACCCAATCCCCATAGTTTTACCCACCACTAAACAGTGATAGTAACGACACTCCTTTATTGCAGAGAACATACACATGGCCTATAGTTTACCACACCAAACACAGACACCAGAAACAGGCACATTACCTAAAGCAGAGTCCCGCAAATGCAGTCCTGGAGGGCCCCACACCATTCCGGCTTCATGCCTCTAATAAAGATGCCTGTGCTGCATAGCTATGCACCACCCCCATGGTATGCAGATGTAGCTCATGCATATTTATGAGGGACAGCATGAAAACCCGAACAGTGTTTGGAACACCAGGACTGGAGTTGGGGAACTCTGCCGTAAAGCAGCAGCCAACAGGGCCACACACCCACCCACAGGCCCCATTGGCCAATGCCTCCTGGAGAGGCAAGACATTGGGCCCTGCCTGTATCTCCCAATACTAGCAGTTGCATACCTTAGCAATGCCACCCTACACCTGGGTATATGGTACACAGCTATCAAACGTTCCCTATGATAACTGGCAGATATCAATTCCTACGTTAAGCACAGTTTGCTCATTGCGCTCCACCATAACAATCATTCTGATGTCTGCGGTGTTTGCTGCAGGTCTGGTCTCTGACAGTGTTCACCACCCTGGGGAGTGACCCCCCAACAGCCTTGTGTACCATATCCATGCCTGTACTATGCCCATGACTGGTGTAGTGGGTATGGCTGCTGACCACCTCTATAGTAGCACAATGCTGGCATAGGTGTGGGGGTGGCTGTCTGTCTATCCAGCAATGTTGCCAGTATTGGGCTGCCAATGTGCATAATGAGGAGCAAGGTACCATGGGTATAGGCCGGACAGGGTGGCCTGGCCAGGGTGCATCTGCACAGGGCATAGGGCAGTGACAGGCACATTGTAGTGCCCGGCCACCACCTACACAGACAGGGTGACCTGAGTATATCCTGCTGAGAGATCACTATCACCCTGACTGTGCAGTGACCACAGCATGGCTAGGCACTCCTATAGTGCTATCTAATATTTCTCTCATGTGATAAATATGGGTTTCCTTTTGGGTCCCAGTCACTGATGTATCTGCTTGCTGTGTATGCTGACATCCCAGTTCTGGGTGCAGGCATCTCCACTGGGCACTAGCAGACTGCTTGCAGCTGGTAGGTGTTGTGATGGAGTGGCTTGCAGGGTGCAGTGGCTGATGGCTTGCACCCTGGGAATATCAGATAGTGGTGGGGTGCAGCATACCATATCCAGGCCTAATGTCTGTCTGCTGTTGTGTTATGGCTGTGTACAGAGCTGCATTGACTGCCCTGTGGGGTGTCTGTTCCTCAGCAGGACTAGGGTTAACGTTCCCCTCTACTGCCACCTTTGCAGGGAGGTAGACTGTGGGTCTTGTGATGGGAGACCCTGTTTGCCACCCTCAGCCCCGGGGGAGGGGTGTGGTGGTGCATGGGGGCTACACCTGACTGAAACAGACAAAGATGTCCAAGGTGGTCCTGCAGAACCTACCTATCTCACACAGTAACACAGCTTTGGACCTGCGCCATGGCCGGTGCTGGGCACCTCACTGCACCCTCAAGGTGAGCACAGTACCCGCACAATGTGAAGGTGTGTAGCTACTCTGTGCCAGTACATCACACGGTCAGTACCCCCTATCAGGCCGAGGTGCTGGGGGGGTGCACATGGTCAGTTCTCCCTACCAGGCCGAGGTGCTGTGGGGGTGCATTCCCCATGGTGTGTATCTGTGGACAGCTGATTTGCATGTGCAGTGCATCATGGGTGTGACTGGCCCAATCCAACCCTGTGAAACTCCAGTAGCTGCTCACAGGCTCTGATAAACCATAGGCCATCACACGTACATCTGTTAGCATAATGCATAGGTGCAGGACACCCTACAAGGTCTGTAATATCAGATGCCCACACTGGTAAAACACACGTATCCACGCACGTAAACAAACACGTAGCAACGCACGTACCGACGCACAATTGTACGCGCGCAGCTACGCACGGAACTACGCACGTATCAACGTACGTGGCTAAGCACACTCCGAGGGTGTTTTTATGACACCAATACTCAGCGTAACGAAAAACATGCCTCCTCTTTCCCTCTGTAATGTGCAGGGTGATGCCTGGGACAGCCTTCTGCGTTAGGCACACTGGGGACTCGAACCCATGCTGCCTATAACAGCGGTCAGTACCGTAACCATTGTGCTACAGCTCTGTTTCAGTGCTTTGTGTCTGTACGTCTTCTTATGATTAACGCGCAGTAACGCGGCACGGCGCCCGGTAACGCTCGTTACGTTTTCTAACGCGCGGTAGTGGTGACAATGTACCGCCCATGTCCTTATTTGGGGTTTCTTTCACTACCGCGGCTCCTAACGCGAATTGCACTAACGCACTTTAGTAAACATGCCCCTTAGTCTTGATTTCACATAATTTCTGGCACAAGAACATGGCAAAAGAAAAAAGCCTCTAGAGCAGGGGTTCTCAACCCATTCCTGTCAGGTTTTCAGGATAACCACAATGAATATGCATGAGAGAGATTTGCATACAATGGAGGCATGTCCCAAGGAATGGATTTGAGAACCACTGCTCTACAGCAGATGTCAATAGTCACAAGGCAAGAAATCCAGGAAGGGATTTTCATAGAATTCAAGAATAATCAAGTTATGGGTCAATCCGAAAACAGGATCAAAGATCAGCAGAAATACAAGACACAGTTAAGAACAGGCTGGCTAAAGCTAGTCTTCTAAATGTAATAGCTCATGTTGGAAGAGGAATGCGGCCTAACCTAAAGGTCTGAGGCCAAGCAAGAACAACTGTTAACAAAAGTAGAAAGCCCCTCAAAATGTGGCTATATTTTTTTTATTTGCCTGGAGACTTCTAGTAACCTTTTAGCTTTTTTTGAGGGGGAGGTGTGGTCAGCAGCCCCCAGCCACCTCTTAACAAAATTGCCTTAAAATGAAAGTGTATAAAAATACAACGTAACAAAGTGAAAATTTATTAAACCAAACTGAAACAAAATGGAAAAAAAAAAACCACCTGCAAACACAAGAAACTAAATGAAATGAAATGACATTTTTTTGCCTGCAAACCTTTAGTTAGCCATAATGTGCATCTCTGAGACTTGGTGGAAGGACAACCCATGGGCTTCATGCGAATACTCACCATTGATCACAGGTGCGTCTAATATTACTGCAATGGGAATATGGTTCTTCTGTTCAAACTGATTTGAATTGTTTATAAGGATGCCCATAATCATGTCCTAATATAATACACCCTTGGAAATCAACCCCAATATATCCAACCAAAACTTGATTCCCCTACCAATTTGTCACCCTAAATAGTGTCCCATCCAAATAGTAGCCCCTAAAAAACTACCCGATACCTTCTATTTTTTGTCGGATCGTTCACCGTGAAAAGAAACTTTGCCTTTCTCAAAGTGAACCCTCCATTTTAATCAATTTAAACATGGCCCATTATCGGCCTAAAAAAACCAACCAAACGGCACTTGCTGCCGTCAGTAGCAATTGAAACAATGTCCAGTATCCTCTCAAATCTCAAGGCTGAGAAGGACACAGCTTCCAAACATATCAGTCCTTTCCATTGATATTAGTGAAAATTCAAAGAGAAAAAGCACTTAGCTGGACCGATAATCAAAAGGAGATGCCCCAACAATAACCAGCTCCCCTGCCATGTGTCCAAAACCGAGATCTGCTATCTCTTCATCAACGGCCAGGCAACCACAGGATGACGGTAGAGCACCTCCAGTAGAATAGAGACGAGGTTCCTGCGACACTAGTAGTGTTTCAAGCCGCACACCCACTTCACAGCTCTTCATCAGTCATATGGTGACGTCATCCTTATCACCTGATTTAAATGGAACTGTTTCTACGGGGTTCATATTCCTGTTTGGTCGGTTTTTTAGGCCGATAATGGGCCATGTTTAAATTGATTAAAATGGAGGGTTCACTTCGAGAAAGGTGAACGATCTGACAAAAAATAGAAGGTATCGGGTAGCTTTTTAGGGGCTACTATTTGGATGGACACTATTTAGCATAATCATGTCCTGGCAATATCCCAGTTTTTATACTTTTCCTACTATTTCCTTTTTTAATTGGTTTTGTTTTATTTGATTCTTTTATGTGTCAAATATGTGTGCATATGTAGTCCAAAGCCATTTCACTGGCCATTTTTTTTAGGAGATATTGTACATTAGGGAGTTGAACATCAAGGGTGCCAATAATGTTGACCACAATTGTAATTCAGAGTGAAATTCTAATTTTAAATGCATGTTATCTGTTTATATGCCATGTAGGTGTACAATGCAAAGCAGACCAGATACCTCCCTACATCATTTTCTCTAGTAGGAACGGTACAATGTTCCTTAATAATACATCTACGTAATCCATGGGTGCCCTGAAGATACAATTCCCCATTTAGACATCTGCTGTATATATATGGCATAAGGAAGTAAGAGGAAGCTTCCATGTTGCATGTTGCTTGCAACCCTTGCTACATGTACTTCTGGTTATTTTAAGCCCAACTACTTTGCAGCTGTTCCACTGTAGCAAGTGTTACAAGCTCAGCAGCTGTCTGGAGCAAATTTAAATAGTTTGCTCCCCCACCCATGCCATCATTAACTAATTTAAGTGTGTGGTCAGTATTTGCAAGAGGGATGTTAAACCTGACTTTGGAATAAGGACGGGGACACACCCTTCAGGTCACCCTAAAAACTGGCAAACATGATAATCTTCCAGGCTCAAATCTAGGAAGAAGTTTGAAAATTCCTGTAGTCGGAGAAATGAACCACTTTGCCTCACAAGGCAACCCAGAGGGTGTTGGTTTATCTTTTTTTTTTTTAATTTAAAATTTATCAACCAATGCTTTGTCATTAGAGCTTTAACATACATATTAACATTCACCATCCCAACAGGGCATCTCCAAACTTCCCCTTATTCACATCTTTACTATGGTAACTTTTATTATAGATCTTCATCAACCCCCCATCTTCCCTTTCCCCCATCCCCCCCCCCTTCCTTGCCATATTTCTCCCTTAACCTTAATCAATTTAGTGCTACCCACCTTGTATAATTCCCCCAAACTTTTAGAAACTGTGCCGGCCTGTTCTTTTTCAGCGCCGTTAGCTTACTTAACAGGTATACCTGGGCCAATGAAGCTTTGTAGTCCCCGATAGTCAGTACCGAGCTCTGCTTCCATCTCCGTGCTATTAATAATCGGAGTGCCACACACCCTAAATTGAGGAATATACTGTCCGAATTGTTTAGATTCCCCGGTTTCATTCCCAGCATTGCTACCGCTGGTTGGGGAGTAACGTCCTTCTCTAATATCATACTTAACAGCTTAAATACCTCCTCCCATACTTTATACAAAGTCCCACAATCCCACCATACATGAAGATAACATCCCTTAGCACCACACCCTCTCCAACATTTATCATCCCTCCCCTTATACATACAGTGCACTTTTTCCAGTGTCAAATGCCACCTGTACATTATTTTGTAATTATTTTCAATAAAATTAGCCGCTAACAGCCCCTTATATCTGTTGTGGAATATGCGTCTCCACTGAGTCGCATCCCAATTTTCTCCAATATCCTGTTCCCATTTTTCCTGGAAGCCCCGTTTGGATCCCTCCCCCTCCATCATATTATAAAAACTAGTCACAATTGTTTTCCCTTGCCCCATTAGGACTAGTTTTTCAAGTTCAGTCGGGTCTCCCCTGAGCTCTGGTAGTATTTTATGTCTAATACAGTGACATATCTGATTGTATGAATAACTGTCTACCTTCTCTAGGCCATATTGCTTCATAGCTGATGCAAAGTCCAGAATCTTTTTCCCCTCTACAAGCTGTCCTATGCAGATTAACCCCTTCTTGCCCCATTCCTCAAATGCACTTTTCCCCATCGACGGAGGAAAATTTGGGTTCCCACAGATAGGAATCAACCGGGAGACCCCTTTTGCACCCCGCCAACTGTATTTCCTTTTCTTCCACAAACACCAAACACTCTGCACGTAGGGGTTCTGGAAACGCGCTCCCCCTTTTTTCTCCATCGGTATCCACATCAATTCTCCTAATTTCCCCCTCAATAATTCCTCCGATTCCATTTTTACCCACTCTTTTACTTCCTCCGCCCCCATTCCACAATGACCCTAAGCTGCGCCGCTTTCACATATCTCTGCATATCCGGTATGGCCACCCCCCCCCCTCCCATTCTCCCTCCTCCTAGTAAGAGTCCTCCAGGCCACGCTACTCCTCTTTCCCCCTCCTATAAATTTCATAATAATCCCCTGTACTCGTGCTACAAACTCTTTGGGCACCCGCAATGGTAAGGCCCTAAACAAATAAAGCCATTGTGGTAGTATCATCATTTTGATCGCCGAAATCCTCCCCAGCCAGGATAATTTGTTGCTTCCCCAGGTTTCCAACTCTTTCCATATCGTTTTCTCCATCACCCCAAAGTTGGCTTCGTCAACATAAAATATCAGCAAATAATGATATTTTACTCTCCCAATTCTCTCCCTTAACCCCAGATATCTCTGGACATTCCCTCACCCGTTTTGCCAGAGGTTCCATAGAAAGTACAAAAAGAAGGGGTGAGAGTGGACACCCCGCCTCATTCCCTTGCCCAGTTCAAACGCTTTAGTATATTCCCCATGAATGGCAATCTTTGCTAAGGGTTCCGTATATATTGCTTTAATCCAGTTATTATACCCCCCTCCAAGCCCCATATGCTCCAGTACTTTTAACAGATACGGCCAGGCTACGCGGTCAAATGCTTTTTCCGCGTCTATGGTCAGAAGAATCATTTGCTCTTCACTCCTCCTCCTCTTCCTCTTCCATATAGTATTTAATACCTTCCGGATATTGTCTGCACAAAACCCACCTGATTTTCATGTACTAGTGGCGGCATAAAGGGTAACAGTCTATTAGCGAATATCTTTGTGAAAATTTTAAAATCTGTCGCTAATAGTGATATGGGTCTGTATGAAGCACATACGCTGGGATCCTTCCCCTCTTTCGGTAATACCGTTATACCAGCTGTTCTCATGGTCTCTGGCATTTTCCCTTCATCTTTGAAAGAATTGTGTAATCGGGCCAGAGGCCCACACAGGATCTCCTTAAAGGCTTTATAAAACTTATTAGTAAAGCCATCCATTCCTGGAGCCTTATTTGCCGGCAAAGCCTGGATCACCTCACATATTTCCCCCTATCTAATGGGTGCCGAGATCTGGGCCACTTCTTCCATTGTCAGCTTAGGTAGTTCTATATCTAAGTATTTATCTATATCCTCCCCCTCTTTCACATTCCCTGCTGAATATAGCTGCTTATAGAATTGCACAAATCGTTCCTGAATTTTCTCCCTCCTGCATCCCAAATTTTTGTTATAAAGTTCTTATTTTGCCGCTGTTGAAGACTAGGCGCTAGCCACTTGGTGGGTTTATTTCCTAGTTCAAAAAATTGCTGTTTCAATTGAACTTGGGCAAACTTAATATCTGCCAGTTCTAGTTCACCCAGTTCTCTTCTCGCTTTCTTTAATTCCTGCAGATTTGTCTCACTTAGATCCTGTTGTTTTTGGAATCCCTCCAGTCCCCAGATCTTCCCCCTTAAATCTTCTTTATGACCCTCTTTAATTTTTTTCATATATATGCCTGCTGATATCAACTCTCCCCTCACCACAACTTTCAAGCACTCCCACAAGGTCTCCACTTTACAGTTATCTCTGTCATTAATCTCCCAATAACTTTTTATGGATTGTCTTATTTTTTGCACTACCTCAGGCTGTTCCAATAATGACTCATTTAATATCCATCCCCTCTTCTGCTTTCCTGGGTTTTCCAGCTCACAATCAATCCATACTGGCGCATGATCCGTCCAGATCCGTTCCCCAATTTCACAAGTCTCAATCTTCTCCACCAGAGCTTTAGATAGCCAGATCATATCTAGCCTGGAGAACGACTTATGCACCGGTGAATAAAATGTATAATCTTTTTCCTGTCCTTTCAACTCCCTCCGGGTATCCTGTAGTCCTAAGTGTGTGCCCATTAATTTTAACTTCCTCCAACTCTTCGCACTGCCCTCACTATACCCTTTTGAGTTGTCTAACTGTGGGTTGACCGTCAGATTAAAATCACCCCCCATGATCACCTGACCTTCCGCAAACTGCTCCACTGCAGCTGCTAAAGTCTCATAAAATACCCCCTGTGCAACATTCGGGCCTTATACATTTACTAACGTGATCCTTTGCTGTTGAATTTTCAATAGTAAAAGCAGAAACCTGCCTCATTTATCCTGTTGTACCGCTTCCACCACATATGGTAGTCTCCCATTAATCAAAATTCCCCCCCCCCTTTTTCAGATCAATTCTATTGGATGAATACCATTGCCCTGGGAATTTCCTCTGTGCCACCCTCCACTCATTAGCTTTCTTCAAATGAGTTTCTTGCATAAAGGTAATGTCTCCCTAATTTCTTTGTACATTCGCTGTCTTTTGATTGGTGAGTTTAAGCCCCTCACATTCAAGGTTAATACCCGTAATCTAGACATTTTCCATAAGAAGCTGTCTTCCCGCTGTAGCCTCTAGTCTGGCAAGAAAGTCCCCCCTTCCCCTTATCCCCCCTCTTCACTCTCCCCCCTCTCCCTCCCCCTCCAAACTCGGTCATCTTCAACCTCCCCCCTCCTACAAGGCATTACATACCAGACCCCAAATCAACATATACACATATCTATTTTTATACCTGGCTCTATTACACCATTGATACTCCTTATCTCTTTATGTGCTCTTTGCTTAAGCTTTATATAAATATAGCTCCTCTGCATTTCAATATGTCCACAGCTGTGCAGCCTTTCAACCTCTCTCTTCCTCTTGTGCCAAATTCTTCTTCTGTCTCCTTAGACGTTTATCCCCTTGGGGTGCCCGTCTCCAGCTGTCTTCTCTATCTTGCCTTGATGCCATTGCCTGCTGTCCCTTCCATCCAGCCTACCTGCCGCATAAAGAGGTGGCCTTCCCCCACTGTCCGTATGTGGGATTGCACCCCTTCCATACTGAATTGTAAGCTGAAAGGATAGGTCCATTTATACTTAATTTGTTCCTCTCGCAGCCTCTTTGTTAGGCCTGCTAATTCCCTCCGCTTCCGCATAGTGATCGCGGACAGGTCTGCATACACCTCAATTTTCTGGTTCTCCCAGGTGATTTCTGTTAATTTCCTGGCTGCACTCATTACAGCGTTTTTTGTTGCATACGCTTGAAAGCAGGCAATTATATCTCTTACACGTCCCTCTCTCCGAGGGCCGAGCACTCTGTGTGCACGCTCTATCCTCCAACAAAGCTCAGTCCCATCCATACCAGCCTGCTCCACTATTTGATGGCTTATTTTCTCCACCACTTTTATACAATCTTCTTTATCTTTACTCTCGGGCACTCCACGTATTCTTAAATTCACCCAGCGAGATCTGTTTTCCAGATCTTCCATTTTTGCCCATATCTCTTCCTGCTCCCCCACCAGGGCTTTCCCCGTCTCTTGCATGCTCTTTAATAGTGCCTTCTTGTTCTTCTACCCTGTTTTCCATATCTTCTAGCCATTGCCACACCTCACGCACATCCACTCTCAACTCCTCCATCCAGGTGTGCACCTCGGCTTTGAAGTGAGCTAGGTCCTGCCTTATGGTTGCAAACCAGCCCTTTAGCTCCCCTTTCAGGCCTTCAATCTCACTTTCTCATTGGTCAGCTTCTCTGCCAGCTTTGCTCGCCTCTGCCCCCGCTAACTCGCATGGCATCTTGTTTTTCCACGCGGCGCTCCTGCTCACTGCTTTAAACGCGTATGTTTTTAAGTCTGCTGCACCCTTCTTTGGCGTCGTCATCTCTCCAGGTTACCCCCAGTTTCTGGTTTAGGATCTCGAGTTTCCCACGCTGCAGGAGCTGTCTTTTGTCCAGGTAATTAGATTTTCCGACGGAGCTCTACTCTTAAGCTGCCGTCTCGTCCAGTGACATCATTTCCTCTTTCTGTGTTGGTGTATCTTTAAAATTGTTTTATTAGCATAAGATGCAAAAATATCCAAAGAGAAAGAGGAAAGAGGAAAGCAGCCTGTGGTGAAGAAATCGAAAAATAGTCCAGATCTGGAAATATGGACGACCTAAAGAGAAAATCAAGACGCAGAGAGAGGACTGGAGCAGAGCAATAGCCTTGTGGTTAGAGCAGCGGCTGAGAGAGAGGAAGGCAAGGTTTCAATCCAGATGATGTTCCTGGTAGTCTAGGACAAATCACTTAACTCTCCATTGCATCAGATACAAACTTACAGGCCGATGCAGAAAGACAAGTGCTCCCTTTGTGCGCAGATAACGCAACTTATGCGCACAAGTTCCGCCATGCCAAATGCAGAAAAGAGCTCGATGTGCGTGTAAAAAGGGAGCAAACGTTTGCGCATACAGCACTGCCAAGTGTATTTAAATTATATGCACATGAGTTGTGCACATTAAAACAAGATGGTAATAAGGTCTGCAACCGATGCAGAGAAACACGTAGAGGATTACATAACCAGCAAGAGCGCCAGTATCTCTACGCCTGGTCTGAGGTGGCTTAAGCATGTTGCACATCTAGGGAAAGACTTTCAGGGTTAGGTGAACAGTTACCTTTGTTGTGAACATTTTCTGTGTGTATCTTTCAGCATATAAGTGAAAGTTCGGCCTTCAAGAACAAATGTCTTTTGCTTCTTATCCGTGTAGCACGTCTGTGCATGCATTGGCTCCTCTCCTTTCAACTTTATGCTGGTTTTGTGCACAGCTCATTTGCATACATGCCTTTTGCTGCATACGAGCACTGAAGTCTCGTGCTGTCTGTGTGCTATGAAAACGCTTACACAGCACATTCCTGCCAAGTTGTGCAGGACTCTTCCATCCACACTGCTGCTAGTAGGGGGAGGTGCTGTGATAGCATGTTCTTGTTGCATGACTAAAAATGCAATATCACAGCTCCGTCCCCTACCAGCAGCAGTGTAGGTAGAAGAGTCCTGCACAGCTTGGCAGGAACACCGTGAGGTGACATACAGCTCTGCTGCCTGTTCTTTTACTCTCGGAAGAAACTAGCAGTGCGGAAAGCATTCATGTGGAACCTTAGGCTACTAAGGGCACGTGAAGACTGTTAGAATCCATTTTTATGCATTTTTATTGCGAATCAAAAGCAAGTAATAATTATTTTCAAAATCATATGTTTAAAGCTTTATTCCTTGAGTGTGTTCAGCATAAGACTGCCAATCGTCAAACTTGCAATAGGAAAGTATACACTTATTAGTGTACAGCACTAGAATACAACATCATATATCCTTCTAAGGCTTGGGGGGGAGACAAATCAAACCGTGTTCTGTGCATTAAGATACTCTTATAGGACAGTTTCACATCTTGGGCCTTCCTGTTGCAATGCTGATTTAAAAGTTGATCATTGGTTTAGAACTAAGATGCATATAGCTTTGACACAAGATGATAGAGACCTTCATGTCTAGGCCAATAGTTGAAATCCAGCTCAGAATGCAATGGCCAAAAGTCATTTCCGTTACATTCTGAGCTGGATTTCAAAAAGCTGTGTCTAGTTTTCTGTGGAAAGGTGTTGATATTAAAATAAGGCACCATCATCTTGCTGATAGTTCCAATGTGTTGTCCAAGGAAGTGTGGAGAATAAATTGCTCTCCTACCTCGAGAAGTGGTCACTTTGGATCAAGGCTGAATCACTCTGAATGGACTGGGCGACGCTTGTGTGGTCACAGCATGTGGGGTACTTGTTATTTTCTAGCACAGCATATAAGGGAACCTTGCACTGCCGTTGCTTGTGCTGCACCAGTGTTGTGTCTGAAAGGAGGTCTTTAGTTTCTTGTGTTGCTAATACACACCTTTCACAAGCACAACACTCACCAGCGAAAGGCATGTAGTGGTTTCCCATCACTTCCACCAGTATGGTTTGCAAAGCTTTCTTGTGTTATTTTGCTGGACCACAGAGCAGGAAAAGAGCTCTACAAATCCTTGTAATAATTTTAAGAGGCACATGGCACATGCTCTCTTTGGTCAGCTTTGCAGAGTTGACCTCTCCTTTGAGAAATGGAGGCGTTTGGTGCTATCAGTGCACGACCTTTCACAAGCACAAAGCTCATAAGAAATATGAAAAATATCTAATAAGATCCTCAGTTTCTCATAATAGCTGCAGAAAGTGCAGGATGAATTAGGCTAATGATTAAAACATAATTGGAATTCAATTTCTTCATCTTCTTTCATGGCTTTGCTGCAGTGAGGAGCGCGAATGAACTGCTCCTGTAATCTCCCACTATGCTTCTTGCTGAATGCGTCTTCCCAGACAAGGTGAAACCAAGCAGACAGGATGGTGCGTGACATGAGATGCGCCTTGTTCAGTAAATCCAGTTGTATTTCATATGCTTGGTGTTCCTGTACTCACAATGCATCGTTCATGAGCGCCATTTTGCACCTCTCAGTACCAAGGCATTATAAAGTCGTTGCTTTTCTCTGCTTGAAAGCTGAACCCTTGATAATGCTGTGCAAGTGAGACATGAACCTTACGACAACACCATTAACCAGATGCTGACTCATGATAAATACCATACATACACTGAGGTTTTGTGGTAAGGCAAGAGCAGAATTAGTAACAGGCAGGACAATATTTGAAGGCCATGTGTTTTCAGAGTGCTACTAATTTAGGTCTGGAAGCTCAGATTTAGAACGATCTCGCCCACTGTGCACTTGGGACCTGAGCTGAAACCCATATTTTGACTGTACAAAACTCCAGGCCCAGCAATCTCCATCTTGAGCAAGCAAACAAGGATTTGGACAGAAATGTCTTTTGTCAGCTTCAGAGCCATGGTTCAATATCATTTTTATGCTGATGGCTCTCAGATCTATCTATCTATACCTGATATTTCTGACATTCCATAAGAACATAAGATATGCCATACTGGGTCAGACCAAGGTCCATCAAGCCCAGTATCCTTTTTCGAACAGTGGCCAATCTAGGTCATACGTACCTAGCAGTTTCCGCAAAAGACACAGGTTCCGCAATGCTTGTACTGGGTCAAGCATTGATATCCTGGGTCCCTTCTTAATAATGGTTTATGGACCTTTCCTCCAGGAACTTGTCCAAACCTTTTTTAAACCCAGCTACACTAACAGCCTTTACTACATCCTCAGGTAACAAATTCCAGAGTTTGATTACACGTTGAGTGAAAAAATATTTTCTTTTATTAGTCTTAAATAGTTTACCCTGTAGCTTCATTGCATGTCCCCTAGTCTTTCTATATTCTGATAACGTAAACAATTGATCTACGTTTACCCGTTCCACTCCGTTCATTAATTTATAGACTTCTATCATATCTCCCCTCAGCCGTCTCTTTTCCAGGTTAAAGAGCCCTAACCTTTTTAGCCTTTCCTCATAGGAGTATCCTTCCAGCCCCTTTACCATTTTGGTGGCTCTTCTCTGAACCTTTTCTAATAACGCTATATCCTTTTTAAGATACGGTGACCAGAATTGCACACAATATTCAAGGTGCGGTCTCACCATGGAACAGTATAGAGGCATTATAATATTTTTTGTTTTATTTTCCATTCCTTTCCTTATGATACCTAGCATTCTATTTGCTCTCTTGGCTGCCACTGCACATTGGGCCGAGGGTTTTAACATGTTATCCACAATGACGCCTAAATCTTTTTCCTGGGTGGTGGTTCCTAATGTGGAACCTTGCATTGTGTAACCATAGTTTGGGTTGTTCTTCCCTAGGTGCATAACTTTGCACTTGTCCACATTAAATTTCATCTGCCATTTTGATGCCCAGTCTTCCAATTTATCAAGATCCTCTTGCAATTTTGCACAATCCTCTTGGGTTTTAACAACTTTAAATAGTTTTGTGTCATCTGCAAATTTGATAACCTCACTCGTTATTCCACTTTCCAGGTCATTTATGAATATGTCAAAAAGCAGCGGACCCAGCACAGATCCCTGGGGTACACCACTATTCACCTTCTCCATTGGGAAAATTGGCCATTCAGCCCAACCCTCTGCTTTCTATCTTTTAACCAGTTCCTGATCTACAGTAGTACACTGCCTCCTATCCCATGACTCTTTAGTTTTGCCAAAAGTCTCTGATGAGGGACCTTGTCAAAGGCTTTCTGAAAGTCCAGATACACTATATCAACCGACTCTCCTTTGTCCACCTGTTTATTCACACTTTCAAAAAAACATAACAGATTAGTAAGACAAGATCTTCCTTGTCTAAAGCCATGTTGGCTGTCTCCCATTAGGCCATGACTATCTACATGCTGAGTAATTTTATTCTTTATGATGCTTTCTACCATTTTTCCCGGTACTGATGTGAGGCTCACCGGTCTGTAGTTTCCCGGATCACCCCTGGAACCCTTTTTAAAAATTGTTGTTTCATTGGCGATCCTCCAATCTTCAGGTATTAGAGATGATTTTAATGATAGTTCACAGATTACTAATAGCAGGTCTGCAATCTCATATTTCATTTCTTTCAACACCCTTGGATGTATACCATCCGGCCCAGGTGATTTGCTACTCTTCAGTTTATCTAATAGTTGTAATCTCTGCCTGCCTATCTGACTTTGCTGCCTGGATATCTTGCCGCTGATTGAAATTGAACATGGCCAAAACCGAACTTTTTTTCCGTCTAAACCTTCCTCCTTTCTCTATCTCTGTTGATAATACTCTTCTACTTCCCTTCTCCTCAGCCCGCAACCTTGGATTCATCTTTCACGCCTTCCTCTCCTCCTCACATATCCAACTGATTGCTAAAACCTGTCATTTCTTTCTCTATAAAATTAACAAAATTCACCCCTTCCTTTCTGAACTCACAACTAAAACCCTTATCCACTCTTTGATCACTTCTCATCTCAACTATTGCAATCTCCTCCTTGCTGGTCTCCCTCTGAGTCATCTCTCTCCCCCTCAATCTGTTCAGAACTCTGCTGCATGCCTAATCTTCCGCCAACCTGGACATACTCATATAACCCCTCTTTTCAAGTCATTTCATTAGCTCCCCTTCCGTTTCCGTATCTAATTCAAACGTCTCCTTTTGACCTACAAATGTATTCATTCCACTGCTCCTCTCTTTCCTCTCTCCTCTCTCCTCTCTCCCTACACCCCTCCTCGTGATCTCCACTCCTCCACTGGTTTGCTTCTCTCTTTGCCCTTTTCTTCCACTGCCAATTCCAGACTTCAATCCTGTCACCTTGCTGCTCCTTATGCCTGGAACAAACCTCTGGAGTCTGTGTGTCAGGCAAACCCAGTCCAAAAATGTGGACAGCAGAGGAAGAATATCTTTTATTGATTAACTTAAGCCACTGGCCCGACACAGGCCGTGTTTTGTTTTGTCTTCATCAGGGGATAAAGCTGGATTAACTAAAACATATAAAACAAATAAAAAATAATAAATACATCAATATAAATTAAGAAATTAAAAACTTAAAAATAACAAATATTTAAACATAAGAAGCCTTAAGATGAACTGTTATGCCAGTATAATTTATATAATAAAAACATACATACATATATAGACTAATAACATATTTTGTGCTGTATTAGATTTGATTAGTCAAAACTGTAAATTAATTAAAAGGTATATACATACTGATTATGCATATGTTTGTCTTCTTCTTTCCCAAATGATACAGAATGTATTGAGTATATAAGTGAACACAGAGGTAGGTTTTGGATGTTATTTATTGTGCATTATGGTTTTTCAGTTTTATGACGTTTTGATGTGTTGTATGATTTATACATGTACACATTAATTTACAGTTTCAACTAATAACATATTTTGTGCTGTATTAAATTTTATTAGTCTATGTATGCTTTTATTATATAAATTATATTGGCACAACTATGAACACCTTAATAGTTCCCAAGATGATGACATCATGTACTAAAGCTACATCAAACAGAGCTTTTTCATTGTTCGCACCCAGGAATTGGAATAAACTTCCCCATGAAATCCGCGGCATCAAAAGTCTATTACAATTCCGCAAAGCCGTAAAGCATCACTTATTCACAAAATACTACCCAGAAGTGTCCATGGACACTCACACAGCCAACAGGCCTCCCACTCACACCAAACACCCTAGCACTTTAATCCAACCAGAAAACGGTTAGTCCCCACGAAAATCTACCTTACTACTATAGACTCATGCTACCCATGAATACATGTTCAATATTCACTCGAGTTTAAATATGGTACATAATTAAAGCATATATATAGTATAATGTTTATTGTACATAGTTATCCCTGTTATTCCATGTTATATATTCCCTTGTTCTCTGTAAACTCGATGTTACCTGTACACATTGCAGTATATTTTGTTCGATGTACACCGCGCTGATTTTAATAGCGCGGTATATAAGAGATGTTAAATAAATAAATAAAATAACAGTTCATCTTAAGGTTTCTTATGTTTAAATATTTGTTTTAAGTTTTTAATTTCTTAATTTATATTGATGTATTTATTATTTTTTTTTAATTTGTTTTTATATGTTTTAGTTAAGCCAGTTTTAGCCCCTGATGAAGGCAAAATGAAACACGGCCTGTGTCGGGCCAGTGGCTTAAGTTAATCAATAAAAGATATTCTTCCTCTGCTGTTCACGTTTTTGGACTGGGTTTGTTGATAGCACGTGGATTTGTGCTTTGTCGTTGTTGGTCTGTATGTCAGGCTTCAGCTCTCCCCCTTTTCAGATCCATGCTAAAAACTCTCCTCTTTGAGGCTACTTTTGGATCTGATTCCTTGTTTTTTAACTAATGTCTCTTTACCTTTCCCTGTTTGTACCTCTTCTTCTCAGCTATTGTATTGTCGGTCTTGATTAGACTGTAAACTCAGACGAGCAGGAACCGCTTTTTATATATGTCTGTACAGTGCTGCGTATGCCTTGTAGCACTATATAAATAATAGTAGTAGTTCTGCAGATTCAGTTCTTGATTTATGTTTGAAGGCCCTGTGAACAGTACATTCATTAGTATATAGATCATTAAGACATTAATTTCAGTCTAGTCATTGAATAATCTCTTGTGAGCACATAAGATTTGTCCATTCAAAATGTGCACCTAAAGACCAGACTTACTACTTTTTTGGTGACGGAAGTAAAGTTTTCAGGTTGGTATAATCTGTTAGAACTACCTGAAGAAGCTTGGATCTCATAGGTTTCCAATGCCTGGTGAAGCTTTCTAACAATGACAGTGTTTCAATAGCTTACTTAACATTTCCCTATTTATATATATATATCTCTACTATAAATATCTGTATATCCGCTCAACTCTTAAGTACCCAATGGAATTCCCTTAGCTTTGCAACTTACAGAAGTTAAAATGTTCCAGCAAACCTGGGAGACCTGCAAGATCTGATCTCCTTCAAGTCATTCTAGTAATTAAATTACAGCAATGTAAGAATCTTGCTTCATACTTAAAAAGGTATCGATTCGGAGCTTCCTTTGATCTCCTCTAGTACTGATTGATTTATTCTTTGGGCAGTCCATTGTATACAGAGTATTCTTTACCAGCACCATAAGTCAAAAGCATCAACTTTCTTCTTGCCTTTCTTCTTCACCGTTCAACTTTTGCATTAAAAATCCCACGGCCTGGACAAATCGAATGTCAGATTTTTATACTGTTTGTCTTTTCATTAAAGTTAGAACATAAGAATGTAAGATCATAAGATATGCCATACTGGGTCAGACCAAGGTCCATCAAGCCCAGTATCCTGTTTCCAACAGTGGCCAATCTAGGTCATATGTACCTAGCAGTTTCCCCAAAAGACACAAGTTCCACAATGCTTGTACTGGGTCAAGCATTGATATCTTCGGTCACTTCTTAATAATGGTTTATGGACCTTTCCTCCAGGAACTTGTCCAAACCTTTTTTAAACCCAGCTACACTAACAGCCTTTACTACATCCTCCGGTAACAAATTCCAGGTTTTGATTACACGTTGAGTGAAAAAATATTTTCTTTTATTAGTCTTAAATAGTTTACCCTGTAGCTTCATTGCATGTCCCCTAGTCTTTCTATATTCTGATAAGGTAAACAATCGATCTATGTTTACCCGTTCCACTCCGTTCATTAATTTATAGACTTCTATCATATCTCCCCTCAACCGTCTCTTTTCCAGGTTAAAGAGCCCTAACCCTTTTAGCCTTTCTTCATAGGAGTATCCTTCCATCCCCTTTACCATTATGGTGGCTCTTCTCTGTACCTTTTCTAAAATCGCTATATCCTTTTTAAGATACGGCGACCAGAATTGCACACAATATTCAAGGTGCGGTCTCACCATGGAACGATATAGAGGCATTATAATATCCTTTGTTTTATTTTCCATTCCTTTCCTTATCATACCTAGCATTCTATTTGCTCTCTTGGCCGCCGCTGCACACTGGGCCGAGGGTTTTAACATGGTATCCACAATGACGCCTAAATCTTTTTCCTGGGTGGTGGTTCCTAATGTGGAACCTTGCATCGTGTAACCATAGTTTGGGTTGTTCTTCCCTAGGTGCATAACCTTGCACTTGTCCACATTAAATTTCATCTGCCATTTTGATGCCCAGTCTTCCAATTTATCAAGATCCTCTTGCAATTTTTCACAATTCTCTTGGGTTTTCACAACTTTAAATAGTTTTGTGTCATCTGCAAATTTGATAACCTCACTCGTTATTCCACTTTCCAGGTCATTTATGAATATGTAAAAAAGCAGCGGACCCAGCACAGATCCCTGGGGTACACCACTATTCACCCTTCTCCATTGGGAAAATTGGCCATTTAGCCCTACCCTCTGCTTTCTATCTTTTAACCAGTTCCTGATCCACAATAGTACACTGCCTCTTATCCCATGACTCTTTAGTTTTGCCAAAAGTCTGTGATGAGGGACCTTTTCAAAGGCTTTCTGAAAGTCCAGATACACAATATCAACCGACTCACCTTTGTCCACCTGTTTATTCACTCCTTCAAAAAAACATAACAGATTAGTAAGACAAGATCTTCCTTGTCTAAAGCCATGTTGGCTGTCTCCCATTAGGTTGTGACTATCTACATGCTGAGTAATTTTATTCTTTATGATGGTTTCTACCATTTTTCCCGGTACTGACGTCAGGCTCAGCGGTCTGTAGTTTCCCGGATCACCCCTGGAACCCTTTTTAAAAATTGGTGTTACATTGGCGATCCTCCAATCTTCAGGTATTAGAGATGATTTTAATGAAAGTTCACAGATTACTGTTAGCAGGTCTGCAATCTCATATTTCAGTTCTTTCAATACCCTTGGATGTATACCATCCGGCCCAGGTGATTTGCTACTCTTCAGTTTATCTAATAGTTGTAATACATCTTCCCGATGTATCTATTTCCTTCAATTCTTCCGTACCTTTAAATACCACTTCAGTCATGGGTAACATCCCTACATCTTCCTCAGTAAAGACCGAAGCAAAGAATTCATTCAGTCTCTCCGCTATCGCCTTGTCGCCTCTTAGTGCTTCTTTAACCCCTTTATCATCTAATGGACCAACTGACTCTCTCACAGGTTTTTTGCTACGAATGTACTTGAAAAGGTCTTTATTTTGCGTTTTTGCTTCCGCAGCAAGCTTCTTCTCAAATTCTCTCTTTGCCTGCCTTATCAATGCCTTGCATTTGACTTGCCAGTGCTTGTGCTGTTTCCAGGTTTCGTCGTTTGGCTCTTTTTTTCCATTTCCTGAAAGATGCTTTTTTGGCAACAACAGCCTCTCTGACCTCACCTTTAAACCATGCTGGCAGTTTTTTGGACTTCCACTTTTCTTAAAGCGTGGAATACAGCTGGTCTGGGCTTCCAAGATAGTATTTTTCAACAACACCCAAGCTTGATGTACGTCTTTAACCTTTGCAACTGCTCCTTTTAGTTTTTTCTTAACTGTTTTCCTCGTTTTATCATAGTCTCCCTTTCGAAAGTTAAAAGGTAGTACTGTGGATTTCCTTACTATCCCTCCTCCACTAATTAAATCAAAGGCGATCATGCTATGATCACTATTGCCAAGTGGCCCCAACACCCTTATCTCTTGCACTAGATCTGGTGTTCCACTAAGGACTAGGTCTAATATGGCTTCCCCTCTGTTCGGTTCATGAACCAGCTGCTCCAAGAAGCAGTCATTTATTCCATCTAGGAACTTTATCTCCCTAGCATGTCCTGACGTGACACTGACCCAGTCGATACCGGGGTAATTAAAATCACCCATTATTATTACTGCGCTGTAATGTTTGTTAGCTTCCTTGATTTCTTTGAGTATTTCATCATCCATTTGGTCATTCTGGCCAGGTGCTCGATAGTACACCCCCACTGCCATCGCCTTCCCCCTTTTATATGGAATTTCAATCCATATAGATTCTACAGCAGATTTTGTTTCCTGCAAAACTTTAATCCTTTCTGAGTCAATGCCCTCTCTAACATAGAGCGCAACCCCTCCACCAATTTGATCAGCTCTATCATTACGATATAGTTTGTACCCAGGTATCACAGTGTCCCACTGGTTATCCTCCTTCCACCATGTCTCCGATATTCCAATCATATCTAACCTTTCATTTAGTGCTATATATTCTAACTCTCCCATCTTATTCTTTAGACTTCTAGCATTTGCATACAAGCATTTTAGAGAATGTATTTTATTCATGTTAATTTGGCTATTGTTAGACATGGGTAAATTGGGATCTTTAAGCTCTGTCTGCTCCATACTTGAGGGCATTTGGGCTACTTTACTCTTTTGTGGAACCTCTCTGCTTTTGGTAGTATCCTTCAAGGATACATTCTTCCGAACCATCCGCTCTTGGGCGACTGTCGGCTTTCCCCTAATATCTAGTTTAAAAGCTGCTCTATCTCCTTTTTAAAGGTTAATGCCAGCAGCCTGGTTCCATCCCGGTTAAGGTGAAGCCCATCCCTTCGGAAGAGCCCCTCCTTTCCCCAGAATGTTCCCCAGTTCCTAACAAATCCAAAACCCTCATCTCTGCACCATTGTCTCATCCACGCATTGAGACTCCGAAGCTCTGCCTGCCTTTTGGGTCCTGCACGTGGAACAGGAAGCATTTCGGAGAACGCTACCCTGGAAGTTCTGGATTTCAACTTCCTACCTAAAAGCCTAAATTTTGCCTCCAGAACCTCCCTACCACATTTTCCTATGTCATTGGTACCGACATGTACCAAGACAGCAGACTCCTCCCCAGCACTATCTAAGACCTTATCTAGGTGGCGCGTGAGGTCCGCTACCTTCGCACCAGGCAGGCATGTTACCAGGCGATCCTCACGTCCACCAGCCACCCAGCTATCTACATGCCTAATGATCGAATCACCAACTATAACGGCTGTCCTAACCCTTCCCTCATGGGCACATGGCCCTGGAGAAACCTCCTCGGTGCGAGAGGGTTTTACATCACCTGGAAGACAGGTCCTAGCTACAGGATCACTTCCTGCCACACCAGGGTGATGCTCTCCTGTCACGTGACCTTTCTCCTCCATGGCAACAGGGGTGCTGCCAGACTGGAGGTGGGACTTCAGGACTATATCCCTGTAGGTCTCGTCTATGTACCTCTCTGTCTGTCTTATGCTTTCCAAGTCTGCTACTTTAGCCTCTAGAGAACGGACTTGTTCCCTGAGAGAAGAGAGCTCCTTGCACATAGTGCACATGTAAGACCTCTCACCAACTGGGAGAAAATCATACATGTGACACTCAATGCAAAAGACTGGAAAGCCCCCATCCCGCTGCTGAACTGCTGTCTGCATCTTAGTTTTAAGTTTGTGTCTAGATCTTTAAGTTCTTACTTACTAGGGGTTGCTATGGGTATTTATACCAATAAAACTGTACCTAATACATTTAATATACCTTGTTCACCTGAAGCTTAATTAATCTCAGGTCATTAGTGTATGACTGATTTGGGTAATGAGTTTCACCTGAAAGCACCTCCTGTCTTTTAAGATGTGTAAGTACCTATAAAACTATGATTATTCAAGGGGAGGGTGGGTGTGGGGAGGGAGGGAGGGAAATAACACTTATTAAAAGAGGGCTGCTACACAGTACCCTGTCTTGTGCTGCTGAGGTAAGCTAAATTCTGATTTGATTTAAATTATAGCTCTTAGCTGCTGCTAGGCTCTAACTTCTGAAATTTAAACTACAAGCTCTCTGCTGGGTACTAAATTTAACCAGAAAGCTCTCTTCTGTGTGTTAAATTTAAACTAAAAGTACTTTGCTGTTACTTGGCCCTGAGTGACTATTAAATTTAAGCTACAAGCTCTCTGCTGGGTATGAAATGTAACCAGAAAGCTCTCCTCTGTGTTTTAAATTCAAACTTTAATTGCTGCTACTAGGCCCTAACTGATCCAACAAAAAACAGTGGGTTCACAGATTAAGTAGCTTTAATACAAAGAATTCTTTTTAGAAAATTACCAGAAGTATATACTCACAGTTGCAGATTTCTCTCCAGAAGTAACGGTCCCCCTTTCTAGTCCTTCAAGTTGTCCACTGTTTTTATTTCTTCTCTCTCAAGGATGAAATTATTGATTTTTGCCAGTTGTCGGGAACTTTGTCGTCTTCACAATAAGGTACAGACTCTGATCTTTGATCTTGATAAGTAAAAGTTTTCAATTGTCTTCCCTTTCAGCCAGTTTCTTTCAACCAGTACGTCGGCATAGCAAGAGTCCTCCACTGATCTTCCCATCTCAGTTTTCTTCATACACTCCTTCTCGGATGATTTGTTCTGCATATAAATTGAACAGGTTTGGGGAAAGTATGCAGCCTTGTTGTACCACCTTTGCCAGTTTTAAACCATTTTGTTTATCCTTATTGGGTTTGCACTGTTGCTTTTTGATCAGTGTAAATATTGTGCCCATGCTTCTTAATGTGTCTCAGTTTTTCATGATCTATGCAATCAAAAGCCTTGCTGTAGTCAATGAAACACATGTAGATATCCTTTTGGTATTCTTTTCTCTTTTCAAGGATTCATCTCACATCTGCAATGATGTCCCTTGTTCCTCACCCATTTCTGAATCCTGCTAGCACTTTGGGTAGTTCTCACTTCAGGTATGGGTGTAGCCTCCACTGAATGATCTTGAGTACTCTATATTTGTCCAAATCCTTATGAGCTGGAACTTATTCTGGCACAGAGTGCAGCAAAAATGTTCACTGACTTCGGTGTCTGGCAAGTAGTCTCTTGGGATGGGACCAATAAAAGCTTGCAATCCACTCAAAAGTAGTCCATGCTCTAGAATGAAAAGGAACAGCCTTCTCTCCTTGGAGCAAATGAGATCACACCCCCAGTGGCTGTCTCTCATTGCCTTCTCTGGTCAACCACAACTGCTGGTCTCATTGAGCCCGATATTTAGAGCCCAATATCCATATGTGGTAGTGTGGCATGCAGTGGGAAAGGATTTTCTTTAAAATACAGGCAAGGCAGCGGTTCAGGGAAAACAAAAGCAACTTTTATTCTGTCCCAGCTTGTTAAACCTCCACTAAGCTGGTTCTCCTGGCCCTTCCTCCAGCCCCATTTAAAGTTCCTACCTCAGAACTCTTTTGCACGGCTTGCCTTGGAAGGACTTCTGGCTCCACGGGCCTCTCTCCTTCCTACTGCCTGATGGGTTCTTAACCTCTCCCTATGAGCCACGCCCTCCCAGCCCTGAATGCTGGGCTGCAGACTCTCTTAAAGGGGACTGTTGACAATCGCTTTGGAGAGGGACGAGTAGCACTCTATAGACTCTGTCACAGCATACGACAGCCAAAGTATGGATACTGGTGCTGCTATCTATCAATATTCAGTGGCACTCTGCTGATAATGCGACTGAATTAGTTCTCACAATAACATTTTTTTCTACCCCCTCCATACTATCTGCATAGCTTAGGACAGCAAAAAGCCTGTTCTAAAGTAATGCAGATTGCTATCCTGCTAGCAGCTCGGTATTGTGACTGTCCAGAAAGCATAGCCGCTTGACACTCTTCCCAGAAATTAAGTGTCACCTGCAATCTGTCAGAGGTGCTGAATAGCTGGAATATTTTTAAACCCACTGGCTGGCATTTAACAAAAACACCAACTGCAGTGTTTCAGTATCAGTCCAATTGATTCCTCTGGCCCACCCTGGGGAACAGATGTAATTTACCTCTAGTTTCAGCACTCTGCCTCTTAACACTACCAAAGTTTCCTGTGCTCACCTAGTGGATCAGTGTCATGGTAGGACATGCTGGGGAGATAAAGTTTCTAGATGAAATAAATGACTGCTTCTTGGAGTAGCTGGTTCATGAACCAACAAGAGGGGAAGCTATTTTGGACCTAGTCCTTAGTGGAACACAAGATCTGGTGCAAGAGATAAAGGTGTTGGGGCCACTTGGCAATAGTGATCATAGCATGATTGCATTTGATTTAATAAATGGAGGAAGGATGGCAAGGAAATCCACAGTACTACCTTTTAACTCTCAAAAGGGAGACTATGATAAAATGAGGAAAATAGTTAAGAAAAAACTAAAAGGAGCAGTTGCAAAGGTTCAAGATTTACATCAAGCATGGGTGTTGTTTAAAAATACTATCTTGGAAGCCCAGACCAGCTGTATCCATGCTTTAAGAAAAGTGGTTTAAAGATGAGGTTAGAGAAGCTGTTGCCAAAAAAGCATCTTTCAAGAAATGAAAAAAGGAGCCAAATGATGAAAACTGGAAACAACATAAGCACTGGCAAGTTAGATGCAAGGCATTGATAAGGTAAGCAAAAAGAGACTTTGAGAAGAAGCTTGCTGTGGAAGCAAAAACATATAATACAGACTTTTTAAAGTACATTAATAGCGAAAAACCTGTGAGAGAATCATTTGGACCATTATATGATAGAGGGGTAAAAGGGGGCACTAAGAGGGGACAAGGCCATAGCGGAGAGACTGAATGAATTCTTTGCTTTGGTCTTTACTGAGGAATATGTAGGGATGTTACCCATGACTGAAATGGAATGTAAAGGTGATGCGGCAGAATTGAAAAAAAATATCAATACACTGAGAAGATGTATTACAACTGTTTGATAAACTGAAGAGTAGCAAATCACCTGGACTGGATGGTCTACATCCAAGGATGTTAAAAGAACTGAAATATGAAAATGAAGACCTACTATTAGTAATCTGTGAACTATCATTAAAATCATCTATAATACTTGAAGACTGGAGGATGGCCAATGTAACGCCAATTTTTAAAAAGGGTTCCAGGAAACTACAGACCAATGAGCCTGATGTTAGTACCAGGAAAAATGGTAGAAACCATTATAAAGAACAAAATTACTGAACATGTAGATTGTCATGGCTTAATGGGAGGTTGCTACTGCTGCTTTGTAAACATACCCCTAAGTTTGTCTTGGAGGCACTAGGGAGCTAAGATCATCCATGGGCTTTGAATCCTGGCTACCAGCCCACTGCTCTAACCACTGAGCTAATGCTTTGGGGCATTAGCTCCTGCTAATTCACTCTGGAGCATTTTGTACCTTTTTGTAAGCAAAAGGAGATTTACTGAAATGTAACCTGCAGAGTTATTTAAGTTTACACTGTTGCAACCTGTTTTTCTCTGGTTGCAAGGAGGCGATGGGAGCAAAAACCGTGACAGAATTCAAAAAGGCATGGGACAGACACAAAAGATCACTAGATAGCAAGAGGATGGAATCAAAGCAAACGTGAATAACTTCTAAATTACTAGGCAGACTAGATGGACCATGCTGGTCTTTATCTGCTGTCATTCACTATGTTACCATGGAAGCTCAGATCAGATGTATTCCATGCTTTAAGAATTATCTCTCTCCCTTTCAATTCATTCAAAACTCAGCCGAACCCTAATCTTCCACTAGTGTCACTACATTCACATAACACCTCTCAAGTCACTTCACTGGCTCCCTATTCATTTCTGCATCCAGTTCAAACTTTCCTACTCACCTACAAGTGCATTCATTCTGCAGGTCCTCATTAGTCTGCTCTCTTATCTCAGTCTACACCCCTCCTCAGGAACTCCACACATTAGGCAAATTGTTATCTGTACCCTTCTCTTCCACTGCCAACTCCAGGCTGTGTTCATTCCACCTCATTGCTGTTTATGCCTGGAACAAACGATCTGAGTCAGTAGGTCAGGCTCCATCTTTCGTCCTACCCAAATCCAGATGATGACTACTATTACTATGAATCATTTATATAGCGTTACAAGGTTTATGCAGCACTGTAAAGACACATGAAGAAATATGGTCCCTGCTCAACAGAGCTTACAATCTAAACAAGACACACAATACAAAAGGTGAGAAAAGGGGTTGAAATAGGGAAGGGTAAGGAGAGCAGGGAGAACAAGGGATCATGATCCAAAAGCAAAAGCATGGATTTCAAAATGGGCAGAGATGGAGCCAGATGAACAGACTCTGGTAGTTTGTTCCGGGTACAGGGAGCAGGAAGATGACGGGGTCACCTCTTCAAGGCTGCTTTCAGATCCTGACCCCTTATTTTCCCTGTTTACTATGTATGTTATAGGCATTTTCCCCTGTTTATTGTCTCTGTCTTGCCCACATTGTAAGCTCTGTGGAGCAGGGACTGCTTCTCACGTATAGCTGTACAGCACTGTGCAAGCCTTGTAGCACTATGCAAATGATAAGAAATAGTAGTAGAAATATAATTACAGCACCCAACGGGACAGCTCAAAAACGCCAGAGAAAAATGTATGATCTAGAGAAAAGTCCTCAGACATCATCTCAGCCCTGTCATCTTTCCGAGGAACACACTGGAAGAGTAACCGGTTTCCAAAATGATATTAAAGAGAGGAATGCAGTGTTCCAGAGCCCCCACGCCAGTTCTGAGCCCTCACTGGGTGCCACACAGTAAGAGCATGCACCTCCGAGGTCAGGATTCGCAGACGGCTGAATGTGGGCAGCTGACATAAGGCTGGCCTGCACTATAGGAGAAGCAGAAGCCAGAAAGCTTAGAATGAAAGAGGCACGATGTTCTGAGCAACGAGAAACAAAAGCCAGCATCTTTCTTTACTCATGAAACCCAAAGTGGAACCAAAAGGTGAGACTTGACTCGCCAAGAGTTCTGAGTCATGATGAAAGTTAATCCAGTTCTGTACTTAATCAGACCTGGACTTCCCGGCATATTTCCCGAGGAAATCAGAACTGCACATCCATCCACCTGCTGGAGTAAAGCCAGAACTGGTTTCGCCATGACATTGAGCCACTTGGCAACCATACGTGTGAAACGGTAGCTTTAGGACCCTTTGAACATGCAGATGAAATGGACTTCCTGATGCTTGTGGAAATGATCATTCCCTGTCCATACTTCTGGCCCACATCTGGTTTATCTCTTCAGAGTGCAGTGACAATATGTTACATTGACAGTCTGCTGGTTGACAGTACCGGTGAATGGCATTCCAAAAGGGACTGTGCACTGACAAGGGGCTGATAACACTGACAAGGGGCTGATAACTACCTACAAGGGCTGATAACCACTGGCAAGGGAACGCAGTGCTTTCGGAAGTGTTGCAGGGTGCTGCTGAAAATTTTTAAAGGCTGAGTGGACCCATTCCTGAACTGTTACTCTACACATGTCCTGATTCAGTTCCTCTATACGCTCTCAGAGACAGGAGTTGGACTAGGACTAGGTGAACCTTTGGTTCATCCCAATTTGGCCAGTCTTATGTTCTTCTGGTGCAGATTAATTGATCATGCTGGGTCATTTTGGGTAATCTACTTCCTGAATTTAGCAAACTATTTAGGTTAAAGACATTGCTGCCTGCAGATGAAAGACATCACTGAATTCTGTGTAAGCACCATAACAACCAGAGCGCAGCTAATGGTATTTCTATTCTTTAATTTTCTCTTGCCGCACAAGCCTTTTGTGATAAAGCCTGCCGCACCGTGGTGCGTCTCACAGCTATTGCTCCAGCCCTCTCCAGATATGCGTTTGCTTTAGGATTTCTGCCACAGTCAAACAGAAGAAATTGTTTCCTAAGAGCGTTACAGATATCCGCTAGCCTTTAGGTCCCACTATAAATCTTTCTTATGGTTTATGAATCATCTGTTTGAAAAAGAAGAGTTCACTCGGAACGATGGACATCACGTTAAACTGGAGAACAAGCCATAACTGTATGACAGGACCAGACTGTGAGTGGGGCAGTGCTACACCTTGCTAGAGTGCACAGCATCACCTTGCTAAATAGTTTCACCCCTGCTCTAGCATAAGGGCAGGGGCGGCTCAAGGGGGGTGCGGGGCCATGTGCGGAGACTCGGTGCGGGGCCTCATTTGCATAAGTGGTCTTATTTGCATAAATATTTGCATAATGTTACCATTCACTAACTTTTAGTAAACATGTCTCTTAATGAGTGTATGGATAAAGAAAGACTAAAAGATTTCTACATTACTATAATCCAGTGCCAACCGCCAGGCACATTAGGAACTACTACAAACGCTGCCCATTTAGAACCCATAGCAAACCCGCCGTATCCTGACAGCATTACCATGACTCACAAAGAACATGACCCTACCTCTCAAAAGGCAACACTGCAAATATTAAACCAATACATTTCAGAGAATACTGGGGAAAGAGAACAAGTGGCAACGTCAAATAGGAATTACATAAACAGAATACCTCAGCTCAGTTACACATGCAGAACATAGACCATCACCAAACAAGGAATCACAATTTAGAAACAGGAAGGCAATAATTAAACTGGGAACCCCAAAAGCCAAACTTGGAATGTACAACAACACTGTAGAAATAAAACTATAAATTAATTTCCTCTTGTACCAAACAAAGCGCAGATGTTAATGATGCACATTTCCCAGAACTGACATATTCCAGTTAATAAATTCAAAATAAAGAGATATCTTTCTACCTTTTGTGCATTTTTTTTTCAGTTGCAATTGGTCCAGCCACTTTCTTCTGGTTTCTTCATGTTTTCTGCTAACTCTCCATCGTCTGCTGTCCATTTGTCCTTACTTCTCTCTTCTAGTTTTTTTTCCATTCTCTCTCTCTCTACATCTGTTTTAACATACTAATCTTTCTCCTTTTTCTCTTTCCTCATTCCTATTTCATCCACACAAATTTTACCCCTCCATCCTCAATCCCCAATTACTCTCCCAATACCAGGCCAATTGTAGATTTTTCATCCCTCCTACACAAAATATTTTTCCCCTCTCCATTTTAATCTCCCAGCCCCATCCCATTCTAATCCTCCCCCAACATCAGCTCCCTTCTAGTTCCAGTCTCACCCAGCATCCATTCCCTTCTAGCCCCTGCATCAGCCCATTTCCAGTCCTAGCCCCCCATCAGCCCATTTCCAGTCCTAGCCCCCATCCATTTCCAGTCCAAGTCCCTTCATCAGCTCATTTCCAATCCTAGCCCCCCCATCAGCCCATTTCTAGTCATTTCCTAGCCCCACCATCAGCCCATGTTAAATCATAGCTCCCCTCCACTCAGCCCAATTCCAGTCCAAGCCCCCCCATGAGCCTACTTCCAGTTCTAGCCCCTCCATGAGTCCATTTCAATTCAAGCCCCCACCACAGCCCATTTCCAATCTTAGCTCCCCCCAACAGCCCATTTCCAGTCCTATCCTAGCTGTTCCATCAGCCCATTTTCAGTCCTAGCTCCCTTCCCTCACAGCCCATTTCCATTCCAAGCCCCCTCCCCATCAGCTATTTGCAGTTCAAGCCTCCCCTTCCACTCAGCCCATTTCCAGTCCTAGCAACCCCCCAACCCATTACCAGTCCTAGCCCCCCGTCAATCAACTTCCAGTCCTAACCCCCATCACCCCATTTTCAGTTTAAGCCCCCCCTATAACCCATTACCAGTCCTAACCCCCCATCAGCCCATTTCCAGTCAGCCCCCCATAGCCCATTGCCAGTCCTAAACCCCCCCCCCCATCAGCCCACAGCCCATTACCAGTCCTAACCACATCAGCCCACCTCAAGTCCTAACCCCTCCCCATCACCCCATTTCCTGTCCTACCCCCCCATCAGCCCACTACCAGTATTAACCCCCCCATATCCCATTACCAGTCCTAACCCCCCCATCGCCCATTACCATTCCTAACCCCCCCCCCATCAGCCCACTACCAGTCTTAACCCCCCCCCCCATAGCCCATTGCCAGCCCTCATCAGCCCACAGCCCAATGCCAGTCTTAACCCCCCCATAGCCCACTGCCAGTCTTAACCCCCCCTCCCTAGCCCATTGCCAGTCTAACCCCCCCCTAGCCCATTGCCAGTCTTAACCCCCCTCCCTCCCTAGCCCATTGCCAATCTTAACCCCCCTCCCTCCCTCCCTAGCCCATTGCCAGTCTTAACCCCCTCCCTCCCTCCCTCCCTCCCTAGCCCATTGCCAGTCTTAACCCCCTCCCTAGCCCATTGCCAGTCTTAACCCCCCTCCCTCCCTCCCTAGCCCATTGCCAGTCTTAACCCCCTCCCTAGCCCATTGCCAGTCTTAACCCCCTCCCTCCCTCCCTAGCCCATTGCCAGTCTTAACCCTCCTCCCTCCCTCCCTAGCCCATTGCCAGTCTTAACCCCCCTCCCTCCCTCCCTCCCTAGCCCATTGCCAGTCTTAACCCCCCTCCCTCCCTCCCTAGCCCATTGCCAGTCTTAACCCCCCTCCCTCACTCCCTCCCTAGCCCATTGCCAGTCTTAACCCCCCTCCCTCCCTCCCTCCCTCCCTAGCCCATTGCCAGTCTTAACCCCCCTCCCTCCCTCCTCCCTCCCTAGCCCATTGCCAGTCTTTAACCTCCCTCCCTCCCTCCCTAGCCCATTGCCAATCTTAACCCCCCTCCCTCCCTCCCTCCCTAGCCCATTGCCAGTCTTAACCCCCCTCCCTCCCTCCCTAGCCCATTGCCAGTCTTAACCCCCCTCCCTCCCTCCCTCCCTCCCTAGCCCATTGCCAGTCTTAACCCCCCTCCCTCCCTCCCTCCCTAGCCCATTGCCAGTCTTAACCTCCCTCCCTCCCTCCCTAGCCCATTGCCAGTCTTAAACCCCCTCCCTCCCTCCCTAGCCCATTGCCAGTCTTAACCCCCCTCCCTCCCTCCCTCCCTAGCCCATTGCCAGTCTTAACCCCCCTCCCTCCCTAGCCCATTGCCAGTCTTAACCCCCCCCCCCTCCCTCCCTAGCCCATTGCCAGTCTTAACCCCCCTCCCTCCCTCCCTCCCTAGCCCATTGCCAGTCTTAACCCCCCTCCCTCCCTCCCTCCCTCCCTAGCCCATTGCCAGTCTTAACCCCCCTCCCTCCCTCCCTCCCTAGCCCATTGCCAGTCTTAACCCCCCTCCCTAGCCCATTGCCAGTCTTAACCCCCTCCCTCCCTAGCCCATTGCCAGTCTTAACCCCCCTCCCTTTCTCCCTCCCTCCCTAGCCCATTGCCAGTCTTAACCCCCCTCTCTCCCTCCCTCCCTAGCCCATTGCCAGTCTTAACCCCCCTCCCTCCCTCCCTCCCTCCCTCCCTAACCCATTGCCAGTCTTAACCCCCCTCCCTCCCTCGCTCCCTAGCCCATTGCCAGTCTTAACCCCCCCCCTCCCAAGCCCATTGCTAGTCCTCCCCGCCCCCCCCCCCCGCTCATGGCAATTAAAAAAAAAAAAAAAAAAAGCTGGCCGCTGCCGCCGCGGCGGCATGGAGTGTCCCGCGGGGCTCCCTCTGCCCGGCGGAACTCTCCCGGCGCGGCTGAGCCCCTCTCTGCCGGCTTGCAGATACGCGAAGGGAGAGAGTCTCCCTCGCGTCTCTGTTAAGCCCGCAGGGGCAGATGGGAAATTTCCCATCAGCCCCTGCTTCCCATCAGCCCCTGCGGGCTTAACAGAGACGCGAGGGAGACTCTCTCCCTTCGCGTATCTGCAAGCCGGCAGAGAGGGGCTCAGCCGCGCCGGGAGAGTTCCGCCGGGCAGAGGGAGCTCCGCGGGACACTCCATTCCGCCGCGGCGCCAGCGGCCAGCTTTTTTTTTTTTTTTTTTTTTTTTTTTAAATTGAATTAAGATAAAGCAGAATGTTCTTTGTGCGGGGCCCCCCGAAACGCGGGGCCCTGTGCAAAAAACATTCTTGCTCAATGGACGGGCCGGCCCTGCATAAGGGATCCCTTAACTCAGGGCAGTCCATTAAATGGTTCACACCCCAAGAGCCCACAGAATGTTTATTGCTGTCCCAGAACCTCTCCCTGTCTTTAATTCAGCACACGCACACTCTTCTCCATGGGGGAGGGGAGGAATTTCAATCCAAGGCCTAGACAGACTCCAGACTCCACAAATACTCAGAGGCTGAGATTTATTTATTTTATTTATTTACATTCTCTTATATACCGTGCTATTCTGCATCAGTGCGGTTTACATTAAACAAACTGAAATTACATTGAACAGGGCATTATTACTTGGAGGTAACTATTTTACAGGGAACATGGGCTATGGAGGGTTAAGTAGCTTGCCCAAGACCACAAGGAGCACCTGTGGGACTAGAAACCCCAGTCCTTCTGGCCCAAGGTTGCTGTCCTCTAGTGGGATTTGAACCCCTGACCTTCTGGCCTGAAGTCCCTTGCCCCAACCACAAGGCCACTCCTCCACTCCGGGGATTCTTCAACCACTTTACTAACCATTTGTGCAAAGACAGAGGGGTTAATTTTATGAGGCGCAGCATAATGTTATGTGCCATCTATGCACATAAACCACAATATTATAGTGATTTGCACGTTAATGTTTTTTTTGCGCATATATGTTAGCGTAAGCCCAACTACGCATACTTCCACAGTGGGCAGAGTTTAGGCGGAGTGCACAAATATGCATAAATTATAAAACGCTATAATAATTTACCTGCATTCTTGACAAATGAGGCATTTACAGAGTGAAGGCGTGGACTGGTGGTTAGGGCAGGGTTCAAATCTCACTTGTGGTCTTGGGTAAGCCACTTTACCCTCCATTGCCTCAGGTACAAACAGATTGTGAGCCCTCTGGGGACAGGGAAATGCCCACAGTGCCTGAATGTAGCTTACTTTGATCATCTCCTGGAAAGACGTGAGCTAAATACTAATAATAAATCCAATAGATCAGCAGTAAGGCTGGTAGAAGCGACCATACCTAGATTTTGCATGCATTTCTGATCTCTTATGCCCCTACTTCGTAAACTAGGCATGAAACACTTGCAGATAAACACAGGTTAACTCTGTGGGACTTTATCAAATTACCCTCAGATTGTCTCAGGCTTAATTTTCCTCTCCAGAAATTGTACAGCATTTAACGAAATTGTACAGCATTTAACGAACGCATTTAATTGTTCAGCATCACCATACTTCATATATCTTCTTTATCTGTGTCTGAGCCCTTTCAGAGTTTATCAGTCCCTCATTTGGGGTTGGGGCTTCCCAGTAGAGGACAAACCTATTCCCACGTTTGACTGAACATGACGGGCTCCTCCCTCTTCCACACAGACTCCAGTTCGGTGTTTCTCCCTCCTTGGGGGAGTGTAGCTCTAGCCCTTTTTCTCACCACTGTCCACCACACAGGCAGAGGAGTGGGTAAAACGTCTGGTTTGTGCATGCACTACACACATAGACAATAAATTAATACCGAAGGGAGACTTCACACTGGACCCAAAATAAGCGAGGCCCAAAGGATAAGCCAGAAACAACACAACGCTGTACATGACAGTCTTTCCAATCTGCCCTCACTCACACACTAGGGGTCTATGGTTTATTTAGGGACAGGCAGAACCATTACAGCCATCCCAGCAGGGGGATGTTACAGCAGAACGATACTGATCTCCATACTGCTCCAAAAAATGGTATGGTCCTGGATGCGGGAACACACTGAACTATTGAGAGCCCTGAAGGGATAGAAACATGACTGCAGAAAAAGACCACATGGCCTATCTAGTCTGTCCTTCCATATCAACCACTACAACAGTCCCCTTTTTTCCTTTAGAGATCCTCTGTGTTTGTCCCATGCTTCTTTGAATTCAGTTACTGTCCTCATCTCCACCACCTCCACTGGGAGACTATTCCACGGATCCACCACTCTTTCTGTAAAGAAATATTTCCTCATATCACTCCTGAATCTATCCCCTTTCACCCTCATCTTATGTCCCCTTGTAGCAGAGCTTGCTTTCAATCGAAAGAGGCTCTCCTCCTGTACATTTATGTCACGGAGGTATTTAAACGTCTCTATCATATCTCCTCTATCCCACCTTTCCTCTAATGCATACATATTAAGATCTTTAAATCTGTCTTCATATGCTTTATCATGAAGACCACTAACCATTTTAGTAGCCACCTTCTGCACCAACGCATCCTATTTATGCCCTTTTGAAGGTGTGGTCTCCAGAATTGCACATAATACTCCCATTGAGATAGCACCAGAAACTTATACAGAGGCACTATCGCCTCCTTTTTTCTGCTGGCCATTCCTCTCTCTATGCACCCAAGCGTCCTTCGGACTTTCGCCATCATCTTTTCTACATCTAGCCACCATAAGATCATCAGAAACAATCACACCCAGGTCCCACTCTTCTTTCGTGGACAGAAGTACTTCGCCCCCTACACTATACTGCTCCCTTGGATTTTTGAAGCCCAAATACATGACCCTGCATTTTTTACCATTAAATCTCAGTTGCCAAATTCTTGACCATTCTTCAAGCTTAGCTAGATCCCTCTTCATGTTATCCTGGGTGTTTACTCAGGAGTAATATGCAGCAATATTTCTTTACGGAAAGAGTGATAGATGCATGGAATAGTCTCCCAGTGGAGGTAGTAGAGATGAGGGCAGTATCTGAATTCAAACAAGCATGGGACAAACACAGAAGATCTCTAAAGGAAAATAAGGGACTTTAGTATTTCATATGGAAGGGCAGACTAGATAGGCCAGATGGTCTTTTTCTGTTGTCATGTTTCTATAATATAACAAAGTATAGTAAAACAGAACATGGAGGCTTTGGGTCTCAGCTTAATTTAAAGTAGCCAGGGTAACAATGGTTTTAGTTTAAGGCAGCTGATGGGTACAAGCTGGGGAAGGAGGGGAGAGAGGGAGGCGTGGAGGGGAAGAGAGGGTGGGGTAAGACCAGTGGGGTGGTAGTCTATAGGAGCAGACATCTGTTTGCGACAAATCAGTGGAGGGGTGGAGTAAGGTGACAATGTCGGTATGTCATGTTGAGGTGATTAGTTTAGATGCCCAAGTTTACAGTTTATGAATTTGATCAAACATAATGTCTCAAAGTATTCAGTGAGGATGTTTGTTTTCACTTTCTTCCAGAACTTGCCGATGTCCTGTGTAGCATGGATGTCATAAGAAGTGTGTTCCAAAAGCCATACATATGAAGGGCATAGAAGTACCCACTATCTTACTGCCACACATATATAACAGGGCAAATTTATTAAAGGCCCTTTCAATGTACAGAATAGGCTTTATATAAGGAAACCCCATTATAAAACCTTTCCCCACACAGATGGATAAAGTACTGTGATAACCATGTTAGTCCACTTTGCAATGTGCCTTCTCGTCAATGCTGACTCCAGGCAGCCCAGCAACTGCTGGGTTTTCTTGGCAGTGTGACTGGAGGTAGATTGCCAGGTAATGGAGGGTTAAGTGACTTGCCCAAGGCCTCAAGGAGTGCTAGTGAGAATCAAACCCTGGTCCTTTGGTTACCTAGCCCAGTGTTTTTCAACCTTTTTTGTGCAAAGGCACACTTTTTTCATGAAAAAAATCACGAGGCACACCACCATTAGAAAATGTTAAAAAAATTTACCTCTGTGCCTATATTGACTATATATAAAGTAATTCTCTTGAATAGGAATCAAACACTCACACCAACCACCCTCCCCTGCTGGTTCACTCACACCACCCCCCCCCCCCCCTCAACTGCTGGCTCACTCACCCACCCCCCTGTCACTTACTCACCCCTCCTGCTGGGTCACTCACTCACTTACCCCCCCTCCCCTGCTGGTTCACTCACACCATCGCCCCCCCCCCCCTTGCTGGTTCACTCACACCACCACCCCCCTCCACTGCTGGTTCACTCACACTCCCCCCCCCCTTGCTGGTTCACTCACACTCCCCCCCTTGCTGGTTCACTCACATACACACACACCCCCCCCCCCCTCTGCCCAAGCCGCTGCTTCTGCTTTGTACAGAGCAGCGGCTGCACTACACTTACATTGAAAAGTAAAGAGAAACTGTGTCAGGAGCCCTCCGGTCATCGCAGAGCCCGAGGAAGTGATGTCATGGGGGCAGGCTCCTCACAGGCTGTCTTTCCTTTTCAAATTAACTTTATTGCAGCTAAAGTTAATTTGAAAAGGAAAGACAGCCTGTGAGGAGCCCGCCCCCATGACATCACTTCCTCGGGCTCTGCATGATCGGAGGGCTCCTGACACAGTTTCTCTTTACTTTTCAATGTAAGTGTAGTGCAGCCGCTGCTCTGTACAAAGCAGAACCAGCGGCTGCACTGCTATAGGGAATCGCGATCGCGTTCGCGCCGCGGACTTCGGCACAAAAGCCGTTTTTTTGCTCTGGCCGCTCCCGATCTTGCGGCCAGAGCAAAAAAAACGGCTTTTCAATGGCCGGTTTTACAACTGTGCCGGCAGCCGGCCTGGCCATGGAAAAACCGGCCAGGCCGGCTGAAAACCGGCCGGTTGGCAACCCTAATTTGTGAGCCGAGGCCACATGTTACGGATGAAATTGGAATTTTTCCCACGGCACACCAGACAATATCTCACGGCACACTAGTGTGCCGCGGCACAGTGGTTGAAAAACGCTGACCTAGCCAGTGCTTGAACCATTAGGCTCCTCCTCCACTTCACTTTAGTGGCAGTTAACCCATTTTGGACAGCTCGCATATTCTTTCTCTGTTCTGGATGATTTATTAGATTTGTTACACTTAACTATGAAATACCGGCAATAATAAAAAATATTAAAACTTTGCAGAAAATAGAAGTTTCACATAGTGTATGTTTTTCATACACTGGTCCAATATAGTATATTGTCCATCTTCAGAAAAGATAGGATTCAGTTCCAATATTCATTGACATAAACATACTGTATGATACTATTGAAACTGCAGTTTTCATTTAAAACACTTTATTATGATATAATATAGTTTGTCAACAGTCCATTCTGATGGCGGAATATGATACACGTGAAAACACTTCTGATGCAGTGCGTCGATATTGCACCATTGAAACACCTAAAACAGAATGCTTGACAGCAATTAGTTTCGACAACATATTAGCCCAGCGTATGAAAAACATACAAGGCCGATATATGCACCAATAACTCTGACACTAAGGGGTATGTTTACTAAACTGCGTTAGTGCAATTCGCGTTAGGAGCCGCGGTAGTGACAGAAACCCCAAATAAGGACATGGGCGGTACATCATTAACACTAACGCGCATTCCAAAAACTAACGAGCATTACAGGGCGCCGTGGCGCGTTACTGCGCGTTAATCGTAAGAAGGCGTACAGACACAAATCACTGAAACAGAGCTGTAGCACAATGGTTACTGTACTGACCGCTGTTACAGGCAGCATGGGTTCGAGTCCCCAGTGTGCCTAATGCAGAAGGCTGGCCCAGGCATCACCCTGTACATTACATAAGGAATGAGGAGGCATGTTTTTCTTTACGTTGAGTAGTGGTGTCAGAAACACACCCTCGCAGTGTGCGTAGCCACGTACGTTGGTGCGTGCGTGGCTGCGTGCGTTGGTAGGGGCGTAGCTACGTGCGTACAATCGTGCGTGGGTACGTGTGTTTTTACCAGCATGGGCACCTTATATTACAGACTCTTTAGGGTGTCTTGCACCTATGCATCATGCTAACAGATGTACGTGTGATGGCCTATGGTTTATCAGAGCCTGTGAGCAGGTGCTGGATTTATCCAGGGTTGGATTGTGCCAGTCACACCCATGATGCACTGCACATGCAAATCAGCTGTCCACGGATACACACCATGGAGAATGCACCCCCACAGCACCTCGGCCTGGTAGGGGGAAGTGACCAGGTGCACCCCCACAGCACCTCGGCCTGGTAGGGGGTACCGACCGTGTGTTGTACTGGCACAGAGTAGCTACACACCGTCACATTGTGCGGGTACTGTGCTCACCCTGAGGGTGCAGTGAGGCGCCCAGCACCAGGTCCACAGCACCGGCCATGGCTGAAAGAGGCCATGGCGCAGGTCCAAAGCAGTGTTAATGTGTGAGATAGGTACAAACACCTTGGATATCTCTGTCTGTTTCAGTCAGGTGTAGCCCCCATGTACCACCCCCAGGGCCAAGGGTAGCAAACAGGGTCTCCCAACAATAGATCCACATTCTACCTCCCTGCAAAGGTGGCAGTAGAGGGGAACAGCAACCCCACAGGGCAGTCAATGCAGCTCTGTACACATCCATAACACAATGGCAGACAGACACCACATCCCTATCTGATATTCTCCTGCTACAAGCCATCAGCCACTGCACCCTGCAAACCACTCCATCAAGACACATACCAGCTGCAAACAGTCTGCTAGTTAGTCCATAATGCATGTGCCCAGTGGAGATGCATGCACCCAGAACTGGGATGTCAGCATACACAGCAAGCAGATAAATCAGTGACTGGGCCCCAAAAGAAAACCCATATCTATCACATAAGAGAAATACTATATAGCACTATGGGGGTGCCAAGCCATGCTGTGGTCACTGCACAGTCAGGGTGAGAGTGATCTCTCAGCAGGACATACTGAGGTCATCCTGTCTGTGTAGGTGGTGGCCGGGCGCTACAATGTCCCAGTCAGTGCCCTATGCCCTGTGCAGATGCACCCTGGCCAGGCCACCCTGTCCGGCCTATACCCATGGTACCTTGCTCCTCATTATGCACATTGGCAGCCCAATACTGGCAACATTGCTGGCAGTGTGGGCTGTGGAAGGTGTTTGCAGCCACCACACACTGGATAGACAGACAGCCACCCCCACACCTATGTCAGCATTGTGCTACTATTTATTTATTTATTTATTTATTTATTAAACAAGTTTTTTATACCGCCTTTTCCTTCAATCAAAGCGGTTACAAGAAATACAAAGGTTAAAAAGTAGGGGAAACATACACTGTATAGACAAAACATCAAAGCAGAAAGGTAGGATAAATAACATGGGTTAACTAATATAGAGAATCATTTTATATAACAGCTACAAAAGATGTAATCTAGTTAATTGTTTGATCCATAGTGTTCAAAGAAGAGTACAGTCTTTAATTGTTTACGAAAGTCCTTTAAATCGTCAATTGATCGTAAGTCAGGAGGGAGAGAGTTCCATATTAAAGGGGCAGCTAATGAAATTGCTCTTTGTGTGGTACAATTACAGGATTTTGCAAAGTTTCTGGGGGTGCTGAGGGTGTTTGAAGTGGATTGCCTCCTTGGTCTGTTGCTGGTATTTGGTAGTAAGAGGGCGTGGAGGCTGATTGCAGATATCTTGTGTCTCATTTTAAAAATATGATTAACTTATATTTGATGTGGTGGGTTATTGGGAGCCAGAGGAGTTCTTTGAGGATGGGGGTAATGTGGTCATGATTTGCGGAGCCGTTGATTATTCTGGCTGCTGTATTCTGAGCCATTTGCAGCGGTTTGAGAGAATGTTTTGATAGACCGTTGTAGATTGGGTTACAAAAATCTAGTATAGGAGTAATCAGCGCTTGGCAAACTGAGCGGAAGTGTTCATATGAGAGAAGAGGCTTGAGGCGTCTGATTATTTTCATTCTGTAATATGCGTTTTTAACCGTTTTTCTTATGTGAGACCGTAGGTTGAGTCCTTTATCTAGGGTTACTCCGAGGAGTCCAGCAGCCATACCCACCACACCAGTCCTGGGCACAGTACAGGCATGGATATGGTACGCAATACTGTTGGGGGGGTCACTCCCCAGGGTGGTAAACACTATCAGAGACCAGACCTGCAGCACACACCGCAGACATCAGAATGATTGTTATGGTGGAGCTCAATGAGCAAAATGTGCTTAACGTAGGAATTGATATCTGCCAGTTATCAGAGGAAACGTTGATAGCTCTGTACCATATACCCAGGTGTAGGATGGCATTGCTAAGGTATGCAACTGCTAGTATTGGGAGATACAGGAAGGGCCCAATGTCCTGCCTCTCCAGGAGGCATTGGCCAATGGGGCCTGTGGGTGTGGGTGTAGGTGTGTCTGGCCCTGTTGGCTGCTGCTTTACGGCAGAGTCTCCCAACTCCAGTCCTGGTGTTCCAAACACTGTTCGGGTTTTCATGCTGTCCCTCATAAATATTCATGAGCTACATCTGCATACCATGGGGGTGGTGCATAGATATGCAGCACAGGCATCTTTATTAGAGGCAGCATGGAACCTGAATGATGTGGGGCCCTCCAGGACTGCATTTGCGAGACTCTGCTCTAGGTAATGTGCCTGTTTATGGTGTCTGTGTTTGGTGTGGTAAAATATAGGCGTATTAACCATGCGTATGTTCTCTGCAATAAAGGAGTGTCTTTACTATCACTGTTTAGTGGTGGGTAAAATTATGGGGACTGGGTTGGCAGAAGCCCCAGCTGGGATTTGAACCTGTGACCTTCTGGTCTTATAGGCACTGGCTGTGTCCATTGCACCACACTATGGCCACAGAGGCAGTGCAGTCCCTGGAGATAGGAAACTGGCCTGACGAGTCAGAAACCCTGCTCTGCACAATTGTACTGTGGGCTCATTTACCTTGTATGGAGACACAAGTGCAAGGAAACCTCACTAAAAACCTCGAAAAAAGGGGCAAACACCCATAACCAAGCTGGGAAACAATGATATCATTGGGCAACATTGAGAAACACTCCCAGGAATGCTCCAATAAAATGAAATGAGTTTTGAAAGGGTCTACGGAGCGTAGACCCTTCCAAACATCTTTTCTTTTTTTTGAAGCTTTCCTGGGAGTGTTTGTTGTTGTTGCCCATTGCTATCACTGTTGCCCAGCTGAATTATTCTTTTTACCATTTTTCTTGTGGTCAGTTTAACGTTTTATTTGATATTTTGTTCTGTGCACATGTATCACACTGCTCACGTTTTGTGGGTTTCCCCGGTTTTGCTGTACATTGCTGACGGAAATGGTTTCTCTTCCCTTTAATATGCCTTTAACGACAGGTTTTCATTCGCGTTGGAATTGAGCTCTGAAATTCAGCGCGTTAGTGTGAGGGGAGCCTCTCCCCGCCCACTCTCCGCCCATTGACCCCTTCTCTCCGCCCACTCTCCACCTTCTGCGCTGTTTTTACGCGCCGCGGGGCTTTACGATTGTTAACCACGGTTAACGTGCATAGTATGACGTTAACGGTCATTGGCGCGTGATTACGCGCATTATACTGCACTTACGATCGTTAACGTCGTACAACGCGCGTTATTCACGTTTACCGCACTTTAGTAAACATACCCCTAAGTAACTTACAGTCATCTAAACCTATTTTCTAAAGTCTACAAATACTTTTATTTGCAAAATAGCCGTAGTAGCTATTACAGCATTATAAGCTACTTACTATTTTTTATGATCTTTTTATGTTGAGCCGCCAGTACCGACAAAATCAGCAAACTTCGAACACCTATTTAACTAGATCTCAGATAAAAAATCTGTATGTAACGCTTTTTGACATAACGATAATAGCTAAATATAGTTCCATTGAATTTATAACCATTAATAATTAGTAAACAGTTGAGTAGTAAGTATGGAAACCTTATGTATGCAAAACATGCGCTGGTCCAAAACGGGTTAATTAAAAGACAAAAAAGGAAAATGTGATACCTTTCTACCGGACTAGCTTAGAGCAAGGACTATCAAGTGAGAACATATTAAGAACAACCCAAATATTTAGGAGTATTGACTTCCATGTTTTGTGTTGGCCTGAGGTCTTCACATCAGTGTGGTCAGGATTTATAGTGCACGGTCACTGCCGATTAATGTGAATTCTCCCCAAGTCTTGTGAAACAAACGAGCAGTTTCCAGCTTAATATGTTCCTTATCATAGAGGGAAAACGAAAGAGAAATGAAATCAAACTTGTCTGATTTGTAAACTTGTTCCAGGTTTTAGGCAAAGGAGCATTGTGAGAAAGGTCTGCTGACTTATGTTAGGCAGTACTGCCACCTAGTGAGGTCCAACAATAACTACATGCTTTTGTCAAATAGAAATTGTGTTAGGTCCATTAAAAAGGTATCGCCTTTACTTTACAATAGTAAAATTCAAATGTTTTGGTGTAAGGTAATTCTATGGTGAATCTGAAACATTTGACCCAAACAGGTTTCAACATTTCCCCCTCTCCAGTGTTATTGAACCTTAAATAAAACAAAACATCTTTTATCATCAAAGTCATGAATCACCAGTTTCCAAACTAACTGCTAATGCTGCTTCAAGACAAGGCATCCTGATACAGCTCCAGGCGCTCAGTGATGTGCATTTTCACTGCACAAATTGTTTTACCAACATGTGGATGACATAAACAGCCAGAGGGGAATTAAAATCTACAGGGCTAGTGGGCAAAGACAGCATGATCAGACTTCCAATGACCTCCAGTCAGTAATGGAAATTCCACTCAAGCGGTGCCTGCACTGCAGGGGGGGGGGGGCTGCAGAAGGATGGGGCCCTCTTGTAGCTCCTCCCTTATCTTCTCAGGTCCTTTTCAATATCTTGTTTCGGGTCCTTCATTTGAACTTCTGCCACTGCCTGCACATAGACTTTTCAGGACGACATTTAGCAGGAGTTACGCTTTCACCACCTGCTGATGAATGTGCAATGGCTCTAGCTGTAGATGCTTAAAAATTGTATGGACCCTGAGGATCAGACGTATTGCTTCTTTCTCTGGGCCGAATCGCTATTCAAGTGCTAGCTATGGGCCAGTGCACTGGGAAGGGAAAGGAGAAAGTGTGTTCATTGCCTTCTAACACCCCCTCAGCATTATTAGATGACCATCGAAGAAGTAATATGGAAATGGTTCGCCCAACTGGTGCTGCTGGAGACCCACTTGAAGTGGCAGATCTCTTGGCAATGGAGATAACACTTAGCCCAGGTGAACATTCAGCCCCTTCTCCTTCCTTAAGCGGCTCCTTCAGCATGGTGTATCTGATGCCAACACACCAGGAAAAAATGAGCTCAATGTTGGAGAGGGGTTCCCTAGGCCAAATTGTTAAGCAGAGAATCACGGCAGGCAGCAGAGTGGAATGGAAACTTTGGGCTGTGCCCGAGGAAGCCAGCAACAAGATCAGATAAGTGGAACTTTACCATCTTTCACCATGTCTAATGATGCTGATATACAGTTGTGGTCAACATTATTGGCACCCTTGCATTTTAGGAATATTGTGTACAATATCTTGAGAAATAATTGAAAATATTCCAAATGTATGTCGTCATAATATTGTAATAGTATATTCAAAGGTATACAACAAAAAAGAGATGTCTGTGCAACTTAGACATAGTAATTTCTGAGAAAAAAAACAAAATATATCCTGGACAGGTTTAATGGCATCCTTCGCTAATATTTGGTTGCACAACTCTTGGCCGTGATGTTTCTTGTAGCCTCCAAATGTTTCTTGTAGCCATCTATAAGTTTCATACATCTGTCTGCTGGTAGTTCCTCCCACTCTTCAACTGTGATTTGTTCCAGCTCATGAATGTTTCCAGGATTCCTTTTACAATAGCAGATTTCAGCTCTTTCCAAAGGTTCTCGATTGGATTGAGATCAGGACTCATTGCTGGCCAATTTAAAACAGTCCATTTGTTCATTTTTAACCATTCTTTTGTACTTTTGGATGCATGTTTTGGGTCATTGTCCTGCTGGAGGATCCATGACCTTCGACCCAGACCTAACTTTCTGACACTACAAGCACATTTCACTTCAAAATACCTTGGTAGTCCTCTGACTTCATGATTCCTTTAATACGTTCCAGGCCTCCAGTTCCTGAGGCAGCAAAACAGTCCCACATCATTAAGGAACCTCCACTATATTTAACTGTAGGAAGGGTGTTTCGTCCTTATAAGTTTCATATTTTTGCCTGTAAATGTATTTATTTATTTTATTTAACATTTCTTATATACCGCGCTCTTTGTCATCAGAGCAGTTTACATTGAAACAGTATAACACTTGGTCAGTTAAATTTGGCCATCGTTTACAAAGAGCAGGGATTTAACATGGAGTTAAACTTGGGGGAAACTATATACATTTCTAGTAAATTACATTGGTGCTAAATTACATTGGTGCTGTATCACTGGTCTGCATTGACAAACAGCTCAAGTTTGGTTTCATCTGTCCACAGAACATTTTCCCAGAAGGATTGTGGTTTCTCAAGGTGTGTTTGGGCAAAGATCGTGTGTGCCTTTTTAATATCTGTCTTTGAGCAGTGGGGTCCTCCTTGGCCTTCGTCCATGAAGTCCTTCTTTGTTTAGTGTGGGTTGAAACCACCACTCCAGATTGCTTCAGGTCAGCCTTAAGCTCTTTGGATGTTGTACATGGTACTTTTCCAACAGTTCACACTAACCTTTGAAGACTTCTTGGATTCATTTTCCTCTTCCCAACACGTCCTGGGAATTTCATGAGTAGAAAACTTCTTAATAACATTGTGAACTGTAGACACAGGAATCCCAAGGTCTTTAGAGACGGCCTTGTACCCCCTTGAAATTTGGTAATAATGGCTTTTCTGACAGTCTCAGGCAGCTCTCTTATTTTCACCATTGTGAAAATGCGACAGAGTGAATGTGGCCATTTTAAACATTAGAGTCATCATTCATTGGTTGATTCAAGTCATGTGAGTACTGACAATTGATCACAAGTGTGTCTAATTTTACTGCAGTGGGCAGGGGCGGCTCAAGGCAATCTGCTACCTGAGGTGAAGGATGAGATCCTCCCCCCTCTCCTGTAGAGGGGGCGGGGCTTTTTCAAAATTCCAATCAGGGACTGAACCAAACCAAAAAGCTGATTAGATTATATGGAGGAAATGCAAGATCCTGCCTCATGTATTTATTTTATTTATTTATTTAGTATACATTTGTATACCGCTACTTCCAGCGATCAGCAGCGGTTTGATTACAGACGATGTTCTGTTATTCACACCTATAACGGTCGCATGCCCAGATCTCACAATGTTAATTAAGTGCTTCGATGCAATAACAGATTGGCTCTTCAGTCAGAATCTACGTATAAATTTCAAGAAGACAGAAGTGCTATTTGTCACATGGAACAAAGACTTCTCCCCGCCATCAACACTAAAAGTTAGAGATGCAGAACTTCCGGTCAAATCCAACATACGCTATCTAGGAGTAATATTAGACCAACACTTGGACTTCAAAGACCACATCAAACGAACAGTAAAATCTATCTACTTCAAAATCAAAACCCTCCGCCACCTGAGACCCATGATGGAAACCGACGACTTTCGAACAGTTTTCCAAGCCCTAGTAACACCTCACTTTGACTACGCTAATATAATACTACATGGCCTCCCAAAGAATACCCTCAACCCACTGCAGTTAGCCATGAATGCTGCAGCTCGTGTTCTATGTGGAGCATCCAGGAAAGACCACATCTCACCTATATTAAAAGAGCTTCATTGGCTCCCAATAAACTGTAGAATCTCATACAAAACCCTCCTCATTACCTTTAAAGCATTCAATAAGACATCACCCTCCTCAATTGTTGCAATTGATTATTGTATGTTCCACCGCTTTGACCCAGTGAAAAGCGGGATATAAATACAGCTAAATAAAATAAATAAATAAAATAAATAAATACTCATTCATACCCCCAATAACAGATCCAGAAGAGCACTTGCGGAAAACACTCTAGTCATACCAAGCAAATCTATAAAACTTAACCAATCAACCATCAATAGGGCATTTACAAGCTATGCCCCCAGATGTTGGAACAAACTGCCTTCTAACATAAGAGCAATCAAAGACCTCACGCAGTTTAGAAAAGCCATCAAACATCACCTGTTCCTCATGCACTTTACACAGCCTGGTGATCCCCCCCCCCCCCACCCACACACTCACTCATATATGGCAATTAAAACCACATTCACAATAAAACTGCAATCTAATTCTACCCCATACGATATTACAGCTCTCTAACGTTTCTTTACCAACAGAGTACAAACACGCTGTAAGCTAAACTTGACAGTAAAACCTTGTTATGAGCCCAACCTGTTAATTACCTGTAGCTAAATCTCAAATGTATATAGTTTCCCCAGTTAATCCATGTTCAAATTCCTGTTTTCTGTAAACGTAGGACTATTTGTATGTCCAAGTGTTTATTGTTTCGATGTAAACCGCACTGATGAGAAATAGCGCGGTATATAAGAATTGTTAAATAAATAAATAAGATGTTTGCACACCAAGGAACTAAAAGAGAGCGAGAACCATAGCACAGTTTATAAAACTAAATTATAACTCATTTTTATTTTGCTATAAACTGCATTATGGTTATTGCTTTTTCTTTTTCAACATATATTTTGCATCCACAGAACCCCCTTCAACAGTGGGTGCAGAGCAAAACCAGGACATTCACTCACAGAACTCAATATCTTAAAAAAAAATCTGATTCTGATCATCTCACTAACAACAACAACAAACATTCTCCAGTACCAGGCATATTGTGAACTAATACAAAACCCTACAACAAAGTCACTGAGTATCTATAGAGCAAATCTACCATACCATACCATATCAGCACCAACTTCCAAAACTCACATAAGGAGCCCATCCAAAAAAAGCATCACTGTAAATACTACAGTGCGCCCTGGAACATCCATACACCTATTTGAAAAACTGAACAAGTCAAATTACTACAGTACAGTATAGATCTTTATGTACAAACTCCATGTTAACAGAACACCTGGGCTCAGTCACACACTCGGAACACAGATCCTCACCAAGTACAGAAGAAGTAACCACAATCTAAAGTAAAAATAAAAATATGTAGACAAAATTTAAACTGAAACCCCAAGAATCCAGACTCCTCAAGCAATGCAACATCAGATAAATAAGATATGCAGTTCCTCCATACAGTGTAAAATCTAAAGATAACACAACGTCCATTCACTAAAATGAAATAAAATTATTTTTTCTACCTTTGTTGTCTGACCATTTTATTCTCTGATCATGCTGGTCTCGATCTGAGGCTTCTGCTTTCCTGGCTTCTCTTAGCTCTTTCTGTGGTCTATGGTCCATCTGCCATTTCCTATCTCTTCTTTTGTTTTCTTCACTTCTTTCCATCAGCCTATTTCCAGTCCCAGTAACCCTTCCCAGTATCACCCACTTTCCAGTCCTCACTCCCAGTACCTTCCAATGTCAACTTGCATTCCCATGACTGCCACTGGTGTCCATTCCCTTCCAGTCCCCCTCCTTCCCCACTGTCCAGTCCCTTCTAGTCCAAATACCATGGCAGCCCCTCTCAGCATCCACTCCCTTCCAGTCCCATTCTCCCATCCCCTTGCATTAGCCCATTTGTAGCCCTAGACCCCAGTTTTCTTCCACGGCCAGCAGCTCTATTCTCTCCTCCTTACCATCAGTCCATTCTCAGTTGAAGCCCCCCAATCAGCTAACTTCCAGTGCTAGTCCCCCCTCCCTCAACCCCATTGCCAGTGCTAGCCTCTCCTAATAAGCCCATTACCAGTCCTACCCCCATCAGCCCATTATCAGTCCTAGCCTCCACTATTCAGCCCATTTCCAGTCCTAGCCCCCCCGATCAACTCATTTCCAATGCTAGCCCCCCATCAGTCCATTACGAGTTCTACTACACCCCATCAGCCCATTACCAGTCCTAGCCTCCCCTAATCAGCTCATTTCCAGTGCTAGCCCCCCTAATCAGCCCATTTCCAGTCCCAGCCCCCCTTGATTAGTCCATTCCTAATCCTAGCCTTCCCTAATCAACCCATTACCAGTCCTAGCCCCTCCCCCTGATCTGACCATTACCAGTGCTAGCCCCCCCATCAGCCCATTATAATCCTAACCCGCACTCTCTCCCCTTTGTCCAGCATTTATCACCTGTCTGTCCAGTATGTCCCCGTCTCTCCCCTTTGTCCAGCATTTGCCTCCCGTCTCTCCCCTTTGTCTACTACTTATCCCCTGTCTCCCCCTTTGTTCAGCATGTCCCCTGTCTCCCCTTTGTCCAGCACTTGTCCACCTGTCTCCCCCTTTGTCCAGCATTTGTTCCTCTGTCTCCCCCTTTGTTCAGCATGTCCCTGTCTCCCACTTTGTCCAGCACTTGTTCCCCTGTCTCTCCCCTTTGTCCATCCCTTGTCCCCCTGTCTCCCCCTTTGTCCAGAATGCCCCTCTGTCTCTCCCTTTTGTCCAGCACATATCCCCCTGTCTCCCCCTTGTGCAGCAGGTCCCCTGTCTCCCCCTTGTCCAGCCCTTGACCCCCTGTCTCCCCCTTTGTCCAGCATGTCCTCTGTCTCCCCCTTTTTCCAGCATGTCCCCCTGTTTCCCCCTTTGTCCAGCACTTGTTCCCCTGTCTCCCCCTTTGTCCAGCACTTGTTCCCCTTTCTCCCCCTTTACTAAACCGTGGCACTCGGGGGAAATTTTTCCTAACCACAATGAAGTACATTGGTTCTTTAGATTGCAAGCCTTCTGGGAAGGGACATATTGACTGTTCCTCAATGCAACTCTCCTTAAGCTACAAGTGAACAGACAGGAGCCAAATTCAAAATAAAAATAATTTGGAAACCCTGCAAATTTTGCTGAAAGACATGATATCGGAAGTAAGTTTGCATCACTGAGAAAAAGCTGAGGGGCCCTAAAAGACTGAGTGTAGGGATATGCCTTCATTAGCCTGAATTACAGTTCCCGGCATGTTTACTAAGCTCGAAACCGGTAACATGCCTGTGGGCCACACTACCAGTACAGGGGATCAGCAGTAACTGTTTGTTCACATCCCTAGTTAACAGAAAATATTATAGGACTTTTTCCCAGGCCTTGAAACTAGCCTTTAGGGCACTGGTAGAGTTTCACTGGTATCGGAGTAGCTTCTACAACTTGCATCTCTTTGCTGCTGCCGCACCTCATGTCTAAGCACACGTCAACAGTTCCCATCTGCCAAACTCTGTCAGTGTCCCTTTAAATAGCTGCACTAACCTACAGTAAATCTATAAACCAGAATCAACACTGGATAGCCCTTCAGACACAGTTACTTCCTCAAATATTTCACAGCCTCCTCTAGTTCTCTCAGACCACATCCTTCAAATTATTCCAATGTATTTCCTGCCAAGCCATCTTTCACTCTCACCCTTTCCGAAGCTCCCCCATCCCTACACTTATCGCCTCTCAGGCTCTCCCAATTGTATCTCTTTACTTCTCCTTCCTTGCCATGTTCCCCACCCTCCTTTAATCCTCTCTGTCTTCAGACTTACTCCTCCATCTATCACTCCACCCTAGGCTTCGCCAATCCTCACATTCCTACTTCATTCCTTTTCAGATCTGTTCTTCTCTCTTGTGCACTCCTCAGACACTCCTTTCTACCTTCTGTACTCATCACTTTCAGTGCCCCTCATCCCCTTCCCAGCCTCAGCTCCTTTCCTATCACTTACCTTTCCCCCTTCTTTCCTCAGATCTTCCTCTGTTTCTTCTCGGGTTCACTCCACCCCCTCACATACACGCACAGCCTCTAGTTCCTTTCCACTCTCACCCCTACACTGGTCATCCTAGTCCTTTATGCTTCTTCTACCCATCAGTTCCCTCCTGCCAGCTCTACATTTTCTCACGATCCCAAGTACCTATTTAATTTCCTATTCCCAGTTCTCTCCCTCCCCTTGTCTGGATCCCATTCCTGAGTTTCCACTCTACTTTTGGAGCTTCTGCTGCTACTTTTCCTTCCTTCCTTCCTCCTTGATACTCTTTCTTCCTCATTTTCCATCCCCTAACAACTTTCACCCCTCCTCCTTTTTTCTTGCATTCTTATCCTCATCTTGTCTTAATCCGCCTTCCACTCTTACCCCCCCTTCTCCACAGAACCTCAGAGCCAGTGGCTGACACTGCCAACCTCTTCTCTGGCCCTCCCCCCTTCCCCAATGTGGCCCAGTCAGACCAGTCACTTGAACAGTGTGGGAGACAGATGAGCCAACACCAGGAAGAGGCCAAATGCTCAACCACTGGTTCTGAAATCCTAATGCCAGGAGAAGGGGGGGGGGAGGGACTGGGTGGCAGTGGTAGAAGCTCTGTTTTGATCCCCGTGGACTATGGGGGAGGGGAAGGTGCAAAGTTGAGCTGGGCTCCTCCCAGCTGATGAGTTGGTTTTCAGCCCCATGGAGTGGAGACAGTTGGCAGTAATTCGGCAGCTCCACAGGTATATTGGGAGAAGGAGATGCTCTTCTTCACCCATAAGCCTTATTGGGATAGGATGCTGTGCCTCGTAGTGTTTGCCTCTCTCTGTGACAGTATAGGTTGGATACCCCTAAAGTTGGCCCTGGTGGTAGGTGCAGGTGACAGCTTTCCAATACTCACTTAACCCATACAGACAACTCTAACCCCATCCAGCCACAAACTTGACCTTTTACTGATTTTCTCAACATTTGCTGCTTAAACATTTAGGGGTATGTTTACTAAACTGCGCTCAAGTGCGCGGCGCACAATAGCGTGCGCTAAGGTACCTTAGCGCACGCTAATGATGCGTTTTTGTGCCCCGCACACGTGCGCACCGCACTAAAGTGCCCGCTCATGTGCGCGGCGCGCTGATGTGCGATAAAGGCGTGGAAAGGCTCTCGGAGGGCGGAGGAAGGCTCCCCAGGGGCGGAGAGAAGGGGTCAATGGGTGGAGAGTGGGAGGGGAGAGGCTCCCTGCACATGAGCGGGGCTGAAATTCAAGCAAAAAAATACCGCGAGTGAAAACCTCGCGGTAGAGCCGATTTAAAGGGAAGAGAAACCATTTCTGTCAGCAATGTACAGCAAAACCAGGGAAACTTACAAAACATGAGCAGTGTGATACATGTGCATGGAACAAAAGGGCAAATAAACATTAAAAATGACCCCAACAAAATATAAAAAAATCATAAGCAAGCTGGGCAATACTGAGAGTAATGGGAAACATCAAAAAGCACTCCCAACAAAGCCCCAAAAAATAAATATGAATTTTAGAAGGGTCTACGCTCCGTCCCCATACAAGGTGAATGATCCCGCAGTGAAATAACACTGATCAGGGTTTCCCTCTCCATTGGACAGGTTACCTATGGCATGCACATGTTCCACAACAGCAGGGCGGGCATGTCAGAATGGGCAACTGGACAGATGCTGGGAAAGGGGATTCAGAGGGCTGCAGGCGGCACATGCTGTGGTGCAGCTGGGGCACAGTGCGGACTAGGCAGATGCCTAGATGGCACTTAGGAATGCTGAAACTGAACAGCAGCCAGACAGCAACTGATGAGGGCCCAACATGGGCACGAGAGTGTTTAGCACAGTGTCACAGGTGACAGTACCCAGCAGGTTCCCCCAAGGGCACAGAAATTGGCAGGCAGTGATTGGGGGACGTGCGGACAGATATGCAGGCACCCCTACCCCAGAACCCGCACCATAGGCAGCCGCCTACCCGCACACAGGATGGCCTGAGACTGCGTACCACCAGCACCACCAGCAGAAGGGCATGTCAGCATGGTGGTACAGGAGGTGAAGGGGGGCAGTGGCAGCTGCCCAGAGCAGACCATGGCCTAGCCCTGTGTAGGTGGGTGCAATGCACTGCAACAGACAGGCCCTGTCGGACATACAGTCATGGTATCATCAGGGAATGCACTGTCTCTGTGGCAACACGGTGGTGCAGTGCACACAACCAGTGTGTTTGGAGACAGAAGGTCACAGGTTCAAGCCCCAGCTGGGGCTCCTGCCAATCCAGTCCCCATATTTTACCCACAACTATATCGTGATAGTAAAGACGAACCTTTATTGCAGAGAACATAAGCATGGCTCAAACACCTCTATTTTACCCTACAGAGCACAGACACCAGAAACATACACATTACCTAGAGCAGATTCCCTCAAATGCAGTCCTGGAGGGCCACAAATCCTTCAGGGTTTATGCTGTCTCCAATCTAAGGATGGAGCGGTACTGGTGGTGGAGGTGGCAGCAGCTGGTGGCAACAGCAGACCATGGCCTAGCCCTGTCCAGGTGGGTGCCGTGCACTGCAACAAACAGGCCCTGTCGGATGTACAGTCATGGACTCCCCAGGGAATGCAGCATATCTGTGGCAACACGGTGGTGCAGTGCACACAGACAGTGTGTGCAAGAATAGAAGGTCACAGGTTCAAAGCCCAGCTGGGGCTACTGCCAATCCAGCCCACATATTTTTCCCAGAGTCTCCCAAATGCAGTCCTGGAGGGCCAAACACCATTCAGGTTCCATGCTGCCTCTAATAAAGATGCCTGTGCTGCATATCTATGCACCACCCCCATGGTATGCAGATGTATCTCATGCATATTCATGAGGGACAGCATGAAAACCCGAACAATGTTTTGCACACCAGGACTGGAGTTGGGAACCTCTGCCGTAAAGCAGCAGCCAACAGGGGCAGACACACCCACACCCACACCCACAGGCCCCATTGGCCAATGCCTCCTGGAGAGGCAGGACATTGGTCCCTGCGTGCATCTCCCAATACTAGCACTTGCATACCTTAGCAATGCCACCCTACACCTGGGTATACGGTACACAGCTATCAAACGTTTGCTATGATTACTGGCAGATAGCAATTCCTACGTTAAGCACAGTTTGCTGATTGAGCTCCATCATAACAACCTTTCTGATGTCTGTGGTGTGTGCTTCAGGTCTGGTCTCTGACAGTGTTTACCACCCTGAGGAGTGACCCCCAACAGTATTGCGTACCATATCCATGCCTGTACTGTGCCCAGGACTGGTGTGGTGGCCAGGGCTGCTAAACTCCTCTATAGTAGCACAATGCTGGCATAGGTGTGGGGGGTGTCTGTCTGTCTGTCTATCCAGTGTGTGGTGGCTGCAAACACCCTCCACAGCCCACACTGTCAGCACTGTTGCCAGTATTGGCCTGCCAATGTGCATAATGATTAGCAAGGTACCATGGGTATAGCCTGGACAGGGTGGTCTGGCCAGGATGCATCTGCACAGGGCATAGGGCACTGGCTGGGACATTTTAGTGCCCGGCCAACACCTACACAGACAGGGTGGCCTCAGCATGTCCTGCTGGGAGATCACTCTCACCCTGACTGTGGAGTGACCACAGCATGGCTAGGCACCCCCATAGTGTTATATAGTATTTGTTTCATGTGGTGTTTATGGTTTTCCTTTTGGAGCCCAATCACTGACTTATCTGCTTATTGTGTATACTGACATTCCAGTTCTGGGTGCACGCATTTCCACCAGGAACATGCACTATGGACTAGCTAGTAGACTGTTTGCAGCTGGTATGTGTCTTGATGGATTGCCTTGCAGGGTGCAGCGGCTGAAGGCTTGTTGCAGGAGAATATCAGATAGTGGTGGGGTGCAGCTTAGCATATCCAGGCATAATGTCTGTCTGCTATTGTGTTATGGATGTGTACAGAGCTGCATTGACTGCCCTGTAGGGTGTCTGTTCCCCAGCAGGACAGGGGTTGATGGTCCCCTCTACTGCCATCATTGCAGGGAGGTAGAATGTGCATCTGTTGATGGGAGACCCTGTTTGCCACCCTCAGCCCTGGAGAAGGAGGGTGGTGGTACATAATCCTCCTAGGGGTCCATAGGGGCTACACCTGACTGAGACAGACAGATATATCCAAGGTGCTTCTGCAGACACTACCTATCTCACACATTAGCACTGCTGGGGACCTGCAGCATGGCCTATTTCTGCCATGGAAGGTGCTGTGGACCTGGTGCTGGGCGCCCCACCACACACAGGGTGAGCACAGTACCCGCACAATGTGACGGTGTGTAGCTACTCTGTGCCAGTAACACACACGGTCAGTACCCCCTACCAGGCCAAGGTGCTGTGGGGGTGGACATGGTCAGTTCCCCCTACCAGGCCGAGGTGCTGTGGGGGTGCATACCCCATCTTGTGTTCTTCTGTGGACAGCTGATTTGCATGTGCAGTGCATCATGGGTACGAGTGACCTAACCCTATCCTAGTGACCACAGCAGACTGTCTGTGTAGTGACGTGCAGTCCCTCTACAGCCAGCCAGGGGCTTGCTAGCAGCTATAGAGCTGTAGCCCACTGGTTACTTCACTGCCTGTGAAGCCAGAGGTCATGGGTTTAAATCCGCAGTGGGGTTATTTGATAGGGCTGCCCAAAGCATTATCTCTTTTTAATGTACATTATTGCTGCCAGCAAAAACACCCTCAGCGTACTGTACCCATAAGGTGCCTCAGAGGGCGCTTTATAGGGCGCCCTATAGGGCACCTTATGGTTACCGTCCATATAAGGTGCACTATACGTTATCCTGTGGATCGACTTATAGGGTGCCCTATAGGGGACATTTTAGGGTGCCATGGCAGACAGTGCACTTTATAATGTGCCCTAAGGAGTGCCTTATAGGGTGCCTTATGCGGCACCTTCAGTTACGGCATGTGAGGGCGTGTTTGCTGGCAGCAATTAATAAAATACAAATGAAGTGCTGCAGGAAACAATATGTTCATTGCAAAGCTGATGCCTCAGCCAGCCTTATGTATTAGGCACACTGGGGAGCAAACTCATGACCCCTGTAACAGCAGTCAGTGCCTTAACCATTGTGCTACACTGCTGTTCCTCCTTGCATGTCAGCGCACCTACTTCAGATTTCCATGCGTTTAAATGCACAGTGCTGCCATCAAACACAGTGCTATGACCTTGCTGTGCCTCATAGGGTACCCTATATGGCGCCCTATAGGCCACCCTTTCAGCAACATTGTAGGGTGCCGTGGCGGACAGTGCACTTTAAAATGTGCCCTCTGGGGTACCCTATGAGGCGCCTTATGCAGCACCTTATGTTACAATACTTTGAGGGTGTGTTTGCTGGCAGCACTAATTAAAATAAAAATAAAATGCCCAATACAGCAATATTACCTATAACAGGTAATGCCTCAGCCAGCCTTCTTCATTGGGTACAGTGGGGGATTGAACCCATGATCCCTGCACCATTGGTCAGTGTTTTAACCATTGTACTGTGGCTCTGTTCTTGTGCTTGCATATCAGCGCGCCACTTATGCTTTCCACGCAACTTTCTCATGCGCTAATGTGCAGGGCGCACATGAGCGCAGCGCACATTAGCGCATGATTAATCCCGGTTTTGCTTTTTTCTGACTGAAACGCCCACTCCTTATATGGCATCCACACACTAGCGCGGCGCACACCCTAACGGGGTTTTAGTAAACATACCCCTTAATCTATGTTGCAAGCATGGGTTTCTGTAGGGAAAGTCAATGGCCAGGCAACCTAGCATCATAGGGACAGCGGAACCTCTTTTCAGTTTGGCAGGCCTAACTAGCCAAACTATATCTTGCCCTCAATGTTTGCTAGTTGGTGATACTGTGTCAGGCAAAATGTTGATGGGGATCATGGTCCCAGTGGCCCACCCCATTCTGTTGTCCATGTGGCCATAGGTCGGTCAATAGAAGAGAAAGTAGAAGAGAGCATCGCAAAGAGACAATGAAAATCTTTGCAAAACTTAACATAAGGGTAGTCTTCAAGGTCAGTGCAATGGAATTAGGTGCCCTCCCGCAATTAAACATCAAATACCTAGTCCCTCCCCGCCTGAGATTTTGATAATTAAACTTAATATTGATAATTAAGCTCAACAATCATGCTTATCTCCTCACCATTCTCAGAACAATCCTGCACAAAATGGATATCATACTTTGTTTCATATGTGCTAACATAAAGAGGACAGTTTCCAAAAGCCACTTATCTAGGAAAATATGCTATGTAAAAGTAGCCTATCTTTTCTATGCCGATGTGAGAACCTCTCAATTTGCCTTCAGTGCAGCTGCTCTAGTTTGTGTGATGGTTAAACCATCCCTGCTAGTCTCTGCATATGCTTTACTGAAGAGTCAGAACATCATATTGAGTCCATTAAACAATGAATGTCACACCGTAAGTCTCAAACTTCTAATGTTTTTAGTTGGGCCAATTCATTTTCGTTTTTTAAATTGTGAATGCAAACTAAAGCTAAAAAGGGTAAGCCACTCATGAATGTAGCAAAATATGACCTTGAGAATATACCACCAGAGTTTAAAGACTACCTGCAAAACTGATTTGCTGCTTCAGATACAAATGACAGAGCTCCAGAAGAGTTATGGGATGACATCAAGAAGATTGTGTTGGAAGAAAGTGAGAAGTCTCTACAAAAGGTGAAAAAGCAAAAACAGCCAAAATGGATGACTGACGAAACTCTGAAAATTGCCCAGAAACACAGAGAAGCTAAAGCCAGAGGAGAAAGAGAGGCAATCACAGAGCTCAACAGAAATTTCCAAATTGCAGTAAGGAAGTCAAGGAGAAGTACTACAATGACGCATGCAAGCAAATAGAAGCAAAAATTATTAGAGGAAGAACAAGATCGACTTTCCTAAAGCTACGAGAGTTAAAGAAAAAATTCCAGCCTCGAATTGGAATATTACAAGACGCTCAAGGATCCATATTGAATGATGCTGAGAAGATCAAGAAAAGGTGGAAAGAATATACAGAGTTATTATATGATAAAAGTCAAGTGGACCAGCAGCCGTTTCAACCTGTACCTTATGATCAGGAACCATTGGTGATGAAAGAAGAAGTTGAAGCAGCATTGAAAGCCTTATCAAAGAACAAAGCACCAGGCATTGATGGCATTCCCATTGAAGTATTACAGTAATCTGATGCAGCTGTTACCATACTTACAAGGCTCTGCCAAGAAATTTGGAAGACAACATCATGACCAACTGACTGGAAAAGATCTGTGTTTATACCAATACTAAAGAAAGGTGATCCAACTGACTGTGGAAATTATCTCGCAATTGCTCTGATCCCACATGCCAGCAAGATTCGAATGATGATTTTTCAGCAGAAACTACAACTATACCTGGAACAAGAACTGCCTGAAGTGCGAGCAGGATTCAGGAAAGGGTGAGGAACGAGAAACATCATCGTTGATGTGAGACGGATCCTTGAAAAGACAAAAGAATACCAAAAGGATATCTATGTGTTTTATTGACTACAGCAAGGCTTTTGACTGTGTAAACCATGAGAAAATCTGGGCCACATTAAGAAGCATGGGTATACCAGAACACCTGATCGTTCTCTTGCGCAATCTGTACATTGATCAAGAAGCAACAGTTCGAATGGAACAAGGAGAAACAGAATGGTTTAAAATCAGCAAAGGTGTAGGACAAGGCTGCATACTTTCCCCCTACCTGTTTAATTTATATGCAGAACAAATCATCAGAGAAGCAGAACTGTATGAAGTACTTAGCGCTGAAAGTGAGCATTCCAAAATTGTTGTTATCATCCACTTGGGTACAAATGGCCTGGCTAGAAACAGTGCCACTATAGTTCAAAGGGACTTTCAAACTCTGGGGGAGAAACTAAAGCCCATTGTTAATCCTGTAGCATTCTCAGAAGTTCTACCTGTTCTTGGTAAGGGGTCAGAAAGTCTAAATCGCATAAACAGCTTTAACGCATGGCTCCAAACCTGGTGCAAAGAGGAAGGATTCAGATTTATAGGTGACTGGGGAAACAGATGGACTAACAAGAGACTATACTGTGCTGATGGACTACATCTCTCTGTCGCAGGGAAAAGAATCCTAAGTGAAAAATTCAGGCAGTATGTGGATATGCATTTAAACTAGAAAAAGGGGGTGATGGATGGAGAAGGTCAAGTTCTGGACGTCACTCCCTGCAAAAACAGAACAAAATCAGAAACAGACACACTTTTAAACCACACATCAAAAACAAGTGGGAAGAAGTGGACAGAACAAAATCAATGCAAAACACACACAAGCCAGTTAAATGCTGGAAGGCAATGAGCACAAATGCTCGAAGCTTATCCAATAAAGTTCCAGACCTGGAAGCCCTAAGGGTGGAAATGGACTTGGACATTGTGGCCATTACAGAAACATGGCTTAATGAATCGCATGATTGGGATATAACCATAGCTGGCTATAATCTATTCAGAAGAGACAGAGAAAATGGAAAAGGAGGAGGAGTAGCCTTGTATGTCAAAGGCAATATTAAAGCAACTGAAATGCAGGGGGCATGGGGAAAAGAAGAAGCACTCTGGGTTGTGATGGAAAGAGGAGATGGCACTGTCATCCATACTGCTGTAGTCTACAGACCTCAGACTCAAATCGAAGAGTTAGATACGAATTGATTATAGACATTATCAAAATAGCCACAAAGGGGGAAGCGATCATATTGGGTGACTTTAATCTACCCGATATGGACTGGATTACTCCCTCTGCAAATCTGGAAAGAAGCAAAAAAATTGTGGATGCTCTCCAAGATGCATTACTTAGACAAATGGTGATGGAACCAACAAGGGAAAGCTCAACGCTGGATTTAGTGCTCGCCAACGGTGATAGCGTGTCGAATGTCTGGGTGGGTGCCCCTATGAGCAGCAGCGATCATCACACGGTGTGGTCTGAGATAAAAACCAAGGTGCAGTCCAACTATAGCAAGCTCAAAGTCCTAAACTTCAAAAACACTGACTTCAATAAAATGGCCATGTACCTAAAGGAGGAGTTGATAGGGTGGAAGGAGATAAGGGAAGTGGAATTGCAATGGGCTAAACTAAAGGTGGCAATAAAAGGGGCAACAGATAAATATGTAAGAAAAGTAAATAAAAACAAAAGGAGAAGGAAACCTATTTGATTTTCCAAGGAAGTGACTGCTCAAATAAAGGCAAAAAACACAGCTTTCGCAAAATTCAAAAGCTTGCAAACAGAGGAACACAGAAATTAATACAGGGTCAAACTCAGAGACAAAAAGAGAAATAAGGATAGCAAAATCAAAGGCAGAGGAAAAGATGGCTAAAGATGTTAAGTGTGGTGACAAAACTTTCTTCAGGTATATTCGGGAAAGGAAGAAGATCAGAGGTGGAATCACAGGACTCAGAAGTGCTGGGAACGGACTCGTGGAAAGGGACATTGAAAAAGTGGAATTGCTAAACAAATACTTCTGCTCTGTTTTTACTAAAGAAAATCCTGGAGAAGGCCCAACTGTGACTCCCAAATATAAAAATGGGAATGACGTAGATACCACACTATTCACAGAAGATGATGTGTTAGAACAACTTGTGAAACTGAAAGTGGACAAGGCCATGGGACCAGATGGGATACATCCCAGGATACTGAAAAAGCTCAGAGAGGTTCTTGCAGGGCCGTCAAAGGATGTTTTCAACAGTTCCTTGGAAACAGGAGAAGTTCCTCAGGACTGGAGAATGGCTGATGTCGTACCTCTACACAAAAGTGGTGACAGGGAAGAAGTGTCAAACTACAGGCCCGTGAGCCTTACCTCGGTGGTGGGAAAAGTAATGGAGGCGCTTCTGAAGGAGTGAATAGTGAACTTTCTCAAGACCAACAGGCAGGGCCGGATTTACCTTGAGTGAGGCCCTACGCCAACAAAAATTGTGGGCCCCCAGCAGGGGCGGCCCAAGGGGGGTGCGGGGCCTCATTTGCATAAGGGGCCTCATTTGCATAAATATTTGCATAATGTTACCATATACTAACTTTTAGTAAACGTGCCTCTTAATGAGTGTATGGATAAAGAAAGACTAAAAGATTTCTACATTACTATAATCCAGTGCCAACTGCCAGACACATTAGCAACTACTACAAACACTGCCCATTTAGAACCCATAGCAAACCCGCCGTATCCTAACAGCACTACCAGGACTCACAAAGCACCATACTCTACCAATCAAAGGCAACACTGCAAATATTAAACCAATACATTTCAGAGAACAACAATACATGACCTACTGGGGAAAGAGAACAAGTGGCAATGTCAAATATGAATTATATAAACAGAACACCTCAGCTCAGTTACACATGCAGAACATAGACCATCACCAAACAAGTAATCACAATTTAGAAACAGGAAGACAATAATTAAACTGGGAATCCCAAAAGCCAAACTTGGAATGCACAACACTGTAGAAATAAAACTATACATTAATTTGCTCTTGTACTAAACAAAGCGCAGACGTTAATGATGCACATTTACCAGAGCTGACATATTCCAATTAATAAATTCAAAATAAAGAGATATTTTTCTACCTTTTGTGCATTTTTTCAGCTGCAATTGCTCCAGCCACTTTCTTCTGGTTTCTTCGTGTCTTCTGCTAACTCTCCATCGTCTGCTGTCCATTTGTCCTTTCTTCTCTCTTCTAGTTTTTTTCCATTCTCTCTCTACATCTGCTTTAACATACTAATCTTTCTCCTTTTGCTCTTCCCTCCTTCCTATTTCATCCACTCAAATTTTACCCCTCCATCCTCAATCCCCACTTACTCTCCCAATACCCGGCCAATTGTAGATTTTTTATCCCTCCCACACAAAATATTTTTCCTTCTCCATTTTACTCTTCCAGCCCCATCCCATTCTAATCCTCCCCCAACATCAGCTCCCTTCTAGTTCCAGCCTCACCCAGCATCCATTCCCTTCTAGTCCCTGCATCAGCCCATTTCCAGTCCTAGCCACCCATCAGCCCATTTCCAGTCCTAGCAACCCCCCAACCCAATACCAGTCCTAGCCCCCATCAACCCACTTACAGTCCTAACCCCCATCACCCATTTTCAGTTTAAGACCCCCCTATAACCCATTTCCAGTCCTATCCACCCATCAGCCCACTTCCAGTCCTAACCCCATCAACCCATTTCCAGTCAGCCCCCCATTGCCCATTGCCAGTCCTAACCCCCCCCATCAGCCCACAGCCCATTACCAGTCCTAACCCCATCAGCCCACCTCCAGTCTTAACCCCCCCAGCCCATTTCCAGTCCTAGCCCCCCCATAGCCCATTACCAGACAGCCCCCATCAGCCCACAGCCCATTACCAGTCTTAACCCCCCCAAAGCCCATTACCAGTTCTAAACCCCCCCCCCAACAGCCCACATCCCATTACCAGTCCTATCCCCATCAGCCCTCCTGCAGTCTTAACCCCCCAGCCCATTTCCAGTCCTAGCCCCCCCATAGCCCATTACCAGACAGCCCCCATCAGCCCACAGCCCATTACCAGTCTTAACCTCCCCCAAAGCCCATTACTAGTTCTAACCCCCCCCAACAGCCCACAGCCCATTACCAGTCCTAACCTAATCAGCCCACCTCCAGCCTTAACCCCCCCCGCCCATTTCCAGTCCCAGCCCCAGCCCCCCCAATAGCCCATTACCAGTCCTACCCTCCCCCCCCCCCCCCGTTGGCCTAAAGCAAAATTTAATTTAAAAAAAAAACCTGCTGGCTGCCGCCGCGGGGCCCCCTCTGCTGCCGCGGCAGCATGGACTGAACCGCGGGGGCCACCTCTGCAAGCTCGATCCGTCGATCCGTCCCTCCCTCCCTCCATGCAGGCTGTGAGAGACGTGAAGGGAGCGTGTCTCCCTCGCGTAGACGCGAGGGAGACACGCTCCCTTCACGTCTCTCACAGCCTGCACGGAGGGAGGGAGGGATCGACGGATCGAGCTTGCAGAGGGGGCCCCGCGGGTCAGTCCATGCTGCCGCGGCAGCAGAGGGGGCCCCGCGGCGGCAGCCAGCAGGTTTTTTTAAAATTTTATTTAAAAAAAAAAAAAGCTAACTTGTTCCATTTTTGTGGGCCCTTGCCAGCTGTGGGCCCTACGCCATGGCGTACATGGCGTATAGGTAAATCCGGCCCTGCCAACAGGTTGTAAGATCCGAGGCAACATGGTTTTATTGAAGGACGATCTTGCCAAACAAATCTGATTGAGTTCTTTGACTGGGTGACCAGAGAACTAGATCAGGGGCATGCAGTGGATATCATCTACCTGGATTTCAGCAAAGCCTTTGATACTGTCCCTCATAGGAGGCTTATCAATAAACTCAGTAGTTTGGGGATGAGTCCCAAGGTGGTAAACTGGATCAGAAATTGGTTGACTGATAGACAGAAGGTGATAGTAAATGGAGCTCACTCGGAGGAAAGGAAGGTGATTAGCGGGGTGCTCCAGGGTTCGGTCCTGAGCCCGGCACTGTTCAATGTATTTGTGAGTAATATTGCTGAAAGACTGAATGGAAAGGTTTGTCTTTTTGCAGATGACACGAAAATTTGCAACAGAGTGAACTCCCCCGAGGGAGTGCTTAACATGAGAAAAGATCTACAAAAGCTGGAAGAATGTTCTAATGCTTGGCAATTAAGATTTAATTCAAAGAAGTGCAGAGTCATGCACTTGGGTGGCAGAAACCCAAGGGAAATGTACACGATAGGGGCGAGAGGTTGGTGTGCACGGATCAGGAGAAAGACCTTGGTGTGATTATTTCTGTAGATCTCAAGGTGGCAAAACAGTGCGACAAGGCAGTGGCAAAAAGCAGGAGGATGTTGGGCTGCATACGAAGAGGAATTACCAGCAGAAAGGAAGAGGTTCTAATGCCACTGTATAAGTCACTGGTGAGGCCTCACTTGGAATACTGTGTTCAGTTTTGGAGACCGTACCTTGCAAAGGATGTAAAAAGAATGGAAACTGTTCAGAGGAAGGCGACCAAAATGATTTGGAGCCTGCGTCAGAAGCCTTATGAGAGGAGACTTGAAGACCTAAATATGTACACTTTGGAGGAGAGGGGGGATAGGGGAGATATGATTCAGACCTTTAAATACTTAAAGAGAAATAATGAACAAACAAACCTCTACCAAATACGGGGAAGCTGTAAAATGAGAGGGCATAACATGAAGCTGCAATTTGTAAAATTGAAAGGCAATGTCAGGAAATACTTTTTCACTGAGAGGGTGGTGGATGCTTGGAATGCCCTCCCGATGGAGGTGGTGGGGGCAAATACAGTGACAGAATTCAAAATGGCATGGGACAGACACAGTGGATCCATCTAACTTCTCAACAAATAGGAGTGTCCTGCATGGAGCGGTGGGTTCACCCCTAAACAAAGACATGGGGAGGGGGGGCCTGCACAGAGTGGCACCTACTGCCATCTTACTCCAGCCATCTTACTGGGCAGACTAGATGGACCATACTGGTCTTTTATCTGCCGTCATTTACTATGTTACTATGTTACAACAGAGGTGTGAAGATTGGTGGGAGACTCATCAGCAATCTTCGCAATGCTGATGATACCACATTACTGGCTGAAAGTGAAGACGATCTGAAACATTTGCTTCTCATGATCAAGTAACAGTCTTAAAATGGGCCTGCACATTAATATAAAGAAGGCAAAGATCCTGACAACTGGCAGAATCAATAAGTTCACCATTGATGGAAAAGAAATTGAAATAGTGGACAACTTTAACCTACTTGGATCAACTATCAATAAAGAAGCAACAAGCAGTCAAGACATCAGACGACGCATTGCTCTTGGCAGAATGGCTATGAAGGACCTAGACAAGATTCTCAAGAGCAGAGATGTCTCTCTCCATGCAAAGATTCAACTCATTCAAGCCATGGTATTTTCAATAGTATCACATGGATGTGAAAGGTGGACAGTGAAAAAGATAGACAGGAAGAAAACTGATGCCTCTGAATTATGATGCTGGCGATGTATACCATGGACAGCCCTAAGAACAAATCAGTCAGTACTAGAGAAGATCAAACCTAAGCTTTCTTTAGGAGCTCAGATGACAAGACTTCGACTTTCATACTTTGGGCATATCATGCGAAGAGAGAGATCATTAAAGGAAGACATCATGCTTGGCAAGGTAGAAGGTCAATGCAAAAGAGGAAGTCCAGCAATGAGATGGATCGATACAATAACAGCAGCTCTGGGTGCCACTCTATTAACAATAAGCTGCCTAATTGAACACAGTTTAGGACAACTATTCAGAGTGTTGCCATGAGTCAACACCAACTTGATGGTATTTAACAACACAACTCTGGCAACCCAGCAGCCCCTGGGATTTTTTAGCAAAGTGTGACTGGAAGTAGATTGCTAGGCCTTTTCTTCCTAGACAATGAAGGTTATAGTGACTTGCCCAAGGTCACAAGGAGTGCTAGTTGGAATTGAACCTGATTTCCTGGGTATTGGACTGTTACTCTAACCATTAGGCTACTCCTCCAATTCATATTAAGAGGTATTGATTTCAACCTGTGTTCAGTTCATTTTAATATATATCCTTGTAGGATCCTATGTGCAATTATATACAATATCGTGCTTGTATAAAACCAAAATACTGAGAATAAAGTACCAAAATATTAAAAATATAGTACTTATCTCAAATAACTCTGGGACAGCACTGAATTTTGAACACTTGACTATAGCATACTTAGCATCTTTGTAACTTAGTGTGCTCAGAGTCTTTGTTTAGCATACAAATTCCTGCAATCTACCACTATATATATATATATATATATATATATATATCCTATCACATGTCCAGTAACCAGTTAATATACCACTCAGACCAATGTAATCCATTCTGGTTTTGCATTCATACCATGGGGTTGCACCATATTTAGCCTGAAAATCCACTATTGCTCTCATTTGTTCAATATAGCATTCCAGTCTCCCCTATCCACCGTTTTAATTGAACCAAAGAATGAATCCAGCCAAAACAGAGCTGCACCGTTAGCGCTGAGACTGTTCCAAGTCTATAACTTAGTGCTCCTTTTACTTAAGCCCGCTAAGGATTTGCCATTAATGTGCTGATCTCATGCGCTCGAATTGCAAAGCTTCCACGTTAGTTGTAGGGAAGTGTGGCCAGCAGGTTCCGAGCAGCTGATGCGTGAAGGGTTTGCCTAATGTGCGCTCCACTATTGCTATGAGAACTCATGTTAGGTGAATTGTTGCTGCTAAGTGCGTGGCAGTAGCCTGCGCTCTCATGCTAATGTGCTTTCCATACCCACACGCCAACCATCAGAGTTCCCCATCAGAGTTAGATTTGTCTATAAGGTGCTCATCCTTACCCATAGGGCCCTCCACCCTAGCACACCCCGGTATTGGCCGATCTTACCCGCCTCCAGCCTGTCCCTCATCTTTTGCGCTCAGCTCATGGCAATTGACTCTTCCTTCCTCCCCTGTCCCCGGCACATCTTGAACGTACTCGTCAATCCGCTTTCTTTGTTCTAAGCCCCGCCCTGTGGAACTCTCTTCCGCACTACCTCCATGTTGAATTGTCGTTCTCTCATTTTAAAGCCCTTCTCAAGACTTACCTTTTCTGTCAAGCCTTTGACCTTCCTCTTCCTTCGGATCACCATGTTTCGCCCTCAGTCGGAGCTCCCCCATGAAACGCCACCTGGGCCAACTTGCCCCTCTTTCCCCCTGTCTATTTACTGCCATTCTTTCTGGACAGTCGTTTCAATGTCTCATTGTCTCTGTATGTTCTTTCCCTGCTTCTCTCTCCCTGTCCTTCTCTGTCACTTTCCTATTAAAACAATGGTGTTCCTTTTCATTGTCTGTTTCCTGCTAGTAGCCTACTTTATTGTACACCACCCTGACACTTTGCCACGGGTGGTATATTGAGCACTGCGAATAAAATAAAATAAAATAAATCATTCCCTGCCCCATCCCACGTGCCGCCCATTCTCCACCCCATCCCATGATTTGCCAATTAACATGCATTTCCGAATGCTGTGGCAGACACTATCACATGTTTGTGTGCCCAACTGCCAGTACCTGTGCGTTAAAACCCCCATTAACCAGCTAATGTGCTGTTAAAGCATCCATCAGAAAGTTGTTTATTAAGTCTGGTCCTAATGGCTCTTTTTGTCTATGCGATATACATCAAATGGCATGGCCAAAGAACCACATATTTCACTTAAGCAGAGTTGCAATCTGTGTGTGCTGAACTGTTGTATGCACCTTGTTAGTACGGGTGTCTGCCCATGTGATTTCACCAACAGTCTGCAAAAAAAGCTGCAATTAGAATGTGGAAAATGTCCCGGATTTTCTATTGTCGCAAACTCTGGGGACAGCTAATTTTTTTTCGCTAAATCCTTAATATTCTTTCCCCTTGTATAAGATATTAATACCTCCTCATAAAAACATTTGTGAAGACGTAATATGTGCTAGTGACTCCATAAATCCATGTAATCTGTTTAGCTCAAGTAGAATATGGAATAAAAAGCGTACATCTATTTTAAGGATCCTTAGTTTGTGGTTGACATAACCATTCTCTCTGAGCATATAGAGCTCACATGTAGGCTTGTTGAATGATGTCAGGGGGATAACCCCCTCTATCAAAATCTTTGTTTTCAGATCTGACTGTCATTTTATAATCTGCTACCCCTGAACAAAGGCATTTAATCCACAGAAACTGACGGTAAGGTAATCACATCTTCAAACCATCTGAATGGTTGTTGTGAAAATGGAGCAGGTTATTTCTTTCCACAGGTTTCCTATACCATGTTGTAATCAGTGTACCCTGTTGTTTGATCAACGTAATATCCAGAAAATCAACTCAATGGCCATGAGCCGTCATTTTAAATTGCAACTCCTGTTTACACTGATTTATCTGCTGGCTAAACAAATCCAACTGTTCTTTGGTACACGACCATATCATAAATATGTCATAAGAACATAAGATATGCCATACTGGGTCATACCAAGGTCCATAAAGCCCAGTATCTTGTTTCCAACAGTGGCCAATCTAGGTCACAAGTACCTGGCAGTTTCCCCAAAAGACACAGATTCCTCAATGTGGCAGGTGCAGGCCTGTGATCCACAGTGTCTGACATGAGCAGGCAGGCCTAACTAGCTTGACCTGTAAATGAAGCCTGTGAAGAGGCTCATAGGAATTACACATTCCCCAACATGCTGCTAATGTAGGATAGAACTCAGTAAAAGTACTAAACTAACTTAGATCAGCAGAACTGGAAGATGGAAAAATACAGAGAAATATGTTTAAAAGTTACTGATAAGAAAAGTACATCTGCAAGGGATTTAATTGGGATTGCTGACAGATGAGTTGCAGAGCCCTGCTCCCCTGCATGCACAAATTGGCTCTATGGCCTTGAGAGTATGAAAGTAACAAGTTGATGAACTGGCCATTGTAATTGGGACTGAAAGGGGGGTAAGCAGGTGCTGAGCCCACAGAAGGAACATAATTGGATACTCTTATCAGTACCGGGACCAATGGAAGGGGTACGGGAGGTACGGGAGAGTACCGGGACCAATGAAGTGTTTTTCTATATCTAGAATGGAACAGAAGTCTATAAAAGTTGTTGTAATGCTAGAAAACTTTGCTCAGCCATTTTGAAATTGACTTTGCTTGAGACTTGTGCACAAATAAATGATTTGGACCTTCTGAACAGACTCCTGGTATTATTGGTTTGTCTGCGCTTTGCTGCTACAACAAGTACCTGGCAGTTTCCCCAAAAGACACAGATTCCTCAATGCTTGTATTGAGTCAAGCAGTGATATCCAGGGTCTCTTTTAATAATGGTTTATGGACCGTTCCTCTTGGAACTTGTCCAAACCTTTTTTAAATCCAGCTACATTAACAGCTTTTACTACATCCTCCGGTAGCAAATTACAGAGTTTGATTACACATTGAGTGAAAAAATATGTTCTCTTACTAGTCTTAAATAGGTTACCCTGTAGCTTCATTGCATGTCCCCTAGTCTTTCTATATTTTGATGGCCTAAACCAGGGGTCGGCAACCCGCGGCTCCGGAGCCGCATGCGGCTCTCTCACCTTTGCCGCGGCTCCGGAGCACACTGCCCGCTTTAAACGTCGCGTTATGGGCTCCCTCCATGTCAGCTCCCTTCCTTCTTCTGCAGCCGCGGTTCCCTGTCTCTTAGGGAACCGCGGCTGTGCTTTTAAAATCATCTCGGAGCCCTTCCTGTCTTGACGGGCTCCGTGCAGCATTGTCCCGCCTCTAAAGGAAGTTTTGGAGGCGGGACAATGCTGCACGGAGCCCGTCAAGACAGGAAGGGCTCCGAGATGATTTTAAAAGCACAGCCGCGGTTCCGTAAGAGGCAGGGAGCCGCGGCTGCAGAAGAAGGGAGGGAGCTGACATGGAGGGAGGGAGCAGATATGGATGGATGGATGGATGGAGGAGGGGGGGGGCTGACATGGAGGGAGGGAGCAGATATGAATGGATGGAGGGAGGGGGGCTGACATGGAGGGAGGGAGCAGATATGAATGGATGGAGGGAGGGGGCTGACATGGAGGGATGGAGGGGGCTGACATGGAGGGATGGATTGAGGGGGGCTGACATGGAGGGAGGGAGCAGATATGAATGGATGGAGGGAGGGGGGCTGACATGGAGGGAGGGGGGCTGACATGGAGGGAGGGGGGCTGACATGGAGGGAGGGGGGCTGACATGGAGGGGGCTGACATGGAGGGATTGGGGAGGCGGGCTGACATGGAGGGAGGGAGCTGATATGGATGGAGGGAGGGAGGGAGGGAGGGAGGGGGCTGACATGGAGGGATGGAGCACTGGTAATGGGGTTGAGGGGACGAGCACTGGAAATGAGCTGATTAGGGGAGGCTAGGACTGGTAATGAGCTGATGGGGGGTAGGACTGGTATTGGGCTGATTAGGGGAGGCTAGCACTGGTAATGGAGTTGAGGGGGGATTAGCACTGCAAGCGAGCTGATTGGGGGGCTTTGACTGGGCATGGGCTGATTGTGGGGAGGGGAGGATAGAGCTGCTGGCCCTGGAAGATAACTGGGTGCTAAGGCTACAAATGGGCTGATATGAGGGGATGGGAGAATGGAACTGGATCTGAGAGGGGCTGCCATGGTATTTGTACTAGAAGGGACTGGTCAGTGGGGAAGGAGGGGGACTGGAAGGAAATGGACACCAGTGGCAATCATGGGAATGCAAGTTGACATTGGAAGGTATTGGGAGTGAGGACTGGAAAGGGGCTGATATTGGGGAGGGTTACTGGGACTGGAAATAGGCTGATGGAAAGAAGTGAAGAAAACGAAAGAAGAGATAAGAACTGGCAGATGGACCATAGACCACAGAAAGAGAGCTAAGAGAAGACAGGAAAGCAGAAGCCTCAGATCGGGACCAGCATGATCAAAGAATAAATTGGTCAGACAACAAAGGTAGAAAAAATAATTTTATTTCATATTAGTGATTTGACTACAAAATCATCATAATTTTGAAATCAAATATTGTTACTTCTTGTTGTTATATTTTCTGGCGTATTTTTTTTGGTGTGCGAAGGAAGAGGGGTAGTCTTATACGGCGAGTATAGGCCAAACACCTATATTTTAACAGGAAAAGTAGGGGGTCGTATATAGCATTAAGGTAAGAAACAATATATGCAGTGTGAGATTTGTTTTAAATGTCGCAATGGTTTTGCGGCTCCCAGTTTTTTTTTTCCCTTCGGAAACGGGTCCAAGTGGCTCTTTATGTCTTAAAGGTTGCAGACCCCTGGCCTAAACAATCGATTTATGTTTACCCGTTCATTAATTTATAGACCACTATCATATCTCCCCTCAGCTGTCTCTTTTCCAAGTTGAAGAGCTCTAATCTTTTAAGTCTCTTCTCATAGGGGCATCCTCCCACCCCCTTTACCATTTTAGTAGTTCTTCTCTGAACCTTTTCTAATTCTGCTATATCCTTTTTACGATACGGTGACCAGAATTGCAGACAATATTTAAGGTCGCACCATGGAACGATACAGAGGCTTTATAATATCCTTTCTTTTATATATCATCCAAAAATCATTTCCAAAGAATCACATAAGCATCAATTGAGACGAATGTGTGTAGGCTTCTTCAAACCAGGCCAGTGAGGGAATCACTCCTGCCCCAATGGCCACCCCAAATTTCTGCAAATGAAAAGTGCTATTATGCCAAAAATAATTGTTGGTCTGAACCAATTGAAATAGCAATATAATCAGTTCCTTAGGAATTTGTTATGGAATTTCTGTGGAAAAATCTAGTTATTTGAAAGTATTACTGAAGAGTCAGCCAGATTAAAATCCTTTCCTAAGTGATAAGAGCATGGAATTTCACTGTGGTGCTGCATATCATGAGATTAGAAAGAGAAAAGAGGGTAAATGTAGCCTAAAGTTTGGCTTGGGCCTACCAAGGCCGCCTCCTTGCTCTCTGGGGGTCATGCTAACCTGTCATCGAGCCTGTAGGTGACCCCTGACAGATGCAGTTAAGGAAATGCTAGAGAGCAGCCAGGTGCAACGAGGCCAGAAAAAAGTCCCTGATGACCTTTCAGTCACTTTTTCTCATGGGCTTCTTTCTGATTCACAGTCATCGCAGCATCCAGCAACAGGAACAGCCAGGTTGGCGGTGACTCTTTAAAAGCACGTTTAGAGCGAAGGGCAGAGATGTTGCCGTTCTATAAATGTGCCCTTCAACATATAAGTTACAAGTCAGTTCAGGTCCTCAGTTTTGCAGAAGCCAAAGAAATTTCATTAGTAAGACAGCCTCTGTTACTTGTATGTATCTGCACATGCCCAAACTCTCCCCTAACATCTGTTCGTAGAATCTGCTTTTCTTCTCCGGAATTATCCCGGGATTTACACATTAGAAAAGCAGACTGGAAGCAGCATGAAACTCTCACCCGCACTGTTTCCATTGTATTACCAGAGGCTTAAAGTGATTGTGCAGGTTTCAAACAAACAATCTCTCTTCCCCGCTGAATCAACAGTGCATGTAAAAACCAGCCATATGTGCTAGTGAAATTCAATATAAAATGACGCTAAAAATACTAAACTTTATCAGGAGGGGGGGAGGGGAGGGAGAGACCTTTACATTCCATTTAAATTATTTGAACGTCCCATTCCAATACTGGATGCCTTACTGTAGATACATCATAACATTGACATTTAACTTGCACAAGGATCATTTGGAACTCACTAAACAATGTATTTGTGATTATGAATAATGCAATCTGTGGTGGGTTACAGGCAAAGAATACTAGTAATGTATAATGCTTTCTCTCTGTCTCTTCCCCCCCCCCCCTTCTCTCTAGCTCAATTTGTTTTCTAGCAAATCTTTTGCCCCCTCAGCCACCCATTGGATGGAAGGTTCCGGCAATCACAGCTGCAGGGAGAACCCTGGCTGTCTCGGCTCCCAGCTTCGCCCTTCCCCTCAGAAGACTTGAGTTGCTTTTTGTACAAGTTGGTTGGGTTCCTGAAGTTGTTTAGAGACTCCGCCTCTCCGAATGAAAGCTTAGGACAGTCCAGAGAGGCTGCAGGTTAAGAGACTAGGGGGATATGTTTGCTGCATTAATTTTGGTAGATTTTATTGCTTGTCTACATGCTTGGCTGACAGCTGAGAGCTATCAGAGCAGCTCTACAAGACAGAATCCAAAGGGTAAGTCTCAATGCACAGGGAAGAATGAATTAAACCTCTCTTTCTTTGCTGCTGCAAGCGTTGGTTAATCACCAGCTTCTTACTATAAAGTATCATTGAATTGAATCTGAGCTATCCAAGGTCAGATTTAAGGTGGGCAGGGCCGGAGAGTGGTGGGAAGAGGAGGTTTCTCCCCTTAAAAGCATAGAGCATGATATTAAGGCAAGTGGAATCAGGCTTCTGTTAAGTCAAGTACTTTGTGCCTTCAGAATTTGGCACCCTAGACAGTTGCCGATAGCTCCAAGCCTGGATTTAGGCATAGGCGACATCAGTAGCTTATTAGTAATTGTAGCGTATATTTGGAACCTGTTTTCTATTTATAGTTATAAGTACAGTAGCACAGGCGTGTGATTAAGCAGTAGGGTATTTCTGGACGGGGATAGCACTCTGCAACCTTCTGTGCTGTGTAAGAATCTATACAGTAGTTTTCTGAGGACTTGGATGCAATCTTCATCTCTCCAGATCCAAGCACAAGGCGTTACATTCAGGGACAGTAGGCACATTTTTATAAAGACACAAAGCGTGGGACCAACCTAACATTAAAACATCAGTGCTATAACCCAACCCATCACCCCCTGACCCCCTTATACATATAAACAAAATCTGCCTATGAAATAAATACTTTTGTAACTAAAAAGGTTCTTTCAACCTCTTCCTACTTCAAAACACTCCTGAAAAATAAAAAAAACCTTTCCATTCCCTGCCCCAGGCAATCTAAGATTTGTCCTGAAGCAATGGCTTGTGACTCCCATCGGTGGGAGATGCAAGATTTGAACCCCAGGTTTGCCTGGTTCTCAGTCCACTACTTTAATAACTAGGTTGCTTCTTCACACTATGAAACACTGCAGTTCATTCTGTTACATGTCTATTCCAAACTGGTTCATTATATCCTGAGACATTTTTGCTAAAGGGATTTCTCTTCGTCTGCTTATTTAGGAAAATCCCCAAAAATCTGGTATTTACAAATGGTTTTTAAAAATGTCTACATCTTGCTTTTACTTGAAAACTTCTTTTGGGGGTAGTGTCTCCAAATGGGTGAGTTTTGTGCATTATTCTGACCTACTGCCAAAGGGTAAACTCTAATAATATAATATAAATAAATACCCTTAGAAACACCAATCTACAAAAAACTCCCAAACCGCTCAGTTCCTGAAAGAGAGAGACCAAATACTCTTCAACTCAATAGTAATATACAACATTCTATTAGCATAAATCCACTTATCTGAGTGTTGTAGAGACTCCGGTCTGCACCAGTGATTAGACGTCAATCTTCCACTCGGCTATATACCACCAGAGAAGTAGCGAATATCCTCCGTTATCGCAAAAACTTTCAATGCCCACTTTAAATGCCCAACAAAAGCTTCTATTTCACCTGCTCGGCTTCATCAGGGATTCCAATAATGCAATTCTCATAGAGGTTAACAAATACTATTCGCCACAGTTTTCTTCAAATATCCTCAGTGCCGGGCATAGCTGTTTTTAAGAACTAGGAGGTATTAGGTTTGGGAGCTTCGGTTTTATGCTAAAGTGCAGACAATTTAAAACAAAATGTAAAAAACATTTTAAATTGTGAGAATCCCTAAAAGTACTTTTTCAGGTGTAGGTAATTTGATTAGATTTGTATTAATTTTGTGAAAATTTAAATTAAAATGTAAAAAAGGTTATGAACCGTGATGTGAAGTCTGCCATTCGATCCTATGGTGATTTATTTCACCACATGTAGGGGAAAGGCTATCCTGAGGTCATATATACCTTATATAATTGTGTGATAGTTATTTGAGAGATTGGTTAGAGAAACTTGTATTTTTGTAGATTGGTGTTTCTAAGGGTATTTATTTATATTATATTATTTGGGTTTTGTGCATCCCATGACAGCCATGAACCTCACTCCTAAGCCATGGAGTAGGATCTCACTCTCTTAAATTCACTGCTCACGATCACCTTCATAATTGCATTGTGCCAAAGAGCTTCTTTCTGGAATTCATAGGATTAAGATACAATATCATATGCGGACAACATATGAAGATGAGCTTGGAAATTCTTTTTAATCAAGCCAGTGGTGCCCGGTAGAGTAGTGACTATTTCTGTACCTTGTCTCCGATTGGTACTTGACTATTCTGTACAATGTACGGAGAGACAGAAGAACCTTATTTAATACTGACACCTGTACTGGCAATGTCGTACTGCTCTCACTGCCTCTTATCCAGACTCTCTCATCTGATGGGCTGAATAATAATCATAATTTGGACTGCAAAATCTTTGGGAAAGGAGCATGTTATGAAACTTGCTTGCATAATGCCAAGTATTTTCTCCTGTTGAAGTCTCTGGAGAACAGTATTTCCTTTAAAACATTTGAGATTTAGAAGTGCAGCTGACTGGGTAAGATCCTCTTAATCCTTCATAAAAAGTTTGAAGAACTGTCCGGGAACATTTTATTTAGAAATTAACTATTTTTTTGTTTGCGCTGGGGTTTTTTTTGCATAGAGATGAGTGGAAAAAATTGCATTTTGGTTTTGTACGAGTACTTTCTCTGTTACATTATAGGGCTGCCATCCATAATCTAATGTCTGTCCCCAGAATGCAGGTCCTCGTCCCAGGGATCTTTGTGTCTTTACCTGGTCATTTTTGGTTTTGTCAACCTTGTCTTTCCAGTGTACATTCTGTCTCCCCTTCTGTTCGCATAGTGCTATGTTGACAATCTATAAATAATAATATATATATGCTGAGAATTTGGCTGTGAAAATCAGTCGACAGGTAAAGCGCCTTGTGCTTTTCAGCAGTCCAGGTAAAGCTTACTGTTGTGGCATGTTTGTGTCTGACCTGACTCCTTTACACTTTCATCTCTATTGAAACTATTGCTGGGCTATGGTGTCAGCCTAATCCCTGTATTTTCTCCTATTTTATATCCTCTCCTAATTCACTTCTCCCAGTCACTGGCACCCCAGATCTCAACTAGGGAGCACACCCCAGAACCGCCTTGATTAACGTCTGCGAGGAAGGTGGTAAAGAAGCCCTTTTAAATAAATACATAAACCCTCCCATCGTTGGCCTAAGTCTGGCCATTAGATGCCTCCGCTGTGCAAAGGGTAGGATGCTTTACCTCCGGGGACAGTAGACACTGCATCCCCAGCATCTTTGATCCAGCCGGATCTTGGAGTGACAAACCCCAAGCCCTGCCCATAGCAGCGCCACAGAGTGACTAAGCAACCAGGCTCACCCCTTGTGGGCTTCATTAAAGGCAACGTTTGCAGTAACAGTGAGTGATTGGCATAAGGGTCTGCACAGGACTTGCCTTAGGGAAATGCTAACACTGAATGTTGCTCTAGAGATTTCTCTTTACCTGGAACTCTTTGCGCAATCAAATTAATTGCATGCACATACTTGCAACATTGCTATCTTTGCCAAGAATGTGCTTTCAGCTTTGCTTTCAAAATGCATAAGCTAGTGACGTTCCTGGATTTCAGTGATACATTCAGCACTTGCTGCGCCATTTTCCACTGTATTTTCCCCAATCGTCGTAATACAGATAACAGGAAATTGCATATCTCCCAGGCTGGGTTCATTTATTGTACACTACTACTACAGCTACGCATCATTTCTATAGTGCTACAAGACATACACAGATGTGAGACACAGTCCCTGCTCTTAAGAACAAAAGCGAGGCCAACTGGGTCAGACCAAGGTCCATCAAGCCCAGTATCCTGTTTCCCGCAGTGGCCAATCCAGGGCACAGTATCTGACAGGTTCCCAAAGAGGCACACAGGTTCCACAACGCCCGTAATGCGGCAAGCAGTGGATTTCCCAGGTCCTCTTTAATAATGGTTTATGGAACTTTCCTCCAGGAACTTGTCCAAACCTTTCTTAAACCCAGCTACGCTAACAGCTTTTATTACATCCTCCAGTAACAAATTCCAGAGTTTGATTATGTGTTGAGTAAAAAAATATTTTCTCTTATTTGTCTTAAATGTGTTGCATTGTAGCTTTATTGTATGTCCTCTAGTTTTTCTACTTTTTGATGGTGTAAATGACTGATCTATGTTTACCCGTTCCACTTCCATTCATTAATTTATAGACCTCTATCATATCTCCCCTCAGTCATCTCTTTTCCAAATTGAAAAGCCCCAGCCTTTAAAGCCTCTCCTCATAGGGGAATCCTTCCATTCCCTTTACCGTTTTTGTCGCTCTTCTTTGTACTTTTTCTAATTCAGCTATATCCTTTTTATATAAGGCAACCAGAATTTCACACAATATTCAAGGTGCGGTCACACCATGGAACGATACAGAGGCATTATAATATCCTTCGTCTTATTCTCCATTCCTGTCCTTATGATTCCTAGCATTCTATTTGCTTTCTTGGACCCTACTGCACACCGGGCAGAGGGTTTCAACGTGTTATCCATGATGTTGCCTTTTTCGTGGATGGTGATTTCTAAGGTGATACCTTGCATTGTGTAACCATAGTTTGGATTGTTCTTTCCTAGGTGCATAACTTTGCAGATAGTCAGCACCGGCCCTGGTCTGCATAGCTCTGTTGAATATCCAGATGATATATTAAATGCCGCCTCTGACCATCGTAGTATTTAAATTTCAGATATTCTGAATATCGGGCTCTTAAGGTCTAAGCAGATGACAACTATAAATGCCTAAAATAATAATTTTATCATGCTGAATAAAACATTAAACAAAAACAATATAATACAAAACATAAACCATCTTCGTTCACATTATTACATACTAGGGATGTGCATTCAGTTGAAACAACATGGGATATTGACATTTCTTATGCCGCTTCAAATCATTTTGCCTCACCAATCTGCTATACTTTTTTGAACGGGTGAATAAGCAAGTATATAAAGGTGAGTCAATGGCGAAAATAAAAAGTCATGAGATAGAAGGCAGTGTCGTATTGTGGATTAGGATTTGGTTGAATGACACAAAACAGAGAGTAGGTCTAAATGATCAGTTCTCATACAGAGAAAGGTGAATAGTGGAGTACCCCAGGGATTTGTGCTGGGCCCACTGCTTTTTAGCATATTTATAAATGACATGAGAATGGGAACAATAGGCGAAGTGATCAAATTTGCGGATGAGACAAAATCATTCAAAGCTGTTTAATCACAAGAGTATTGTGAAAAATCACAAGAGGAACTGGAGAAATTGGGAGACTGGGTATCCAAATGGTAGATGAAATTTAATGTGGACAAGTGCAGTTATGCAATTAGGGAAAAACAATCCAACTTGCAGTTTCACGATGTAAGGTTCCACATTAGGAATCCCCATCCAGGAAAAGGATCTAGTTGTCCGCGTGGATAATATATTGAAACCCTCTGCTCAGTGTGCAACAGCAACCAAGAAAGCTAATGGAATGCTAGGAATTATAAGGAAAGGACTGGAGACTAAAACAAAGGATATCATAAGGCCTATGTATTGCTCCATGGTGCAAATGCACCTTGAGTATCGTGTGCAGCTCTGCCCGCTGCATTTAAAAAAAGATACCGCAGATTTGGAAAAAGTCCAGAGAAGGGCAACCAAATGATAAAGGGGATGGAAGAAAAGGTTTAAAAGTTTAAGGCTCTAGCTTTGAGAAGAGAAGGCTAAGGAGAAGTACGACAGAGGTCCATATCCGATGACATTAACATCCACCTTGGAGGGCTCAACGTTATCATTGGTCTCTTTGTTGCGGATCTTACAATGTATTTTAGATGCACGACTTACTTTTATTCTTTAAATTTCAGATACAGTTAAAAGTGTTTTTGTGCTCTTTGGACAATCAGAGCTCTTCGGACCTTTTTGGACAAAGTAGCTCTTACCAAGCTGATTCTCGCCTTGGTGATTAGTAGGTTAGACTACAGCAACTTTAATTATAGTGATTGTCCTTTTTAAAGTTCTTCATCTTGGGATTATGTTACTCCCCTTCTTCAAGATAATCATTGGTTGCCCATAGTCTTTGTATTGAATTTAAAGTACTTCTGATAACCAACAAAGCCATTTATTTTGGCTTTCTGGGTTACCTCTCAGATGTACTTATTCCCTACGTACCTAAGTGATGATCTTTGTGCTCCCAATCTCATAATCTTTTGGTGTACCAGCTATTAATTGCGCTAGACATGATCTACACGTTTGTCAGCGTTGTTTTTTCTTGCCTTGGCATTATGGAATTCACTTCCATTATATATATGTCAAGATAATGTATTGAAATCCTTTCAAAAGAATCTTAAAGGTTATTTCTTAGAATTGGTCTTTGGTGATTCTGAGAGGTGAGGAGGACTGGCTGCCTGCCTGACTGTGCTACACAGCTTTTTTTTTTTTTACATTTTAGAAATTAAGTAGCTCTTACTTTTTGTATTCTTTTTGTATGTTGTTGGTTTGCTGATTTGTATGTATATTTAAATTGTTTTTATTTGTATTGTAAACTGCTTTGTTTGTTTGTTTTGTTTTTACTAAAAGGCGGTATATCAAGTACAGAATAAACTAAACTATAAAATAATGAGTGGAGTAGAATGAGTACATGTGAATCAGTTATTTATTTCTTCAAAAAGTGTAAAGACAAGGAAATATGCTATGAAACTACAAAGTAGTATATTTAAGCCTAATTGGAGAAATTATTTCTTCACTCAGTAAGGTATTAAGCTCTGGGATTTGTTGCCAGAGGATGTAGTAAATGTTGTCAGTGTAGACTGGTTTAGAAAAGGTTTGGATAAGTTCTTAGAGGAAAAGTTCATAAAATATTATTAAAATATCTATCTTTTTGGAATCCTGGCTACTGTTGAAAAAAGGATACTAGACTTGATGGACCATTGGTCAGAACCCGTTTAGCAAATCTTATGCTCTTAATCTGAACACAAAATGAAAAAAATATCAAACTTCTGGGACTTTTTCTAGTGTCATAACAGGCTGACCTCAAACCAGTGACCTCTGAGTTAAAAAGCAGGGCCCAAATCAGTAACCTTTGTGTTAAAAGACAGGGTCTTCAAAGAGAAACTATTTTGTCTGAAGAGGGGTTGGCTCTAGTCAGTCTGCTCTTAACTGTGTCTTGTCTTTCTGGTGATACATTCCTGTTTCCTGATTGGCCCAAAGTTTGTCTGGCCCAGGGCTGGCCCGTCCATTGAGCCAGAATGTTTTTTGCACAGGGCCCTGCTTTTCAGGGGGCCCCGCGTAAAGAACATTCTGATCTAAAAGTAAATTTTAAAATTAAATTTAAAAAAGCTGTCTGCTGCCGTGGCCGCGGCAGAATCGAGTGTGCCGTGGGGCCCCCCTGCCCGGCAGAGCCTGCCCTCCCAGCATCAGCTCCCTCTCCGCAGTCACACGCACCGGCTTTCAGAGCACAAGGGGAGAGTTTCTTCCTCGCGGCTCTGTTAAGCCCGCGGGTGCTGATGGGAAAGTTCCAATCAGCCCCCGCGGGCTTAATAGAGCCGCGAAAGGGAAACTAGTCCCTTCGCGCTCTGAAAGCCGGTGCGTGTGACTGCGGAGAGGGAGCTGATGCAGGGAGGGCAGGCTCTGCCGGGCAGGGCGGGCCCCGCGGCACACTCGATTCTGCTGCGGTGGCCGCAACCGCGGCAGCAGACAGCTTTTTTTTATTTTAAATTTTCCCTGAGCTGGGGGGGGGAGGGTTTAGGAGTGGTGATGGGCTATGGGGGAGCTAAGTCTGGATATGAGCTGATGGGGTTAGGAGGACTGGAAGTGGGCTGATGGGGGGGTTAGGACTGGTAATGGGCTATGGGGTGCTTACACTGAAAAGTGGGTGAGGGGGGTTAGGACTAGAAATGGGCTGATGAGATTAGGACTGGGAGTGGGCTGATGGGGAGGTTAGGACTGGTAATGGGCTATGGGGGGGGGCTTAAACTGAAAATTGGGTGATGGGGGGGTTAGGACTGGAAATGAGCTGATGGGATTAGGACTGGGAGTGGGCTGATGGGGGCTTAGGACTGGTAATAGGCTATGGGGGCTAGGACTGGTAATGAGTTGGGGGGGGTTGCTAGGACTGGAAACGGGCTGAGTGGAAGGGAAGGCATGAACTGCAAATAGCTGATGGGGACGGGGGCTTGGAATGGAAATGGGCTGAGGGGAAGGGGGGCTTGAACTGCAAATAGCTGATGGGGAGGGGGGCTTGGAATGGAAATGGGCTGAGTGGAAGGGGGCTTGAACTGCAAATAGCTGATGGAAAGGGGGCCTTGGAATGGAAATGGGCGCTTAGGGGAGGGAGCTAGGACAGGAAATGGGCTAATGGAGGGGCTAGGATAGGACTGGGAATTGGGTGTTGGGGGGAACTAAGATTGGAAATGGGCTGTGGTGGGGGCTTGGATTGAAATGGACTCATGGAGGGGCTAGAACTGGAAGTAGGCTCATTGGGGGCTTGGATTGGAAATGGGCTGAGTGGAGGGGAGTTAGGATTTGACATGGGCTGATGGTGGGGCTAGGAAAGGACTAGAAATGGGCTGATGGGAGGCTGGTATTGGAAATGAGCTGATGAAGGGACTCGGATAGGACTGGAAATGGATGGGGGAGCTAGGACTGGAAATGGGCTGATGGGGGGCCAGGACTGGAAATGGGCTGATGCGGGGACTAGAAGGTAGCGGATACTGGGTGGGGCTGGAACTAGAAGGGAGCTGATGTTGGGGGAGATTAGAATGGGATGGGGCTGGGAGAGTGAAATGGAGAGGGGAAAAATATTTTGTGTGGGAGGGAAGAAAAATCTACAATTGTCCGGGTATTGGGAGACTAAGTGGGGATTGAGGATGGAGGGGTAAAATTTGAGTGGATGAAATAGGAATGAGGAAAGAGCAAAAGGAGAAAGATTAGTATGTTAAAGCAGATGTAGAGAGAGAATGGAAAAAAAACTAGAAGAGAGAAGAAAAGGACAAATGGACAGCAGACGATGGAGAGTTAGCAGAAGACACAAATAAACCAGAAGAAAGTGGCTGGAACAATTGCTACTGAAAAACATGCACAAAAGGTAGAAAGATATCTCTTTATTTTGAATTTATTAACTGGAATATGTCAGCTCTGGGAAATGTGCATCATTAACGTCTGTGCTTTGTTTAGTACAAGAGGAAATTAATTTATAGTTTTATTTCTACATTGTTGTTGTACATTCCAAGTTTGGTTTTTAGGGTTCCCAGTTTAATTATTGTCTTCCTGTTTCTAAATTGTGATTCCTTGTTTGGTGATGCTCTATGTTCTGCATGTGTAACTGAGCTGAGGTATTCTGTTTATGTAATTCCTATTTGACATTGCCACTTGTTCTCTTTCCCCAGTAGGTCATGTATTGTTATTCTCTGAAATGTATTGGTTTAATATTTGCAGTGTTGCCTTTTGATAGGTATGGTATGGTGCTTTATGAGTCCTGATAGTGCTGTTAGGATATGGCGGGTTTGCTATGGGTTCTAAATGGGCAGTGTTTGTAGTAGTTCCTAATGTGCCTGGCAGTTGGCACTGGATTATAGTAATGTAGAAATCTTTTAGTCTTTCTTTATCCATACACTCATGAAGAGGCATGTTTACTAAAAGTTAGTGTATGGTAACATTATTCAAAAAGTTATGCAAATGAGGTCCCTTATGCAAATGAGGCCCCAAACCGAGTCTCCGCACATGGCCCTGCACCCCCTTGGGCTGCCCCTGGTCTGGCCTGGAGTTCTGTGGAAAACTCTTCCTGGATTTTTTTGCCTTGTGAATCTATTGACTCCTGCTCTAGAGACTTATTCCAAAGACTTTTATTTTGCCATGTTCTTGTGCCTGAAATTCTGCGAAACCATGTCTAAGGTATAGTATTGGAGACATTTACTAAACCTAGTTGTTCAAGTAGTGAAAAAGATGAATGAAAAAGATGATTACTAATTGGACAACCAGGATCTGGATTAGGCCAATCAGGAAATAGGAATGCAGATCACCAGCAATACAGCAGTCTGACTAGACCCAACCCATATGGAGATCAGATGGCTCTTCTGCAAGTTGCATGCCTTGTAAGCTCATCACTTGTTTGAGCCAGCCCCTGACTATGAGAAAAAGAAGTAGTTGGGATTTTTATTTGCCTGAAACATCTAATAATCTCTCAGCTATATTTTTTTTAGAAGTCACTCTTTAGTTAAATTGTCCTGAAATGAAACTATTATAAATGCAGAAAGAAAGAAAACAAATTTATTAAATGAAACAAAATAAAACAAAAAAAACTGCAGCTGAAACAGGAAACAAAACAAAACAAAATTTGTTTCCCTACACACCTCTAGCATTTATGTCTTGAAAGTATTTCATTGCCTATATTATATTTCCCCTCTCCCTCCTTTCCTCCAAAGATCTTTAGGGGCTCTGCTGACCCCACTGCCATAGGATGATCTTCTTGCCCATCAAAAACCCCCGCTCACAGAAATGCTATTGCACACTTAAAAGACACCACTCCACGGGAAATTTCCCAAACAGGCATATCTCTACTGTTGGTGTCAAGGTTTCTTCCACCAGGGTTCCCAGATGCCCACAAATTTGCTATATGTTTCCATCTTTTGGAAGTAAAAGCTGTAATAGCCCCTCTCAAAATCGCTTTACTCGCTTCCCAAAAAAGCATAGGGGTTTCTTTATAAATGGTATTGAAATGAGGATAATCATCCCATTGCTGCCGTAAATAACCACAAAACACTTTATCGTCCCAGAAGAATGCAGGAAATGTCCAGCCCTTCTGCACTTTGCCCCTTCCCTCCCTGTCCATCCACACCATCCCATGAGTAGAAATGACAGTAGGCTTAATTTAAGCACCCAAAAACCCTCCCAAACCCATCCAAGGAAAACACATAATCCAGATGGAACCAGGTTTTATGAGTCCAAGATAAGTGTGTGTAATCCTGAACCACTGGGTGTAGGGCATGCCACACATCAATCAGACTTCCCATCCAACGCAAATAGCCAATCCCCTTAGAGGACCAATCCTGTCCTTCAGAAGTCCCGTAACGGTCCTGCTCTGGATCATGAGGGCAATTGAAATCATCTGCAAGAATGATTTGGTATTGCATAGCATGGGTAAGTCTCTGAAGGAGCCCTTTGAAAAAAGGCATGATCATAGTCATTTGGTGCATAAATATTCCCGATTAGAAACTCTTCATTGTAGAGTTTGGCCCAGAGAAACACAAATCTCCCATTCAGGTCCACCTCCCATTCAGTCACCTCAAGCGGGACTCCCTACCTCATGAGAATAGCTACTCCACCCCTTCCTTCTTCTTCAATGCTTGAAGAATCTTAGTGCGTTTATGGTAGAATTAATTCCTCCCACATTCCACAAAATTATGCAGAGTCTACATGACACCTCTTTCCCCCCAAGAGATGAAACAAACAACATTACCCATCAACTTACCCAGAGGCCGCCCATTCTCAACCCTAGGGACCCACATTGAAGAAAAACCCATCCAAAGATACTCACGGCATCCCGATAACCCTCCACCTTGACCAGCTGCAAGGAATGCCCCTCCCCACCATCCCTCCCCTCACCCCCTCACTGCCCAAGACCCAGACCCGTACCCAAGCACAACACATCCCCCACCCTGTGACCAACATTCACACAGTCTCCATCCACTTTCATCCTCAAGAACAAGCACACAACACCCATCAATAAAGCCAATCTCACAAAACAGATCCCAATACATCTCATGCCTTGCAACGTGGATACTGGTCATGTCCCCAGTCCCCTTAAACACTAAAGAGTCAATAGTCCAAGCAACAAGTCCAATGAGCAGTCATCTTTCAGCACACCACAATCTTACAGTGACTCAGTCCTGAATCGCGCGCAGCTGGTAAACCTGACCGTGGACCCACAGACTGATCATATGTCGGTGGCTTCCAATGCATTGTCCAGTTGAGTTAAGTACTTATGGGCTGCACTCACCTGCTCAAAAGAATGCGCACTGCCATCATGGTTCATTCTCAACACTGCAGGATAGGCAGCATGAAGCAGATCATGAAGCAGAAAAGTTCAGCACACATAGGTGCAAACTCCTTACATTTAGCTGCTATGGTTGCTGAATAATCCTGAAAAAGCAATTTTTCCGGGAAGCTTGAAGCAATTGCACTTTGTGCTTGAAATGCAAAATGTGTGCGCAATCATAACCAGTGGTCTCTGGCTGCCCTCCATTCCAGGTCCAATCTGGTTCACACACTTGACTTGAATATGGCCCAACAGTGCCTCCAGCCCAAGTTTTTTGGGTAACCAAGTCTCAATTAAGGAGGGAAGTGAGTGGTCTACCCATGTCTGCAGGACACCAATGAGGCAAAAATTGTTCCTGTGGGAATGATTTTCAAGATCATCCACCTTAGAAAGTAATGTTTCCAGTTGTTCCCACTGCGTGGTAAGTTCCCATCCCCATCAGTCGTCAGAATTCTCCAGTGTGGAAACCCAGTGCTCTACCTCCTCGAAGCATCGCCCAATTTTCACTATTACTTTATCCATAGATTCCAATTTTTTTAAATATTTGGTCAAACTTAGGGTCCAACATCTTGATGGCCTCTTGTACCAACTCTTCTGGAGAGGAATCTACACTCTCTGCTCTTGGAAACGCTAGGGCCAAGGATGCAGCCGCCATTTTGCCCTCCTTCCTGGCCTTCTCACACTCCTTCTGCACCGCATGCACCAACCCGCTGTTGCCAGATCACCACCGCAGGCAAAGGTTTTCATCCACCTCAAGTCCCCTCATTGAAGAGGGGGGGGGGGAAATATGCCAAAAACAGTCTGATTCAAGGAAGTAGCCCCAGAGCGAGTAGAGGAAAGCCCTCACTCACTGTTGTCATCTTATGATGGAAACCACTAGCCATTTTAGTATTTGTCCTCTGGACTCACTCCATCCCATTTATGAGTTGTGGCCTAGAGAAACATGAATCTCCCATTCAGTTACCTCAAGCGGGACTCCCTGCCTCACGAAAATAGCTATTCCGCCCCTGCATAAAAGCTATACAGTTAAGTTATCCATATAAAGCTAATTATCTCATATTGAATGGTCTGACATATGAATAGTCCAGCTGAGCATTTGCATAAAGATATGCGGATAACAAACCATATCTTTAAGTTGCAACCCCCCATTGAATATCAACCTCGTACAACGTCATTCACCATCCTGTCTCTTCTGCAGAAAGAAAAGAAACTTGTTACACAGTGCAATGTAGAAAGAAGGAAGTGAAACAAAGTCGTACCAATGGGGCAAAGTTCAGACACTTGGATGCAGAGGAGAGGTTAAAGAATGAATGTAAGAGAGAAAAGGTGAGTTTCTAGACAGGGTTAATTAAAGGACAAAGTGGCAGCACAGGGAGATGTAAAGAGCATTTTGCTATTCACATGCAGAAAAGATGGGAGTAGGAGAGTAGAGAAAGTGAACGGGAATAATTAGTGCTATTCTTTCTGTTCTATTCTGTTAATACATAAATTCAAATGAATACAAGAGAAGAGCAGGTATTAAAAGAATATCAACCAACTAGACTTCTTCCATGTTCCGAAAGTCCACAACTGAAGAAGAGCATTAGAGAATATAAGAAGAAAACCTTCAAGACTAGAGACTGCCTGATCTTATTACTGTCTTGCGTCATGAGGCCGACTGACTGATGTACAGGGGTATTATTCAGTCCTGCCACTGATACTCCTTGTGACCTTGGGCCCGTCACTTCATCCTCCTTTGCCTCAGAAGCCGCTCAGGTAGGGAAATAATTTTTGTACCTAATTGCAGCTGGCCGTAGGCCCAGATTTGCAAAAGATGAGGAATAAATCTAATTCTAATGTACACTAACCAAGCTCATTTGGGTTAATGCCTTTCAAGCTATTCTTAAAGAAAAGACAAGCTCCAGTATCCTATCTTGCACTGGCCTGATCAAACTCTTTACAATGTCAGAATATTAAATTAAGGAGCAAAAGAGACATTCTGGAACAGGTCATCACGGAGTCCAGTCTTGTGTCAAAGGCGCTATGAAAGGCATAGAGAGAAGAATTACATATGTGAGGGATGAAAATGGAAGGTTCTGATCAGTTGTGTGATTGATTCTGGGATGAGACCAAGCAATTATGAGGTCTTAGGGCCACACATACTAAAGGAGTTTTTCCATTTTGTGCCTATGGTGCAAAACCTCAGCGCACTTGATCCTTACTCCATAAGGAGATTACCTAAGTGAAGAGTTTTCAAACCAAGGTATTAGCCATTAGTATCAACACAGAAAGAGAATCAAGGAGTCCGTTGTGGGTAGGAATTGGAGGGGGGGGGGGGCTTGCACTTGGAATTTGACATGGGAGGTGACAATACTGGGATTCTACATGGAGTGAGAACCGGAAAGGGGGGAAAAATCTCACACCAGAAAGATTTACTAAGATTGGGGCATACTCTAAGAAACTCTGCTTTCTTTTTAAATAATAAACGTCTAAAATGCAAGCTTTCTGCCCAACCCCTCATCTCCCTCGCACCCCCCCCCCCCACCCTGGTGTCAGAGAACTGGTGGAACACTGTAAAGAACACAGTGATTAACATGCTTGTCAGGCTGCTTTTCAGAAGGGCTCTTTGCAACAACGTTAATTGCTAACAGATTACATTTAACAAAAAACATACACCAGCAAGTAAGAGAATGAAATGCTGGTTCCAGAGCTTAGGCAGGGGGGAGCCCCTTGAGTGAACAGTAAATTGCATTCACATATCAAAGATACAGTTTGTCTCACTCAGTGCAGGGGCTAGGGTTTGTGGCGCCCCTCCCCCACCGCCTACTGCAACCCCCAGATCGGCACCTCCCCTCCCTCATTACTAGTACTTTTTCCCAAAAGTCCTTTGTGAACTCTATTCACGGAATGCTGGTCTTTCTCCTTCAAATCAAATGTTATAACAAGAAAATTGCAGTGAGGGGCCCCAACATTACACCTCTCTTCTCACCCAACCTCACCCAGAGAAAAAAACACAAGCAGGCTTGGGAGCCCAAATATAATACCTTCCCCCTCACACACAGAGCAGACAGAGCTTAAAGATTCCAAATTCCCCTGCCTACCGATAGCCAGTTTAATATCAATAAAATACAGCCTCTAAAATACTTGTATGCAAGCACTAGAAGTCTAAAAAATAAGATGGGAGAGTTAGAATATATAGCACTGAACGAGAGGTTAGATATGATTGGAATCTGAGAGACATGGTGGAAGGAGGACAACCAGTGAGACACTGTGATACCTGGGTACAAACAAGATCGTAATGATCAAATTGGTGGAGGGGTTGCGCTCTATGTTAGAGAGGGTATTGAGTCAGAAAGGATTAAAGTTTTGCAGGAAACAAAATTCACTGTAGAATCTCTATGGATTGAAATTCCATGTAAGACGGGGAAGGCGATGGCAGTGGGGGTGTACTATCGACTGCTTGGCCAGAATGAACAAATGGATGATGAAATGCTCAAAGAAATCATGGAACCTAACAAAATTTACAAGCCAGTAATAATAATGGGTGATTTCAAATATCTCAGTATCGACTGGGTCAGTGTCACGGCAGGACATGCTAGGGAGATAAAGTTTCTAGATGAAATAAATGACTGCTTCTTGGAGCAGTTGGTTCATGAAGCAACCGAAAGGAAGCCATTTTGGACCTAGTCCTTAGTGAAACACAAGATCTGGTGCAAGAGATAAGGGTGTTGGGGCACTTGGCAATAGTGATCTTAGCTTGATCGTGTTTGATTTAATAAATGGAGGAGGGAGGGTAAGGAAATCCATAGTACTACCTTTTAACTTTCAAAAGGGAGACTATGATAAAATGAGGAAAATAGTTAAGAAAAAACTAAAAGGAGCAGTTGCAAATGTTGAAGATTTACATCAAGCTTGGGTGTTGCTTAAAAATACCTTCTTGGAAGCACAGACCAGCTGTATTCCACGCTTTAAGAAAAGTGGAAGGAAGTCCAAAAAACTGCCATCATGTTTTAAAGGTGAGGTCAGAGAGGCTGTTGCCAAAAAAGCATCTTTCAGGAAATGGAAAAAGGAGCCAAATGATGAAAACTGGAAAAAACATGAGCACTTGCTGATCTCCTGAGCAATGTCTGTGACTGTGAGCCTAGACTGTGAAAAGCCTGAAGAATTGTAACTCAGGTTTTCTTGCCTTGTGTGGTTAAGAGGGTTATTTTGGAAGCCCTGTTGGCAGTTTGGACTTATAAATACCACAACTTACATGTGCAAATCACATCCACATGCAAATGGCCATTTTTGAAAGGGGCCAGTTTACACGTGGATGACCATATTAGGTCAAAAGTGCATGGGGTGCATTGTGGGCAATGTTGGGGGCATGGACTGGGAGGGAGAAAAAGCTGTATTTGTATCCCCTATTTCTTATAGGGGATGCATGTATAAATTTAGAAAAGGGCATGGCTAGAGTTACACCTATGGTTTTTGTTTCAGCCAATGCTTTATAGGAGGGTTTAAGGACGATAGTCCTAAGAATGACTGCATGTCTATGACTGAGATACATGTCTAAGGGCCGGCACTGACGTGTGCATTCTGTGAGATGGCGCAGACTTGCACGTGTAAGTTGCTGGCTTCCTCCCGTTTGATTTTTCCCACATGAAGGTTTCTGAAGTGGCTTCTCCCGCTGCAGGTGGATAGCACTTCCTTCTGTCTGGGCCCTTTTTGAACAGTGACATCCACCTTAAGGGGTAGAGATTTGTCGATTTTAGAGCTTCCTTTCACATGCACACCCTCTTCTAAAATTGGCATTGATTTTGAGATATTTTGATGTCCACTGCAAGAACCACCTAAATGGCCTTTTTAAAATGTACTTTTCAATGTTTATTGAACTTGATATACCGCTCTTTGAAAAACTCACATCAAAGTACTATGGCGGTCTCTTAACTGCACGTTTAGGACCCAGTATTCATGGGGACGGCTAGCACTGCTAAAGCGGCTAGCCACTGGTGTTGAACTTTGAACTCAGATATTCAATACCAGGGCCCAAGCTGCCTCTAGCATTGAATGTCCAAATTGCCCTGATTACCGCGAAGCTAAGCAGGTAGTGGTGATATTCAGTGGTGAAAGTTAGGCATATTGCTAATTAGCCAGTGGCTCAATAACGCTGCTGCCCGGTTAGCAATGGGCACCGTCCACGAATGCTCCGGGTATGCCCTGATGGTAACCGGTTACCCGGGATATTCAGTGGCACTAGACATTTTTTTATGAGATTTTAAATATAAAATCCAAATAAATATAAAGCAAACCATTGAAACACCAAGAAATAACACAATGAGCAATACAAAATCAAGGCAAAGCCCACATCTAGGGAGTATACAGCTGATATTTTAACACAGATTTTTGTTTTTAGTGCCATCAAGTCAGTGTTGACTCATAGCGACCCAGCTACCTCTGGGTTTTCGGCAATGTATCACTGGAAGTAGATTTATTTATTTAAAGTCTTTTCTATACCGCGCTCTTTAAAATCAGCTTGGTTTACAGTCAACAGCAGATTTGTACAGTGCCTGTACTGTACTTACAATTAACAGGTTTTGCAACTTGGGCAACTATTGTACAGGCTATGCAGTAGGTTGTGGAGTAGTGTTTGACCAGGTCAGCTTGGCTACTTGTTTAATTAACTATATACAGGTTAAGCAGTCTGGTCAACAGAAGTGAAGTGGCAACAGGGCTGCTTGGCAACTATTTACAAGATTAGGTGACTATATATGTGTGCATGCCAGGATGTCTGGTAGTGCTAATGTGCAGGGCTGAGACTGTGTGTGTTCTGGGGGGGGGGGGGGGCTATCTTGGTGGTTGCATATGGCTGGATGTGGTGTGTCCCTGTTGTGAGAGAAGTGCTGGAGGGAAAGGTGGTGCTTCAGAGCCTGAATTGGGTAAGGTCAGTAATGGACTAGATGTTGGGTGGGAGGGCATTCCAACATGTGGGTGCATAGTACACGAAGGCTCTGCTTCTTGTTGCTTGAGATTGCCAGGCCTTTTCTTCCAAGGCAGCGGAGGGTGAAGTGACTTGCCCAAGGTCACAAGGAGTGCCAGGGGGAATCAAACCCTTGATCTTCTGGGTACCAGGCAGTTGCTCTAACCACTAGGCTAGTCCTCCTTAACACCAATGCAAATGCAAAAAAAGAAAATAAGCACAATTATGCACAACAATTAGAGAGACTTTTATCTTCAATCTTCTATCCGTCCCATATTCCCTACTTCTTAATCTCCCTATACAAATTCCTGTAAATGGGATACATCAGTAAATACAAACATTTGCAGGGAAATGTAAGAAAATAAGTAGCTCCCAGTTCCAAAACCCGTGGCTTCAGCTCTAGGAACTGCCACCATCGAACCTGGGTGGCACAGCTGACATCAGGAAAAATATGTAGCTTCTGATCACAGAGCAAAACTTCCTTGTGTTTAAAAAACAACCTAAGGATCTTCTTCTTGACTCCGAAGGGAGCTTCGTTAAGCTCTGGTTCCTGGACTCTGCCCCCCACCCCCTGCCTGTGCCTGCTCTATCCTCGACAGTAATTGAAGAAGTTGTGATGCCTTCTGTTCCCCCGCCCCCCCCCCCAATTCCACCGTCTGTGCTGGTAGTTCCGGTGGCGTCTGGGTTAAACATTTCCTCTGCCCCTGATGGGGATATTACTCTCAAGGATTTGTGGGATGCAATACATAATATTGATGTGCGTCTTTCTGCCACAGCGACTTCCCTGTGTACATTTACTGTGAGTGTAGTGGAGAAATTAAATGATTTGGATAAGAAAGTGGCAGATAAGGCAGTTGCTTGTGTGGATTCTCAAGTTAAACCTTGTGTTGCCTCTAATGTATTTAACCAGTTTTCTATACCACCTTATCCTTCATTTAAAGCAGTTTACATTATGTATTCACTACAAACAGGTACTAGATACATTCCCTTGTCCCCAAAGGGCTCAATCTATGTGTACCTGAGGCAACAGAGGGTTAAGGGGCTTGCCCAAGGCCACAAGGAGTGCCTATAGGACTAGAAACCCCAGTCCCTGCAGCCTGAGATTGCTGTTCCCCAGATGGGAATTGAACCCCCAGCCCTCCAGCCTAAGGTACTGTGTCTTAACCACTAGGCCACTCCTCCCTCTTAGTGGTTAAAATTAAATTAGTGATTCCCTGATTATTCACGGGCGGCTAGAAGCCCTTGAGAAGCTTACTTGCAAAAAAATCTTCTTTTCCAGAATTTTCCTGTCGCTCATTTGTTATCGCCTCAAATATTGCTTAAGAAGTATTTTGTGGAAGTTTTGAAATGTGAAGAAGAAATGGATGTGGTTCACGCTTACTACATTCCTCAGAAGGTCCGTGCTGTTGCTTTGGGGGAAGGGGATTTTGACTCCCTTCGTCCAACAGCCAGCCAAGACCTCACAGCTTTCCTAGAAGATTCAGCGGGCATCATTACCAAACGTAACACCTTAGTGGTGACCTTTGGTTCTGAGTCAGCACTAACCATGTTAGTGACACTGAATATCCCCTTCCTCTTAGTTTCTAAAAAGCAAACTATTTCATAGCGGAAATTACTGTATCCTAATAGTTCAGGCCCGTGTTAAACAGTTAATGCAGAACATGACATTTTGGGGTGTGAAACAGGTGCGGACTGTCCTTTCTAGTTATCCTGTGTTAACCAGTAATGCAGCAAATAATGGTTGCGGCAAACTACATCACTCCTTATCTGCAATGCAGTTAGGGCTCAGTAGCGAGTTTTCTGTCTGCTCTTTGGCAGCTCTCCTAAAAATGCTTGAAATACTCGCAGCAATTGACACTGATGTTTTGCAGATGCCATCCATTAATTTCAGCAAGCACCATATAATAACTGCAAAGCCTTATCACATTTAAAGGGTTATCTTAGAAGCCTTCTTTGCAATTTACAGGTGTTAATCTCCAATTTAGAAAAGGCTCGGCTTACATGTGAATGCCTTATACAAGGAAGTTTCAGGGGCATGCCAGGAGCACGGTTGAGAATCCAGGACGGGACAAGAATCTATACATGTATGCCCAAAATTGTGCATGTCTGGATTTACAGCAGCTTCCTGTCTTGTGTAGGTTCTTTAAAATGTGCTTTCGGGCTAGCTCTCTACAAGAGAGATTGGTGGTTATCCTCCTTCATTCCCTCTAGTTTATTTTTCACTCTAAATTTAACCTAGATTTCAAAAAATGCCCTCTATAGTTCATTGGCGGCATTTAGAGGTGTAAGCTTGCAAAAATGGACAAGCTACGTGTACAACTGCTGGTACTCACACAGGGACGTAGGTATTTCACAGCTTACACGCATAAACTGGCTCTCCCAGCTCCACATACTGGCACGTACATGTGCATGCCTGCAACTCCATATTTGATATTTTAGAGAAGACTCCACATGGAGCAGGGCCTTTTCTAACATACCGCCAGAACTGTAAACATCACCACTGTGTCTTCTTAATTTCAATCTCTACATCTTCATATAGAGAGCAGCCATACCATACAATGACAAACAAGAGGGCACATCTTAGACAGGACATGAAGGCTGGAATTAAGACATCATATATTCAGTTCCAACAGTATTTTAGAAACAGCTCTGCTAAAGATGGAGCCATTTTTAAATGAACAGGAGGAAGTGGAGGAACACACAGGGCTTTATATCCAAGTACAGGGGGAGGGGCCATTTCACAAATATATACATGGGAAAAATCAACAGAGGAACCTAACAACTTACATGCGTATCTGAGCCATTTTGCAAACCTAGACGTGTAAATGCTGCTGATTAACTCTATCTTTACCTCAGTTCAGTTTGGAGGGGGAAATAAACGTGGAGGCACATTCCGTTTTCGCCGTCCAGCCCCCTATGCGGCCAATAGGAAGCAGGACGCCCAGAGTTAGACCCAATTCTGATCCCACGGGGGCTAGACATGCCTGTGGTTTCAGAATTGGGTCTACGACCTGAACATGCAGGCTGGGCCCCGATTCCGATTGGCCTGCATGCATAGCAGATCCCCGGCTACCTCAGTCAGGCTCCTGAATGGAACCACATTGCCATGGCGTCCTGTCGCCATGGCACCGTGGCTCCATTCAGAAGCCACAAATGCTGGCCACCACTGACCCTCTTCTTTCCCCACAGCCGGACCCTCGATCCAGCAGCTGCAGGGATCCTCCTGCACCCTCCTACCTCTTTGACACAGACTGGTGTCATCATCTCCAGACATCCAGGGGGACATATTCCACCTCTGCAATGGAATAAGTCCCCCATCTATGTTCAGAATTAGCCCTGTACATCCAGGGTTGCGGCCCGCCCATGCCCCACCCTCACTCTGCATCTGAAATGCCCCCTTCCGACCCCATCTAAGCCTCCCCATACGAACGAGCTGTTCATACGGGGAGGCATTAGCTAGGGCCAGCAAGGAAGCGAATAGTGGGGTTAAGGAGAATATTCTCTGTAATCTCTTCTGCAAAGAGATGGTCAAAAGGAGCACTTTTTATATACCTATACATGTCATGGAAAAAGTGTAAGTCTAGATGGGGACAATTTTGGGCTTATACATGCATTCCCATATATGAAATGGGGAATATTTTGACCCACCTAGGGCATACACCCTTGTAATTTTGGAATGGGTTGGACATCCACCCATAAAATGAGCCTTTTCTAAAATAGAAACATGTTGGCAGAAAAATACCACATAGTCTATCTAATCTGCTCTTCCATATCAACTACAATAGTCCCCTTTTACTTTTAGAGATCCTCTGTGTTTGTCCCATGCTTTTTTGAATTCAGATTCTGTCCTCGTGTCTACCACCCCCACAGGGAGACCAGTCCACATATCTACCACTCTTTCCGTAAAGAAATATTTCTGCATTTTACTCTTGAGTCTAGCCTCTTTCATTCTCATCCTATGTCCCCTCGAAGCAGAGCTTGCCTTCAATTGAAAGAGACCCTCCTGTGCATTTATGCCACTGAGGTATTTAAACATCTCAGTCATATCACTTCTATCCCGTCTTTCCTCTAAGGTGTACATATTAAGATCTTTAGGTCTGTCCTCATATGCTTCATAACGAAGTCCGCTAACTATTTTGGTAGCCACCCTCTGTACTGACTCCATCCTGTTTCTATCCTTTTGAAGGTGCAGTCTCCAGAATTGCACACAATACTCCAAATGAGGTTGCACCAAAGACTTATACAGAGGCTCTATCACCTCCTTTTTTCTGCTAGCCATTCCTCTCCGTATGCACCCAAGCATCCTTCTGGCTTTTGCAGTTGCCTCTTCTACCTAGTTAGCTACTTTAAAATTGTCAGACACAATTACGCCCAGGTCCCGATCTTCTTTTGTGGCCAAAAGTACCTCACCCCGTACACTTGGATTTTTGCAACCTAAATGCATGACTGCATTTTTTAGCATTAAATTTCAGCTGCCAAATTTTAGGCCATTCTTCAAGCTTAACTAGATCACTCCTCATGTTATCGACTCCTTCCTGTTTGTCTACTCTTGCAGATTTTAGTATCATTTGCAAACAACCAAACCTTTCCCGACAGTCCTTCCGCAATATCACTAACAAAGATGTTAAACAGAATTGAACCAAGGACAGATCCCTTAAGCATCCCACTGATAATCTCCTTCTCCTCAGAGTGAGCTCCATTTACCTGTACCCTTTGTCGCCTCCCACTCAACCAATTTCTAACCCAAGCAGTAACTTTAGGATCCATCCCTAGTGTGCTCCGTTTGTTTATAAATCGCCTGTACGGAATGGTATCAAAGGTTTACTGAAATCTAAATACACCACATCTAGGGCTCTCCCTCGGTCCAACTCCCTGGTCACCCAGTCAAAGAAATCAATCAGATTTGTCTGACAAGAGCTACCTCTGGTGAATCCATGTTGCCTCGGATCCTGCAACCCACTGGACTCCAGAAATCTCACTATTCTCTCCTTTAGTAGTCTTTCCACTGATTTACTCCCCACAGAGGTTAGACTAACCGGCCTGTAGTTCTCAGTGTCATCTTTAGCTCCGCTTTTGTGTCTTTCTCCAGTCCTCTGGCACCACTCCTGACCCCAAAGAGGCATTGAAAAGGTCAGACAGTGGAGCTGCTAGAACATCCCCATGGATGCAATTTACGATATGTATTAGTGCTTGTATTTACTCATGTAATCATCATGAAAACGAATATAATCCCCTAAACACATAGCAAAACCAGAATTACAGTGCAGTTAACACTGATTGTAGAGACACAGAGAGTAATTTTATAACAGAATGCCTAGTCTGAGAGATCAAGTAGATGCCCAGTTTTATAAAGACCCATAGGCGCCCTCCATGATTTTAAAATCCTTCTGGAGAAATTACTATTGGACACTAATCTAATGATTTTTGGAAGCTCATTCCATAATCTTGGCACAGGAAAACTAAAACATTGTTTTAAAGAATGCAGACACTGAACTTGTTTCAGCACTGGTTCACATATTTGACCCCACATTTTCAAATCAAAAGAATGACTAGGTACATAAGAAATTAAGCTATATGTTTGGAGGCCCATTCTGATTGGGGCAAGTCCAGGCCGTGCAGATGTCCAAAATCTGGACTGCCCGGATTTGGCCCCAATTCTGCACCCATGGTAGTAGACGTTCCCATGGGAGCAGAATCGGGGCACTTGGATGGGCCGGATGGGCCCCGATTCTCATGGCTCAGACGTGCTGCGCTTACCCCGGCTAACCCTTCCCATGATCCTGCAGTGTATCCAGATTTCTCTCATGCATATTCATTACACATTTACACCTGGTCAAGGGCTGCTGTAAATTTACATGAGTATTTTGAAAACGCGGATGGTGATTTTATAAACCATTTTTGTGTAATAAAAACTGTTTATGGAGATATATGGGCTCTTCTAAAATTAGGTCACACTTTAAAGTATATGCTGTACTTGTAGAGAAGTTGTGCACAGGAGCAGAGTCTGGCGGAGGTGGGTAGAGTTGCGATTAACATGCGCATTATATAAAATACATGAATATGCGCATAGTATAAGTTCTGACATTTGCATCTGCTCTCAAGTAGGCCTAACGATGACGCCTTCAATGTAGGTGGAATTTCTACAGGGCTTGCATCATTATTATATAAAGTCACATTGGCACTTCTAGTTCTTTGTAAGGTAGGGCATAAACTAGGTATCTTCCTATCCACTTAAGCTAGGTGTCCCCTACATGCATACTTCATGACTCTGTCCATACTTTGCCCAAATTCCTCCCCTGAACATGCTTACACTCAGATCACGATAAAGTAGGCGCCTACTTTTGTCCACATCTGTAACCCCTCTGGTAATTTTATGAAAGCCCTCTTCTTGCATGTGGAAAAAGTTCTAGAAAATAATCAAAGTATTTAAGCTACCAGGAAAAGTTGGAAAACCAAAACATTTTAATTTCCAGGAAGGGGGAATTGGTTCCCCTGTCAGAACGGTGTTAAGCGTCTCCAGAAACACCAGGGACCTTGGTCCTAGGCCGTGTGTATTCACCTATAGAAGCCCCCTTTCCCTTTGGGGTGAGCTCTCCGGTACTCAGCAGCTGCCAGGACTTGAAACACAAACCTGAGAGGTTCCCCGCAGAGATAGAATAGACACCAGTTGCCAAACAGTAGGAGGCAGGAGAAGAGCCGGACTGCTGGAACATGGACAAGCCCAACAGAGCAGTCATGCAGAACAGGAACAATACCAAAGCAGCAGGCAGAAGAGAGGTCCAGAAGATGTGGAGCAGGGAAGGCTGAACCAGAACCACACAACCAGAAGTTTGTCAGAGGTCAGATATCGATGATCAGTGCAGGAGGAAGCTCCCTCTCATCATCCTTGTGGGGGCAGTGGCTGGAATGCTGGGGCTGGTGTGTTATCTTTCTGGATCCTTATGGAGTGGAGTAGTCATCTAGTTGTTAGAGCAGTAAACTGGGATCAGAAGGACCAGGATTCAAATCCCAGTGACTCTCTTTATGGCCTTGGGCAAGTCACTTAATTCTCCATTTCCTCAGGCACATTCTTATAATGTGAGCCCTCTGGGGACAGGGAAATACCTACAGTACTTGATGGTAACTTGCCTTGATCTCCTACTGGAAAGATGTGAGCTAAATACTACTAAAAAATAAATGGTGGGGGAAACAGGACCTACCAAGCTAGAAATGTGCCCTGTATGACTCCCAAACCTGGTGCCCCCTCTCAGCCATGTGCTGTCTTGTTGAGCTTCCTGGAAGCCCAGTGATGACATCAGCATCGGTTTCATACTAGAACCCTGTAGGGTTGCACAACCTTGAAGGGAGATGGTGTTGTCCTTGTTGGGTGGTGAGAGATTCCTGCCTCTTAGATGGTTAACAAGTCAGTTTGTTTCTTTCAGATTATTCTATGACTTTAAGTAATGTTATGAGAAAGAGAGGAGACTTCCAATGAGCTCTTCTGCAGGTTGGGGTTGGATCACAGAAGGGAAAGGGAGGTATAGAGATCCATCGGAGTCCGGGGGGGGGGGGGGGGTTGTTTTGTTTTGTTTTTTCATTTTTTCCAGTAGGTGGTGTATTGCTGTTCTCCAGGACCTCTTACAATATTTGCAGTTTTGACTTTTCATAGATACGTATGATTTATTTATTTATTTATTTATTATTTATTTATTACAATTTCTTATATACCGCACTATTGTCAGCGCGGTTTACATACAACAAAATGACCATAACAAACTGTTTGGCTTCACATAGAACAGGAGAAAACAACTTGGATAACATGCTTATGCTTTACATAGAAGAGGAGTAATAACTTGGATAACATGCTTATGCTTTACATAGAACAGGAGTAATAACTTGGATAAACGGGGAATGCAAACTAAACTACTTACATATGTACAATGAGATCGAGTATTGGGAATTCAGTGTGAACATGTGTACAATAGAGTTGATATATTAACTTGAGGGGGTGAGGGAGAGGCACTTATGTAGGGGTAGGGTTAATCTGGTAGTATTGAGTAAATAAATGGGATTTGAGAGCCTTTCTGAATTGTGATAGGTCAGTAATCGCACGGATGCCTGGTGGTAATGCGTTCCAACATTTTGGGGCATAGATACTGAATGCCCTGTTAGATGTTGCGGTTGTGTACTTTGTTGAAGCCTTTGGAATTACTAGCACATTTGTAGATGGGGTTCTCCTTGTTCTGTTGGGAGGAGCTGGCTGGATGATGTTGGTTAATGAGGGGGAGGTGATGCCATGGATAGATTTGAAGGTGAGTAACAAAGATTTGAATGAAAGCCTTCCTTGAACGGGGAGCCAATGAAGTTGTATTAGGATAGGCGTTATATGGTCGCATCTTGCTGCTCCTACTAAGATTCTGGCTGCGGCATTCATGGCAAGTTGCAACGGATTTAGAGATGATTGAGGGAGACCTTGGAGAATAGCGTTGGCAAAGTCAAAGTGTGGCAAGATAAGTGCTTGGTATATTGTCCGGAAGTCTTCAGTGCTTAGAAGGGATTGCAGGTGTCTGAGTGACCGTTTCTGTTTGATTGTTTCTGTTTGAGTTTTGGTGGGCGGTGCTGTTTTGTTCTTGTAGGTTCTGAAAGTCTCTTTTTCAGGGTTTTGTATTAGCTCATTAGGGCTGATGAGCTAATGTGCATAAAGGGCTATTAAAATGTTTTCTTATAGAGTCTTAATAGCCAATTTCAAGTTCACAGATACAAATCATAATATTTATCTTTTCCTGACTCTCCTGTAGGTCCCTTTTTGTCCCATTTGGTTTTATTAAACAGATTTGAAGAAGTTCATGTAAGGGGAACTCCATAACAATGGTTTAGGTAGGTCACAGAGAGTAGGTTTTAATAATCAGCTGTCAAGTTGGAGGAAGATAATTCAAGGAGCGCTACAAGGCTCCTCGCTGTCAGTCATTTTTTGAAATTTGTATATTCCTCCATTACGTTTTCTTACTAGAGGGTTTAGGTATAAGCTACAGAATTTATGCTGATGATTTTCTGGCTTTTCCGCCAGTTTGATGTGAGGTGGAAACTATGTTGCCTGATATGAATTTGAAATTGATAAAGAAATGACAAATCGTCAAGAAAGCCAAAGATGCATTGTTGTTGGTAGAACAACTATGAAGGAACTAGACTAGATTCTCAAGTGCAGAGATGTTTCTTTGCATGCAGAAATTTGACTTGTCCAAGCCATGTTATTTTCAATAACATTGTATGGATACAAAAGTTGTATAGTGTAGAAGAAGGACAGGAAGCAAATCAATGGTGTTGGAGAAGAATACTGTGCGCATATACCATGGACTGCCTAAAGAGCAAATCAGTCAGTTCTAGAAGAGACCAAACCTAAGTTTTCTTTAGAAGCTCAGATGACAAGAGTTCAACTTTCCTACTTTGGACATATCATGCGAAAAGAGAGATCATTCGAGAAAGACATCATGCTTTTAGGTATTGGACTCCCTCCCTCTGGAACTCCCTCCCGAACCTGATCCAAAGAAACAGTGACCTCCCCACATTCCGAAAACAACTAAAAACCATCCTATTTCACGAATATCTTGGACCAGAAAAAGACTCCTCTCACTGATTGCACCTCCAGCCCCTAAACGACCCCCTCTATCACTAACTATGAAACTTACGTCTTTTGTCTAATCTGTTCCTTTCTGTTTGAATCATTAATGTTGACCCTCTTGAAGACAGCCCCCCTATTTCTGTCGACTTGATTACTGTCCACCCCACCCATTTTTGTTAGGCTGCTTTGACCCGGTGAAAAGCGGGATATAAATGTAGCTAAATAAATAAATGCTTGAAGGTCAACGCAAAAGAGAAAGGTCAACACAAAAAAGGAAAACCAGTAATGCAATGGATGGATACAACAACAGCAGCTATGGATGCTACTCTATCATCAATTAGTTGCCTGACTGAAGACCGAACACAGATTAGGACAACAATCCAGTGAGTTGCCATGAGTCAACATCAACTTGATGGTACTTAACAACAGCTATTTGTTACCATCAACTGCAGATCAAACTAAGAAAGGAATAAACTCAATTTTCTCCGCAAAAAAAGTTTGTAAAAGGCAAATTTCAAATGATTAAAATTGAGAAATTGGCTTTAAATTCGAAGAAGGCAAAAGTTTGGGTTGTTGATCATTCGAAGAAGACCATTGAGTCTCTTCCTTTTGTAACTGATGGTGAGCATCTGCAGATCAGTATTAGTGTACATTATTGGGGGTGGTATTGGACCCATGCATTGTTTTGAGACAGTATATTAAAGCAATTAAGAAACCAACCTTTTACAAACTATTTTTTGCTGAGAAAATTGAGTTTATTCCTTTCTCAGTTTGATCTGAGTTGGTGGTACAGGCTTTCCTGTTATTGATGCTTGACTATTGCAATGCCATTTATATAAGGACTCCTAAGCGGTACATACATGCTTTGAAGTTAGTGCAGAACTCTGCTGTTGGGACTGTATATAGGCTGCCAAGATCAATACAGATTTTACCATATATGAGTGAGCTTCATTGGTTGCCTAAAACTATTGCATTAGTTTTTAAGGCCTTAAATGGGTTGGCACCTGATTCTTTATTGCTGAAACATAATCCTTCAATATCACTTTGATCTGAGGATCAGTGTTTATTAGTTGTTCCTTTGCTCAAAGTGAGCCATCTTGGGCTGATATTATGGGATTCACTGCCTTTGTCGATTTGGCATGAAGCCAACTTTCTACGCTTTTGTGAATGGGTCAAAGCCGGATTATTTTCATAGGCATTTGATGCTTATGTTTTGTTGTCTATATGTATTGTTTTAATTTAATATGCTAGCTTTATTATTTCATCTGTTTATAAGTCACATAAAATTTATGAGGTGTGACATATGAATATTTTTAAAATAAATAAATTCCTAGTGGGTCTCTAGCAAATTTAAGTTCTCTCACAGACATAATGCTGTATGAAAAATAATGGTAGCATGATGTCTAATGTGTGCTTTTTTATATTTTCCAACTCTGGGGCAGGAGAGGATGCGGGATCTATGGGCCAATGCCCTGGATCTTTTAAGTACCTAGAAAAGCAGCTTTGATTTCAATGAGTAGAACGAGGGCCTGCAAATATCACCATGCATTGGGATGGATGCAAAAGTCTCCATTCTGGACATGGATAACTTGGCAACTCTTTGAATGCCTTCAAGGAAGAGTACCGAGATATACAAGGAGGATTCATGCTGACTAATTCAGATATTTTTGTTAGCCATTGTTTTCTGATTAAATTCTGAAATTTTCTGCTTCAGTAAGGATTGAAGTCCATGTATGTGTGGTAGATCAGGGCTTGATAGAAACAGGTTATGTGAACCCCAATCAGTAAAGAAGGATCTGATAGGTTCAGTTGCCCTTTAGAATAACTTAAAATAACATTATAATAAACGTAACAGTACGTCAGAAGGCAATAAACCTCTTCCCTCATTGTCCAGCACATGTATCGTATGTTAATACCAATGCCCTCTTGCATATCTGTTATTGACCCTTGTAATTACAAACTCTTTTATGAAATTCTATTTTTTTTTTTTTAAATAAACCAAGTAATTTTATAGCTCTGTTACTGCTGGCTGACAAAATGTAATGGCTAACCTCTGAGACCCTAAAAGCTAATGACCAGTAACATCTGTGTGGAGCCAACTTCTTGATGGTCCATTAAATGGTATAATGAGAAAAGGCATTTTGGTTTAGTGGAGAATGATTAAAAAGAAAAAATCAAAATAATCTCGATGTTCTTGGCTATAATTGAATAATCACAAATCTGTGAGGTGCCCATAAATGACTTCACAAGAAAGACCTATCATAGTAACATAGAGGCCGACTTTCAAAGGATGCTGAGTGCCTGATCTAGGTGCTTCAGTTTTAGACACCTAAAGTTGGGTGAAATGAGCTATTAGGCACCTAAATTATAGGCTGAAAATGGGGTAATTTTTAAAGAGACTTCTCTATGTGAGCAGTTTTCTGCACACATAGGTATAGCATTGCTTGGGGTATACATGCCTAGAAGTTGCATTATCAACAAACAGTGCACATTTTTGTGCAATACACATGTAGCAGAATAGATGAGGTTGGGGTAGGATTGGCATTTGTACTTGTAGAGTACGTTATAAAATACAGGCCTATGCATCGATTCTTATGGACACACACATTCACTCATCTCAGAGCAAGTGTAATTTTCTGTGAGTGCAGTTTTGCTCAATAGGAGATGAATCCAGGAGCCTATCTTATAAAACAACAGACACGGGTATATTACCTTTGCAGGCGTCATAAAGTAGGCTTTTGTTACTTTTGTCCTAGGCTCCCCAGTATAAAATTATCTCCAAACCGTCTAACTTTAGATGCCTATGTCTAGTATTCTAGAAATGATAAGTAGTTGTAGTTGCTTATGGGGCCCTTTTATTAAAGCCCAGTAACTGGTTAATGTCTCTTGTAACATGTGGCAACTGGGAGCCGGAAATATTACCATAAAGGCATGCCAGCAAGCGCGCATCGAAGCACCCATTGATCAGCCCTGACAGAATGTGGATATGGAGAGCGCGTTGCCGCCAGCCCTGGCGCAATAGCCACATTCTCAGTAGCAATGTGGCAATTAGCATGAGTACATCTAATGACACTTCTTAGGCGCACCTGCGTTGTGTGCAACATATTAATGGACTCAGTCACACATCAGCTGCCTGGAACATGCTGGTCATGAATGCGACAGCTAACGTGGAGGTTTTGCACTTAATATGCATTTGTAAAGCACATTAATTGCAAAAACTTGGCGCCTTTGGTGAAAAGGCCCTAAATCAAGTGCATAGCTCTGGAAATCGGCACAGAACACCTAACTTACTTTCCCTGCCTTTGGCCTCACCTTCTTTTTAGGACCCTAAATTTAGGTGCTGAGTGAAATAAGAATCTAATTTTTGCTGTTCAGCCCTAGAAAATTTTCAGTGTTGCAAAATTAGGTCCCAAACCTCAAATTTAAGTCTCTAAAACTTCTGAACATTGTCCTCATGGTAGATGATAGTCCATAAAAGACCAAGTAGCCTATTCGGTCTGCCTGTTTTTCTTTCCACACTGATATATCCCAGCTGCCAGCCACTGAACCCCAGCTGCTTGCAGGACATCCCTCCTTATTCAAGTCTTTATTTTATTGTCTTTTTCAATGGTTCGCTACCAGCTTGAGTGGATGAGCATGCAAACTCCCATACTTAGTCCAACACCTAAAAGCCCCCCTTCCCCCACATTAGGAAAAACACAGAAATAGAAAAGTCTTATCAACCTAATAATCTTAACAGCTGCCAAAAGGAGTGAGGCTGGCGCCCAAACATCTAGCCCCCTTGGTCCCATCAAACCAGTGAGTTGCTGGGGAGTTGTGGTCTTTTGCTCCAACCTCTCCACTCTGTAGCCTGAGGTGTTTGCAGGTGGTCCTTCCTTTTTCTATTCCTGTTTTCTCATTTTCATCTTGTGGATAGATACCTGGCCAGTTCACAACCAGTTAATTTCTGGGGCATGCCATCCCAGCTGTCTAGTGGCTTGAGGTGTTGATAGGTTGGGCTTCAAATTTGATTAGGGACTAATCTCTTCCCCAATCCTCCAGCAGCCAATACTTCCCTTACGTAAAGGCTCTCTCTAGCTAAGTATAATTTGATGGTGGGCCTATCGTCTGAACAAAAGGCATCCCGAAATATGGATAGTCTGTAAAATTAAATTAGGGTTTATTTTTTCTAAATGGCATTGACTTTCTTTTAAACATTGTAATCATCTGTTACTCTCACTTGGTTTGCAGCTTGTCGTGCTGTGAGGGCTTGCGTGCATCAGTGATGCTGAGAGCTAAACTATCGGTAGTTTAACTACTGGCAGGGTCTCCCAAGATGGACAGGTCTCAGCTGAGGTGCCAGACCAAGACAAACCACCCATCTGGGCAGCAGCAGAATGGGACAGTGTTGACGGCGGAGGATCACATTTTTGTGACAACGGCAACAGCACCAAACTTAAACTGCGCGGAAGAAAGGCCCAGCAATCTACTTCTGTATCTTGCCATGAAAACCCAATGGATAGTTACAACAAAACAAATTGTGCTATGGTGCTGGAAGATGAGACCCCCAGGTCGGAAGGCACTCAAATAGCTACTGGGGAAGAGCTGAAGACTTTTCAGAGTAAAGCCAGCATTTATGATGTGGTTGGATCAAAGCCCTCGGGAAGTCTGACTGCTGATGTAGCTGCGCATGAAATGAGAGTCAGAATCTGTAAAGATGTCTTACACATTGGAACATGGAACGTACGAAGCATGAACCAAGGGAAGTTGGAGGTGGTCAAGAATGAAATGGAATGTGTACAACTTGATCTGTTGGGTGTCAGCGAACTGAAATGGACTGACATGGGGCACTTTGCATCAGATGATCACATGGTCTACTATGCAAGAAATGAAAGACAAAGAAGAAATGGTGTTGCATTTATAATAAAGAAGAAATTTGCAAGAACTGTAATGAAATACAATGCAGTCAGTGAACGCTTAATCTCTATTCGTCTACGAGGATTGCCTATCAACACAACTATAATTCAAGTATATGCCCCAACAACAGCTGCAGAAGAGAATGAAATTGAAGAGTTCTATGAACAAGTACAAGCTGAAATTGACAGAACATGCAAACAGGATATCCTGATAGTCATGGGTGACTGGAACGTAAAAGTTGGCAACAAAGAAGAAGGCAAAGTAGTTGGAAAATATAGACTTGGCAACAGAAATGAAGCTGGAGAAAGACTGATAGAATTCTGCAAGACCAATGATCTATTCATCTCAAACACCTTCTTCCAGCAACACAAGCGGCAACTGTACACATGGACTTCACCCAATGGATTGTATAAAAATCAAATTGACTACACCTGTGGAAGTCAATGATGGAAAAGCTCTGTAACATCAACAAAGACAAAACCTGGAGCTGACTGTGGTACAGATCATCAACTACTAGTATGCAAACTCAAACTAAAGTTGAAAAAGAGCAAACCACTCATGAATGCAGCAAAATGTGACCTTGAGAATATACCACTGGAATTTAAAGACTGCCTGCAAAATCGATTTGCTGCTTTAGATACAAATGACAGAGCTCCGGAAGAGTTATGGAATGACATCAAGAAGGTTGTGTTGGAAGAAAGCGAGAAGTCTCTACAAAAGGTGAAAAAGCAAAAACAGCCAAAATGGATGACGGAAGAAACTCTGAAAATGCAGAGAAGCTAAAGCCAGAGGAGAAAGAAAGACAGTCGCAGAACTCAACAGAGATTTCCAACGTGCAGCAAGACAGGACAAGGAAAAGTACTACAATGACACTTGCAAGGAAATAGAAGCAGAAACTATTAGAGGAAGAACAAGATCGGCTTTCCTAAAGCTACGAGAGTTAAAGAAAAAGTTCCAGCCTCGAATTGGAATGCTACAAGATGCTCAAGGTTCTATGTTGAATGATGCTGAGAAGATCAAGAAAAGGTGGAAGGAATATACAGAGTTTTTATATGATAAAGATCAAGTGGATCAACAGCCGTTTCAACCTGTACCTTATGATCAGGAGCCATTGGTGATGAAAGAAGAAGTTGAAGCAGCATTGAAAGCCTTATCAAAGAACAAAGCACCAGGCATTGAAAGCATTCCCATAGAAGTATTGCAGCAATCTGATGCAGCTGTTACCGTACTAATAAGGCTCTGCCAAGAAATATGGAAGAAAACATCATGGCCAACTAACTGGAAAAGATCTGTGTTTATACCAATACTAAAGAAAGGTGATCCAACTGACTGTGGAAATTATCGCACAATCGCTCTGATCCCACATGCCAGCAAGATTCTACTGAAGATTATTCAAAAGAGACTACAACCATACCTGGAACAAGAACTACCTGAAGTGCAAGCAGGGTTCAGGAAAGGGCGAGGGACGAGAGACGTCATTGCAGATGTGAGATGGATCCTTGAAAAGACTAAAGAATACCAAAAGGATATCTATTTGTGCTTTATTGACCATAGCAAGGCTTTTGACTGTGTAAACCAAGAGAAACTCTGGGCCACATTAAGAAGCATGGGTATACCAGAACACCTGATCGTTCTCTTGCGCAATCTGTACATTGATCAAGAAGCAACAGTTCGAACGGAACAAGGAGAAACAGAATGGTTTAAAATAAGCAAAGGTGTAAGACAAGGCTGCATACTTTCCCCCTACCTGTTTAATTTATATGCAGAACAAATCATCAGAGAAGCAGGATTGTATGAAGACAACAGAGGTGTGAAGATTGGTGGAAGACTCATCAACAACCTTCGCTATTTATTTATTTATTATTACAATCTTTTATATACCGCTATTTGGTATCAGCGCGGTTTACATGGAACAAAATAACCAGAACAAACTATTCTGAGCTATGCTGATGATACCACATTACTGGCTGAAAGTGAAGATGATCTGAAACATTTGCGTCTCACAGTCAAAGAACATAGGGGTATGTTTACTAAAACCCCGGTAATGTGCGCGGCCCGCTAGTGTACGGGTGCCATATAAGGAGTGGGCGTGTCTGGCTGAAAAAAGCAAAACCAGGATTATTCATGCGCTAATGTGCGCGGTGCCCATGTGCGCCCCGCACATTAGCGCATGAGAAAGCTGCGCAGGAGGCATAAGTGGCACGCTGATGTGCAAGCAAAGGAGCAGATCCACAGCACAATGGTTAAGACACTGACCAATGGTGCAGGGATCAGGGGCTTAATCCCCCACAGTGTCCAATGAAGACAGCTGGCTGAGGTATTACCTATTATGGGTAAGTTTGCTTTAGGAGGCATTTTATTTTTTATTTTAATTACTACTACTAGCAAAAGCACTCTCAAAGCGTGTTAACATAAGGCGCCCCATAAGGCACATTTTAAAGTGCACTGTCCGCCAAGGCACCCTAGAATGTTGCTGATAGGGCTCTTTATAGGGTGCCGAATGAGTTACCGCAAGGTCACAGCAATGTTTTTGATGGCAGCACTGTGCAGTTTAAAGAATGCACAGCATAAGTAGGTGTGCTGACATGCAAGGAGGAGCAGCAGTGTAGCACAATGGGTAAGGCACTGACTACTGATACAGGGGTCATGAGTTTGCTCCCCAGTGTGCCTAATGCGTAAGGCTGGCTGTGGCATCAGCTTTGCAATGTATGTATTTTTTCCTGTAGCACTTTAGTTGTATTTTATTAATTGCTGCCAGCAAACAGGTCCTCACGTGCCGTAATTGAAGGTGCCGCATAAGGCACCCTATAAGGCACTCCATAGGGCACATTATAAAGTGCACTGTCCGCCACGCCACCCTAAAATGTCCCCTATAGGGCACCCTATACGTTGCTCCACAGGACAACATATAGTGCACCTTATATGGACGGTAACCATAAGGTAAGCTATAGGGCGCCCTATAAAGTGCCCTCTGAGGCACCTTATGGGTACAGTACGATGAGGGTGCTTTTGCTGGCAGCAATAATGTACATTAAAAAGAGATAATGCTCTGGGCAGCTCCATCAAATAACCCCACAGTGGGTTTGAACCCATGACTTCTGGCTCCACAGGCAGTGAAGTAACCATTGTGCTACAGCCCTATAGCTGCTAGCAAGGTCCTGGCTGGCTGCAGAGGGAGTGCATGTCACCACACAGTCTGCTGTGGTCACCAGGATAGGGTTAGCCCACCCATACCCATGATGCACTGCACATGCAAATCAGCTGTCCACAGATAAACACAAGATGGGGAATGCACCCCCACAGCACCTCGGCCTGGTAGGGGGAAGTGACCATGTGCACCCCCACAGCACCTCGGCCTGGTAGGGGGTACTGACCGTGTGTTTTACTGGCACAGAGTAGCTACACACCGTCACATTGTGCAGGTACTGTGCTCACCCTGAGGGTGCGGTGAGGCGCCCAGCACCAGGTCCACAGCACCTTCCATGGCTGAAAGAGACCATACCAGAGGTCCAAAGCAGTGTTAATCTGTGAGCTAGGTAGTTTCTGCAGAAACACCTTGGTCTCCTAGGTGTGCCATGCACCACCACCACCACCACCACCAGGCCAAGGGCAGCAAACAGGGCCTCCCATCAACAGATCCACAGTCTACTCCCTGAAATGGTGTCAGTAGAGGGGACCATCAACCCCAGTCCTGCTGGGGAACAGACACCCTACAGGGCAGTCAATGCAGCTCTGTACACATCCATAACACAATAGCAGACAGACTTTAGGCCTGGATATGCTAAGCTGCACACCACCACTATCTGATATTCTCCTGAGCAAGCCTTCAGCCACTGCACCCTGCAAGCCACTCCATCAAGACACATACCAGCTGCAAAAAGTCTGCTAGCTAGTCCATAGTGCATGTTCCGAGTGGAAATGCATGCACCCAGAACTGGGATGTCAGCATACACAACAAGCAGATAAATCAGTGACTAGGTCCCAAAAAGAAACCAATAAATATCACATGAGAAAAATACTATATAGCACTATGGGGTTGCCTAGCCATGCTGTCATCACTGCACAGTCAGGGTGAGAGTGATCCCCCAGCAGAACATACTGAAGTCAGCCTGTCTGTGTAGGTGGTGGCCAGGCACTAGTGTCCCAGCCAGTGCCCTATGCCCTGTGCAGATGCATCCTGGCCAGGTCACCCTGTCCGGGCTATACCCATGGTACCTTGCTCCTCATTATGCACATTGGCAGGCCAATACTGGCAACAGTGCTGGCAGTGTGGGCTGTGGAAGGTGTTTGCAGCCACCACACACTGTATAGACAGACACACACTCCCACACCTATGCCAGCATTGTGCTACTATAGAGGAGTTTAGCAGCACTGCCCACCACACCAGTCCTGGGCACAGTACAGGCATGGATATGCTACGCAATACTGTTCGGGGTCACTCCCCAGGGTGGTAAACACTGTCAGAGACCAGACCTGAAGCACACACCGCAGACATCAGAAAGATTGTTATGATGGAGCTCAATGAGCAAACTGTGCTTAACGTAGGACTTGCTATCTGCCAGTAATCATAGGAAACATTTGATAGGTGTGTATCGTATACCCAGGTGTAGGGTGGCATTGCTAAGGTATGCAAGTGCTAGTATTGGGAGATGCACGCAGGGCCCAATGTCCTGCCTCTCCAGGAGGCATTAGCCAATGGGGCCTGTGGGTGTGGGTGTGTCTGGCCCTGTTGGCTGCTGCTTTACGGCAGAGGTTCCCAACTCCAGTCCTGGTGTGCCAAACACTGTTCGGGTTTTCATGCTGTCCCTCATGAATATGCATGGATACATCTGCATACCATGGGGGTGGTGCATAGATATGCAGCACAGGCATCTTTATTAGAGGCAGCATGGAAACTGAATGGTGTTTGGCCCTCCAGGACTGCATTTGGGGGATTCTGCCAAAAAGAGTAATACACCAACAAAGAAGATTTAACAATCTAAATATGGAATGCCTTATCAATACCATTAAGTCCCACATAGACCTGGGAAGAACAGACCTCGATGAACTAACAAGCAGCTGGGACACTGGAATTCAGACTGCAGCGAACCCTAAATGGAACAATACACCAAACCCGTCCAAAAACCAATCAGAACCCTGGTACTCCATAAAACTGACCAGAATGAAGAGAGAACTTAGAAAACATGAAAGAAAGTGGAGACGTACCAAATCCATCGAACACAAGACTGAATACCTCAACCTCCTCTCAAGATACAAAGAAGAAGTAAACACTGCAAAGAGGACGCACCATACCAACATTTTAAACAAAGCCATCAACAAACCGTGTGAGCTTTTCGCACTAGTAAAATCTTTAACCAAAACAGCCCTACCAGAACAACAAGATAGCTCTATCCATCCCCTAACACTGGCAAACCACTACGCAAGCAAGCTGACTACCAACGCGCCTACTCTCTGTGTAGATGCATCATACCGGAGAACAGACATTGAGCAAGAACAGACATGGAGCATGTTCCACAATATAGATGAACAACAAACTATCAACATAATAACCAGCATAAATACCACCACCTCCCCGCTGGATCCCTGCCCAACTGCGTGGATCAAAGCAGCAAAAAGGAGATCGGCCAACAAATATCTCACATTGTAAACCAATCACTAAGTCAAGGAATCATGCCTGCCCAGCTAAAGAAATCTATAATAAGGCCAATCCTAAAGAACAACTCACTCAACAAGGAAGACCCAACCTCATACCGTCCAATCTCCAGCATATCGTTCCTGGCAAAAATCATTGAGAAAGCAGTGCTCATACAGCTACAAGAACACCTGGATGACCATGAAACCCTAGACAAACATTAATACGGTTTCAGATGAAATCACGGAGATGAAACACTTTTATTAGCGCTAATGAACAACCTCCTCAAAGGCCTAGAAGACAGAAAAAAAATGTTTATACTCATATTCATTGACATCTCTGCCGCCTTTGATACTGTCCATCATGAGATCCTCCTTAACAAACTGGAATCAATAGGAATTTTGGGAACCCCCCTCAAATGGTTCTCCTCCTACATAACGAACAGAATGCCACAAGTCCAATTCAATGGCGAAAAGGCTGAAGCATTCTCTCAAACTTAAGGCATACCCCAGGGTTCGGCTCTCTCAGCACTACTTTTCAACATTTACATGCAGCCCCTCTGTGATATTTTCAAAAGGCATAACATCAACTACCATATTTACGCAGATGATATTATGCTTTACACGCAATTGGATACCTCAGACCCTAAATATACGCAGCTTGAAACCTGCCTGGATGAGATGTTAAGATGGCTACAGAGAAACAACATGACAATCAACCATAAGAAAACAGAAGTCATGTATATATCCAGTAAACCGGATTTTGAGCCCCCTCCTACAATCACCCTGTGTAACAACACGTACAACACAAAAAATGAGATCAAATATCTAGGTGTCACACTCGACTGCAACCTAAAAATGGAAACGCACCTGCGTAAAACAAACAAGGCCATCTTCCACAAACTTAGAGTGATACAACCTCTGAGGAATATAATCGAACCCTGTGATTTTCGGTCTGTTGCACAAGCACTCATTATGCCACACCTGGACTACTGCAACGCCATCTTACAAGGTCTGCCTAAAAAATCGCTAAATATCCTTCAAATGGCCCAAAATGTGACGGCCAGGATCATCATGGGAACAAGCATTGCTGAGCACATTACACTTGTTTTGATAGAGCTACATTGGCTTCCAATTGCAGCCAGGATACAATACAAGTCATTGGTAACCACGTTCAAACTTATAAATAACATAGCCCCTTCATTCCTCTCCACACTTATCAGCGCGCAACCAAAAAATAGGGACAGGAGAACTACCAACTCAGGCACCCTACAAGTCCCCACCAGCATCAGAACTGTAAAAGCAAGTACTAGTCGAAGGGCGTTCTCATTCTATGCTCCAACTATCTGGAATCAACTCCCATTTGAGCTGAGATCAATCAAGGACATTACTGCTTTCCGGAAGGAACTAAAAACCCATCTTTTCAAAAGTCACTACAATCAGCTGTGACTCTCAGTTCGATAGAAATGAAGCAGATGCAGTCAACTAATTATACTCTGTTGAACCGATGTATGTAAATATGTATAAATGTAAAAAATTGTAAAAACGTCTAGTCCAACCCCCAAAACACTAATCCTGTGTGCTATGCCCCACCCACAGATCTATGTATATACATGCCCCTCTTTTCTGTCTTGATTTGACAACCCCCAAAGATGTAATCGAACCGCTACTGATCGCTGGAAGTGGCGGTATATAAGTGTGTACTAAATAAATAAATAAATAAGGTAATGCACATTTCTATGGTGTTTGTGCTGTGTAGGGTAAAATAGAGGTTTTTGACCCATGCGTATGGTCTCAGCAATAATGGTTCAGTCTTTACTACCATGATTTCTTCATGGGTAAAATAAGGGGACTGGGTTGGCAGGAGCCCCAGCTGGGATTTGAACTTGTGACCTTCTGGTCCTAAAGGTACTGTCTGTGTCCACTGCACCACCGTCTTAACACAAAAACAGTGCATTCCCTGGGGAGTCCATGGCTGTTTGTCAGACAGGGCATGTCTGTTGGAGGGCACTGCACCCACGTGAAGGGGGCTAGGCCACCGTCTGCTGTGGGCAGCAGCCACTGCCCCCTCCACCAACGGTACCCCTCCGCCACCATGCTGACATGGCCTTATATTGCTGACAGCATCACAGCTAAATGATATGTGGCCCTCCAGGACTGCATTGAGGGGACTGTGGTCTAGGTAATGTGCATGATTCTGGTGTCTGTGATCTGTAGGGTAAAATAGAGGTGTTTGGACCATGCTTATGTTATCTGCAAGAAAAGGTTGGTCTTTACTATCATGGTTTAGTGGTGGGTAAAATATGGGGACTGGGTTTGCAGGAGCCCCAGCTGAGACTTGAACTGGTGATCTTTGGCTCCTGAACACACTGTCTGTGTTCACTGCACCACACTGTGGCCACAGAGACAGTGCAGTCCCTGGAGATAGGAAACCTGGCCAAAGGAGTCATAAAACCTGCTCTGCACAATTTCACTGTGGGATCATTCACCTTGTATGGGGACGGAGCATAAAAATAATAATTATTATTTTTTACGCTCCGTCCCCATACAAGGTGAATGATCCCACAGTGAAATTTATGACCCTGCTCTGCACAATTTCACTGTGGGATCATTCACCTTGTATGGGGACGGAGCGTAGGCCCTTCTAAAATTCATATTTCTTTTTTGGGGCTTTCTTGGGAGTGATTTTTGATGTTTTCCATGACTATCACTGTTGCCCAGCCGGATTATATTTTTGTAGAATTTTGTTGTCATTTTCAATTTTTATTTGCTATTTTGTTCTGTGGACATGTATCACACTGCTCACGTTTTGTAGGTTTCCCTGGTTTTGCTGTACATTGCTGACAGAAATGGTTTCTCTTCCCTTTAAATTGGCTCTAACGCGAGGTTTTCACTCGCAGTATTTTTTTCATCGAATTTCAGCCCCGCTCCTGTGCGGGGAGCCTCTCCCCTCCCACTCTCCGCCCATTGACCCCGTCTCTTCGCCCTTGGGGAGCCTTCCTCCGCCCTCCGGGAGCCTTTCCACGCCTCTATCGCTCATTTGCACGAAGCGCACATGAGCGGGCCCGTTAGTGCAGCACGCACGTGTGCGGGGCCCAAAAACACATCATTAGCGTGCGCTAAGGTACCTTAGCGCACGCTCAAGTGCACCCCGCACAGTAGCGCGGTTTAGTAAACATACCCCATAGTCTCAAAATGGGCCTGCACCTTAATGTAAAGAAGACAAAGATCATGACAACTGGCATAATCAACAGGTTCATCATTGAAGGAGAAGAAATTGAAATTGTGAACAACTTTAACCTACTTGGATCAACTATCAATAAAGAAGCAACAAGCAGTCAAGAAATCACATGACGCATTGCTCTTGGCAGAATGGCTATGAAAGACCTAGATAAGATTCTCAAGAGCAGAGATGTCTCTCTCCATACAAAGATTCGACTTGTTCAAGCCATGGTATTTTCAATAACATCATATGGATGTGAAAGCTGGACAGTGAAAAAGACAGATAGGAAGTAAATTGATGCCTTTGAATTATGGTGCTGGCGGCGAATACTGTGTATACCATGGACTGCCCGAAGAACAAACCAGTCGGTACTAGAGGAGATCAAACCTAAGCTTTCTTTAGAAGCTCAGATGACAAGACTTCGACTTTCATACTTTGGACACATCATGCGAAGAGAGAGATCATTAGAGAAAGACATTATGCTTGGCAAGATAGAAGGTCAACGCAAAAGAGGAAGGCCAGCAATGAGATGGATCGATACAATAACAGCAGCTACAGGTGCCAGTCTGTCAACAATGAGCCGCCTGACTGAAGACCGAACACAATTTAGGATAGCTATGCAGAGGGTCGCCATGAGTCGACTCCGACTCGACGGCACTTAACAACAACAACAACAACAACAACTCATCTGTTCATTAAAGTTATGCTCAAAATGCAAATCAGCCAAAAAGGTCACAATTAGAAAAGAGTGATAACAGTAAATTAACAAGCTGACACAATGGCGCAGTCTTAGTAAAGTGTGTCTCAGTAGGGTAGTAGGGAATATGTGAGGAGGGGGATCCCATCAGCACCTATTTCTTTGTGCTACCATGTGCTGGGGTGTGGTGACCAAGGGTGTGCGCGCGTATTTATACAGTTGTGGTCAACATCATTGGCACCCTTGCATTTTAGGTATGTTGTGTACAATATCTTGAGAAATAATTGGAAATATTCCAACTGTATGTCATCATAATATTTTAACAGCATGTTCAAAGGTATACAACATTAAAAAAGATGTCTGCAACTTGGATGCAGTAATTTCTGTGAAAAAAAAACAAAATATGACCGGGACAGGATTAATGACACCCTTCACTAATATTTGGCTGCACAACACTTGGCAGTGATGACAGCCTCCAAACGTTTCTTGTAGCCATCTATAAGTTTAATACATCTGTCTGCTGGTAGTTTCTCACACGCTTCAACTGCGATTTGTTCCAGCTCATGAATGTTTGCAGGATTCCTTTTACCAATGGCAGATTTCAGCTCTTTCCAAAGGTTCTCGATTGGATTGAGATCAGGACTCATTGCTGGCCAGTTTAAAAACAACCCATTTGGTCCATTTTAACCATTCTTTTGTACTTTTAGATGTATGTTTTGGGTTATTGTCCTGCTGGAGGATCCATGACTTTTGACCAAGAACTAGCTTTCTGACACGAGGTAGCACATTTCACTCCAAAATACCTTGCTAATCCTCTGACTTCATGATTTATTTAATTAGTTCCAGGCCTCCAGTTCCTGATGCAGCAAAACAGTCCCACAACATTACTGAACTTCTATCATATGTAACAGTAGGAAGGGTGCTTTTTTCCTTAAAAGCTTCATTTCTTTACCTGTAAATATATCACTGGTCTGCATTGCCAAAGAGCTCAGGTTTGGTTTCACCTGTCCACAGAACATTTTCCCAGAAAGACGGTAATTTCTCAAGGTAGGATTGGGCAAAGATCAGGCATGCCTTTTTATGTTTGTCTTTGAGCAGTGGGGTCCTCCTTCACCTTCACCCATGAAGTCCTTCTTTGTTTAGTGTGGTGTGGGTTGAAGCCACCTCTCCAAATTGCTCCAGGTCCGCCTTAAGCTCTTTGGATGTTGTACGTGGTGTTTTTCCAACAGTTCACACTAACATTCGAAGACTTCTTGGATTCATTTTTGTCTTTCAACACATCCTGGGAGGTTCTTGACAGTTCCATGAACAGAAAACTTTATAATAACATTGCAAACTGTAGACACAGGAATCCCAAGGTCTTTGGAGATGGCCTTGTACCCCTTGGATGTTTGATGTTTGGTGACAATGGCTTTTCTGACAGTCTCAGGCAGTTCTTTGGTCTTCACCATTGTGAAAATGGAACAGGGAGTGAATGTGGCTATTTTAAACATTAGAACCGTCATTCACTGGTTGATTCAAGTGATGTGAGTACTGACAATTGATCACAGGTTTGTCTAATTTTTCTCTGGTTCTTCTGTTCAAACTGATTTGAATTGTTTATAAGAGTGCCAATAATCTTGTCCTGGCAATGTCCCCATTTTTATTCTGTTTCCTACAGTTTCCTTTTTTAATTGGTCCTGTTTTATTTCATTTTTTTATGTGTCAAATATATGTGCCTATATAATCCAAAGCCATTTCACTGGCCACTTTTTTTTAAAGAAGATATTGGACATTAAGGTGTTGAACTGCAAGGATACTAATACTGTTGACCACAACTGTATCAATGTGGAGAATTTAGCTACTTATCTCTGGGGATGTGTGAGAGGATATCTCTCTGTATGTTGGAGTGTGTGTCTTGAGGGTGGGGTATTTATGTGGGGGCAGTCTTACACTCTACCTTTCAACCCCTCCTGCCCTCTTTCCTCCATACAACCCAGTCTGAAACGTGGATAGCAGTAGGAAGATGTTCTTTATTAATTAAAAAACCTATGGCCCGACACAGGCCGTGTTTCGTTGCCTTCTTCAGGGGCAGGCTACATCAAACAATAAAAATCAAAAAATCATTAAAAAACATATATAAATGTACATTTCACCATTTATATATGTTTTTTAATGATTTTTTGGGTTGTTTACTAGCACGTGGATTCGTGCTTTTGGTTGGTGCCTCTTTCCTCCATAGCCTGCCACTCACGCACTCTCTCCCCTCTCCCTTCTCACAGCTTGCATGCTCCCTCCCCTCCCCTCCTCTCCCTCCCCCACTTACAGTTTCCTGTTGAACTCTCCCTCTGGCCCTCCTTTCCCTTCCCACTTCCACTCTTCCTCCTTCCATCTTCCCATAGTTTCTTGGCTCCATCTCCTGCTTTCTTTGCTGTGCCCATGGTCCGGATACACTTCCTGTACCAAGAGGGGGTCGGGTGTCTATCAGTATACTAACTTTATCTTCATGGCCCAGCTCTGCTGCCTGTGCTGGCGGAGGCTGGGTCCACATTGGCATGCTGCTGACTACTTAGGGTCTCCACTGCTCCTCTTCGGATGGTGGTGCATGTTCTTCTTGCCGCCCTTGGCTCTTCCATCACTTCCTGTACTCCTCTTCCCTTGTTCTTGATTACAGTGTATGCCTCTGCTTGCAAACAGTTGCATAGGGACAGATGGGCAGATAGGCGCTGGCACTTATGTGTGACTTCAGTGAACAGAAACTGGAAGTCTGTGACAGAGGGGGCAGAAGTGGCAGGTTGTAGAAGGCAGAAACTGCAACCCAGCATCAGGGACTTTCGATAAGTGCTGCTTTATCGCCACTGCAGGCCTCTTAGAGGAGGGGCAGCGATGGCAATAGGAGGCCCTGGGATACCGGCGCACTAGGCAGCAACCTAGCTCACCTGATGGTAGCACTAGCCTTAGAGTCTTCCCATCCCTTGGCAACTATCCTCTAAGGCAGTGCTTTTCAAACGTTTCTACCATATGACCATATTTTAACAACTGATAATTCACGTGACCCCAGATAATGAAATAAAATTAGTGAGTCTCCAACCTCCTTCCCCTTCCTCCATTTATCTAAAGCAGGACGGCAACAGCCGCAGCCGTCAGCACAGGGTCGTTGTGTCAGTGCGCAGTGTGTGCTTACAGACCCCAGTACTCAGCAGGGGTTTCCAGTCTAACAGGAGGGGCAAGGGCTATAAATGTTCACTGGTTCACAGGCTACATGCTTACGGGTTACTGCCACTATTTGGAAAGTCCAGAAAGAAGGGGAAAAGGCCATGTTTATGCGACCCCCATCCACTGATGATGTGACCCCATTTGGGGTCTTGACTCCAAGTTTGGGAATCACTGCTTTGGAAGTACATGCTATTGTTCCTGGGAAATGAGATAGTGTTTCTACTACTAAGTCTGGGCTTCACATCAACTTTAAGAAATCCTCCTTTTACTTAAGAACACTATTTCTTTCATAGGCTTTATTTTGTACAAAGTTGAGGCAAGGCCTTTCCGCCAGAGCATAGTAATGTTCGCATTATACAAATCTCAGCTGAGTGCAAAACAAATGTTGGGCCATATGACTGCTTATGTGCGTATAGTGCCGTGCTCCATTGCAAATGAGGCAATCTCAATGGGACCCCAAATTTCATGGAACCAGGAACCCCAATCTCGTCCTTTTGTGGTGGACACCAACGTCCAGTCTTGCAGCAACCATTTCCTTTCCTGCAATACCAAATTTTCCTACCAACGGATATCCTAACTAATTTACTATGCCCTTCAAAATGTTCTTGATCTACTCTAGGGAAGTCAGTTTTAATTCGAACAGACTAAATGCTTATGTTGTATGTCATCAAAAAAGGACAGGAGGATCCCTTTATCTCTGCCAAGAAGCAGTGAGAATTAGGTCTATCACAGTTGATCACGTTCCAATACGGGTTGCTTATATTCCTGGAATTCAGGATTTTATAAACCCACAAACTCAACTGAATCTTGCAGCATCATGAGTAGTTCCTAGATGCAGCAACTGTGCAGATCATCTTTCAGGAAGAAGACGCCCCTTATACTGACCGCTTCACCAGTCCCCTTATACTGACCGCTTCACCAGTCCCCTTATACTGACCGCTTCAGCAGTCCCCTTATACTGACCGCTTCACCAGTTCCCTTATACTGACCGCTTCAGCAGTCCCCTTATACTGACCGCTTCACCAGTCCCCTTATACTGACCGCTTCAGCAGTAGCAAGGAGATAAAGCTGCCGCTCTATTGCTTGATCCTCCACTCCTCCAACCGCCTAGCCCCATATACGCAGACTATTGCCTAGGCCCAGCCTCTGCTTTGTGCCTATGCCCCAATTCAGGTCATACCAAAAACCCTGCATGAATTTCAACAGTGGCAAAACATCATGATTTTCATAGTACCATATTAGACTGTTTTCCAAAAAACGTTGGTAGTTCCTGCCCTCATGAAGGCTCCAAATATTTCCAGCATTACGTACTCAGGAGGAGGGCTACATGCTTCATCCCATTCTGAAATTGCTAAATGTGCACAGCATGAAGATTGAGCGGTATTTACTCTCTGCTCTAGCATATACTACTAATATCTCAGAGGAAGTCCTCTACTAGATGTACCTACATTTTCAAGGGGAAAAGGTTTTCTATCTGGTGTCTCACGAACAGCCACAACTCTAGACTGTATCTGCCGTTCACCGGTATTTCTACCACCTCTAGCATCTTGGGTGCCAAACATCCGTCGTCAGAATGCATTTTACTTCTTTCTCCACCGATCAGCATCACATCTTTTCACACTTCATGAGAGCACTTCTCCATGTCAGACTGACAGTGCGGCGTCCTCCTGTCCCATGGGATCTTAATGCACTTCCAACTTCTCTTATGAACCACTAGAGTTCGCTTCAGTCAAGTTCCTTTGCCTTGTAGCTATTACCTTAGTTAGAAGGACATGTGAATTCCAAGCACAAGTACTTTATGAACCATACATACAATCCCATCATGAGAAAGTAGTTTTCCTAACTTATCCCAGCTTTTTACCCAAGATAGTTACACGTTTACCTATCAATGAGGAAATAGTGCTTCATAATAGAAGACTCTAGACTGTAAGTGGGCCCTTGCATACTACCTCAGGAGAAATGAGTTAATAAGGAATTCTATGTAGCCTTTTCTCTCCTTTGACCACAACAGAATTGGCAGAATAGTTATCAAAAGCACTCTAGAAAATTTGCTGGCTTTCTGCATACAGTTCTGCTATGAATAAACGGGCTCACCACTGAACATTAAAATAAGGTGACACTAAATCCTAGTCACTGCAGCTACAGTGGCTCTCCTAAAGTCTGCTTTGCTGATACAATTTTAAAAAACAGCGGTATGATTCTCGTTTCCTACCTTCACTTTTCACTATTGCTTAGACCAAATCTCTATAAAGGGTAGTGCTTTGGTCAAGCTATGGGGCCAATCTGTCCATATGCAGTGGCAACTCCGTGCAGAAAAACCGTGCAAGGCTGCTTCTAAATAGGAGATAGCATGCAAGGACATAAGCAACCCTAAGCTTGAGAGTCAGCCCAAGCCTGGCCCCAGAGTTAGATAAAGGTGTTAGCACTCCAGGCAGACCTTAAGCCTTACAACACCCTTGACTTACAGAATCTATTGTGTGATATTACATGACATGCTCTTTGCCACCCCCAGAAATTCCCGCCCTAGGCAGCTGCTCAGTTTACCTAATGGTTGAACCAGCCCTGAGTCACCCACTTGTGTATCTGATTCCATTCTGCTCATCAAGGGAAGAAACATTGTTTTTATCCCATCCTCCACTTGTTTGTCTGCTGTCTACAGAAAACACCTCTTAGAGGGGAGCAACATTTTTTTTCACACATAGAAATGATGTTTTATAGGATTGCACTGCTGTTTCTGTATGTACTTCCGTTTCTGTTGGAATTCTCGGACAGAGTGGAGGCAGAACTTGTGATGTAAATATGTGTTTTATAAAATAGGGGGAACCTGTGTAGTACACACACAAACATACACACACACACACACACATTTCGACCAGCTTTGGAGCAGGTGTGATATGTGCATTTCAATCTGCACACTGTCAAAGCTGATCCTAAGAGTCTATTGCATAAAGACACATATGCACCTAAGTTGCCTTCATAAAATAAGCTTAGAATTAAGCCCTACTGGAGCATGAAACATAGAAGCCCTGTGATAGATAATTTATTTGGGAGAGCAGTGGGGAGTTAGGCTCTTTGCAGTGTACATAGATTCTTGGAATATTTTCTGTTTTAGGGATGGTGCTCCAATTACTGCTGCTGGTACCGCTATTGCGTGTCTAGCCACTTGCTACTGTATGTTAAGGTTCTCAGGGGCTTTGTGATCTGACAGATAATATCAAAAGTCTAGAATGGAAACAATATTTCAGCAGGAAAATTCTGTGCTGTGCTCTAGTGAATTCTCAGAAACTTGTTTGGTTTAAGGTGGGATCAGCCTGATGACCTAGTATTAATGTAAATGCTAAGCTGTGCCACGTGGAAAACATGCTTCATTCCTTGGACCACATTTCTGTGGCAGGGGCAGGAGATGTTACAGAGGCTTGGGGAAGGGGGAGGAGTCTTAGTCATCTCCCAAGAGTGACACTCAGTAGCCAGACATAAGGTTCACGTTAGCCAGCTTCTGCTGGGAGCCTCGGTTTGTGGTCTCTGGCTGAGGATTCTCATTGCAAGTGCTGAGTTTGGTCAGAAATGGGACACAAAAATAGGGACAAAGCCCTAGGCAATGGTGTGTAAGGGTTTATGGTGTCAGAGACCAGAGGAGATCATTCTGACTGAACTGGAGCCCAAAGGAGCAGAGGGAAACTGATGGGCCAAAAGGCAAAAACACTTTTAAGCTAACCCTCAGCCAAAGCAGGAAAATGGATGAATGCAGTTAAGAGTCAAAAAATAAGAGAATTAAATCCATGTCGTTCAATGGAAAGAATTTACCCTTTGGGCTAATTTATCAAAAGTTATTTGCAGACAAAAGACAAAGAAAAACCTTTTTGTGAACCAGTCAGACTTTCCATTAGTTCTCCTGGGCCTCAGTTAGAAATAATACCTCCAGAATTTTAAATTCTTTGCAACGGAGCAAACAGCAGACCAGAGATATAGTAAAACTTCGCCATATTCATGTCATATCCCTAGATCAGTTTCCCAACCCTGTGCTGGAAGAACACCCAATGGTCTGTTTTTCAGGATATCCATAATGAATAGGGAAAGGAAAAAGGGGAACTGGATTTAGCTCATGCTTTTCTCAGGATTCAAGGCAGGTACAGAAGGCTTGCAACCTAAGGGACCCTTTTACTAAAGTGCATTATGCTGTTAACGGGTGATCCAGCATGCATTAACCACTTCCATGGGCCTGTGGTAATTGTTACTGTGCTGGCGAGACTAATGCTGAAAGATGCATTCACCGTGCAGGGTTGGTGTGGAGGGCGGGTGTTGAGTGCACATTGGGTTAGCGTAATTCCCAATGTTGCAATTAGTACAGGCGCAGCTACTGCCATTTCAATAGGTGGCATTAAATGTGCTCACAGTAATTGCCGAGGGCCAGAACACATTCTAAGGGGCTTGCCTGTGCAGTAACTGTTGGGCACATGCTGGCCACACCCCTGACAATTACCAAGGTGTGATGGCTCCTAATGCACATTGATTTTGACTCAAAACATGCATTAGGGGCCAAAAACTACTGCACTTTTGTAAAAGGTTCCCTACATTTGCACCTGAATCAATGAAGGGTTAAGTGACTTGCCCAAGGTCACATGGAGCAGCAGTGGAAGGTGAACAAGTCTTCAACTGCTCCCACCAATGGTGTAAATTCTGCCCAAGCAGCCCCTGCAATACGGGAGGATCTGGGTAGAAAGGGGCCCCACACAGCGGTGGTAAGGCAGCGTGGCAAACTTACTTTATCAGGTTTGTCACACTGCCTCCATGCTTGTAAGTTTTCCACAGGACCGGCGGCTGCTCTCCATTGGTCGAAGTCTTGCAATAACAGCCACACTGCGAGACTTCAGCGTGGTGGGGAACAGCCACCAGGTCCATGGCAAACTTAGTAGAGCGGAGGCAGCGCGGCAAACACAATGAAGTAAGTTTGCTGCCACTGCATGGGGGGGGTTCCGCACAAGGAGGGGGCTGCTGCACTAAGTGGGGGGGGGGGGTCTGTGCCGCTGGCTCCCACCATTAGATTACATCTCCATATGCATGAAATACATACAGTAAAGACCTAGTGTCTGCAGATCATGCATATTCATTGTGACAACCCTCAACAGGTAAAATTTCAGGAGAAGGCTGGAAAATACAGGCGTAGATTATTACATTGCCTGGAAAAATATACACTGTCTAAGGATTCATCTGTTTTTTGCTCACAGCTCTGCTGTCAAAACAATGAGTTCCTCTATACAGCTATTCAAAAACCAGTCCTACCATGACCTCAAGCAGCAGTGTGTCCGACATAAGCAGCTGTTTGAGGATCCCGAGTTTCCAGCAGCGGATGAATCTCTTTTCTACAGCAAGTCTCCTCCGAGGAAAGTGGAGTGGAAACGCCCAAAGGTAAGTCTTCTAACGCTACTGTGCTGGATGGGTAAGGAGGCACGAACCTTATCCCCGCAAATCACCTTCTACAAATTAACAATGACATCACAATGAGGGAGCCATTTATAGGTCGCTACATGCGTTATCTGCCGCAGGGACCATTTTAATCCTGTAAACCCTGCCGCAGATTTCATGAGTTTACTCTTGGTAACTGAGCTCCTAGGAGTGTGATTTAATAGACAGAATTACATATATGATAAAGCTGTTTGTATAGGTTTGATACATCATTTTCATTGCTGTTGAAAAACTGCATTCCCCTCGTTCTCCTCTTCGGATCTAAAGGTCCTTTTATTTAATCTAATCTGAAGTATTGATACAGATCGACCCACAAACTGAGATAATTTTATGAAGACTGTCTTCTTTTATCAGGCTGGTCAGGTGCAACAAACATAGATTCTGTTCCCAGCAAGACAGGAGTTTGCTGTTCAGCACACGATGAAAGAAACAGAGGAAATCATTTCTGGAGGGCAATTGGAAACCATATGGCAAATATAGAGGAGTGTGAAGGCTTTTTCAAGGCATGGGATATGTGTGTGGCACAACTTGAAATTGCACCAATATTTGCCTTGATTCAGACAAGGCCTCATAACTAAATATCCGTTGAACTACTGACCAGGGAATATAAAAGCTCACTTCGCTGCCGCTTTTGGATCTTGACTCACCTAATCTCCTTTCCTTCCCTTGTTTTACCCCTGCCTACTCCTTCTGTGTTTTGTTTTGACTAGCTTGTAAGCTCTGATGAGCAGGGGTTGTCTCTTATATGTCTGTGCAGCGCTGCGTATGACTGGTAGCGCTATACAAATGCTCGGTAGTAATAATATAATGAAATAATGCCCAGTTGACAGTTCAGAAAACAAACAATGATCAACAGTATTGTAATGCGTTTTCCAGATCCTGCAGGATATGCCTCTGAAACAGCTATCCTGAAACTTGGAGCACTGCTTGCTTTATGCATTCTGGTTACAGTCCTTGGGAGGGCTGGCATATCAACCTGTAAATTCTTACACAACATCATAAGAACATAAGATATGCCATACCGGGTCACACAAGGTCCATCAAGCCCGGTATCCTGTTACAGCAGTGGCCAATCCAGGTCACAAGTACCTGGCAGGTTCCCAAAAAGGCACACAGATTCCACAATGCTCATCCCAGGGTAAGCAATGGATTTCCTGGGTCCTCTTTAATAACACAGGTACACTACCAAAAAACTGCCTCCAGTTTTGCAACTGATTCCTATAGATTTTGGGGTGCTGAATCCAGGAAAAATAGCCAAAATGTTCCATCACGTCACGTTTTCTTGCAAAATTAGATTTCTTACCCATATAAGGAATGTTCACATAATTTCTTTTTAGCCGACTGCAGTTTATTTTCTTGGCCCAAAATAGAGGTTGTAATGGTTAAGTAACTAGAAACACTCCCTCATGATATTTTAGAGTGTTTTGTATTCATTTTATACATTAACAGGACAATTGGGAGGCGGGGGGCTAAATCCAGTACTCGCGCTGGCGCATGTTCTTTCCTGTTCGCCTCGCCTCGTTCGCTCGCTCAAACACGGTGGTTGCGACATGAACGTTCCTGTCAAAAGGAAGACTATGATAAAATGATGAAAATAGTTAAGAAAAAACTAAATGGAGCCGTTGCAAAGGTTAAAGACTTACATACAGCTTGGGTGTTGTTTAAAAATACTATCTTGGAAGCCCAGACTAGCTGTATTCCATGCTTTAAGGAAAGTGGAAGGAAGTCCAAAAAACTGCCAGCATGGTTTAAAGATGAGGTCAGAGGAGTTGTTGTTGCTAAAAAAAAAAAAAGCATCTTTCAGGAAATGGAAAAAAGAACCAAATGACGAAAACTAGAAACAGCACAAGTTAACTGCAAGGCATTGATAAGGCAGGCAAAGAGAGCATTTGAGAAGAAGCTTGCTGAGGAAGCAAAAACGCTTAATAAAAACTTTTTCAAGTACATTCATAGCAAAAAACCTGTGAAAGAGTCAGTTGGACCATTAGATGATAGAGGGGTAAAAGGGGCAAAGGAGGGGACAAGGGAGAGACTAAATGAATTCTTTGCTTCGGTCTTTACTGAGGAAGATGTAGGAATGTTACCCATGACTGAAATGGTATTTAAGGAGATGCTGCGGATGAATTGAAAGAAATATTGATAAACCGGGAAGATGTACTACAGCTATTTGATAAACTGAAAAGTAGCCAATCACCTGGACTAGATGGTATATATCCAAGGGTGTTGAAAGTACTGAAATATGAGATTGCAGACCTGCTATTAGTAATCTGTGAACTATCATTAAAATCATCTGTAATACCTGAAGATTGGAGGATGGCCAATGTAATGCCAATTTTTAAAAAGGGTTCCAGGGGTGATCCAGGAAACTACAGACCAGTTAGCCTGACGTCAGTATTTATTTATTTATTTAACTGCATTTGTATACCGCTTTTCACCGGGTCAAAGCGGGTTAACACTAAAGGGGGGGTGTACATCAATCAGTGTATAAAGGGGGGGGGAGCCATCACCAGGGGGCCAACATTGACGATTCAAACAGGTAGTAAAGACTTAGGCGACAAATGTAGGTCTCTTCTAGGGTATATTGGGGATTTTATTGGGGGACTGTGGGATGTCTGTGGAGGTTGTCTGTTTCTGGTCCAAGGTATTCTTGAAAGAGGATGGTTTTTAGTTGTTTCCTGAACTCGGATAGGACGGTACTGTTTCTGATTTGACTCGGTAATGAGTTCCAAAGGGAGGGTGCATATAGTTCAAAGGCTTTGTTGCAGGTTCGTTGATTATATTTTGTTCGTTCATAGGGGATGGTAAGGACGTTGCTGGTGGTTTGTCGGGTTGGTCTGTTGTGGGTGGGCTGGGGTAGTACCAGGAAAAATGGTAGAAACCATCATAAAGAACAAACTTACAGAACATGTAAATAGCCATGGCTTAATGGGAGACAGCCAACATGGCTTTAGACAAGGAAGATCTTGTCTTACTAATCTGTTAGGTTTTTTTGAAGGTCTGAATAAACAGGTAGATAAAGGTGAGACAGTTGATATAGTGTATCTGGACTTCAGAAAGCTTTTGACAAGGTCCCTCATCAGAGGCTTTTGGCAAAACTAAAAAGTCATGGGCTAGGAGGCAGTGTACTATTGTGGATCAGGAACACATTAAAAGATAGAAAGCAGAGGGTAGGGCTAAATGGCCAATTTTTCCAATGTAGAAAGGTAAATAGTGGAGTACCCCAAGGGAGGTTATCAAATTTGCAGATGACACAAAACTATTTAAAGTTGTTAAAACCCATGAGGATTGTGGACATTTGCAAGAGGATCTTGATAAATTAGAAGACCAGGCATCCAAATGGCAGATGAAATTTAATGTGAACAAGTGCAAAGTTATGCACCTAGGAAAGAACAACCCAAACTGTGGTTACACGATGCAAGGTTCCACATTGGAAACCACCACTCAGGAAAAAGATTTAAGCGTCATCATGGATAACATGTTAAAACTCTCCACCCAGTGTGCAGCAGCGGCCAAGAGAGCAAATAGAAAGCTAGGTATCATAAGGAAAGGAATGGAAAATAAAACAAAGGATATTATAATGCCACTGTATCGTTCCATGGTGCGACTGCACCTTGAATATTGTGTGCAATTCTGGTCACCATATCTTAAAAAGGTTATAGCGTTATTAGAAAAGGTACAGAGAAGAGCCACAAAAATGGTAAAGGAGATGGAAGGATACCCCTATGAAGAGAGGCTAAAAAGGTTAGGGCTCTTCAACCTAGAAAAGAGATGGCTGAGGGGAGATATGATAGAGGTCTATAAATTAATGAATGGAGTAGAACGGGTAAATGTAGATCGATTGTTTACATCATTAGAATATAAAAAGACTAGGGGACATGCCATGAAGCTACAGGGTAACCTATTTAAGACTAATAAGAGAAAATATTTTTTCACTCAACGTGTAATCAAATTCTGGAATTTGTTACCGGAGGATGTAGTAAAAGCTGTTAGTGGAGCTGGGTTAAAAAATGTTTGGACAAGTTCCTGGAGGAAAGGTCCATAAACCATTATTAAAAGGGACCCAGGATATCACTGCTTGACCCAATACAAGCATTGAGGAACATGTGTCTTTTGGGGAAACTGCTAGGTACGAATGACCTAGATTGGACACTGTTGGAAACAGGATACTGGGCTTGATGGACCTTGGCCTGACCCAGTATGGCATATCTTATGTTCTTATGATCTACATTTACCCGTTCCACTCCATTCATTCATTCATTTATAGACCTCTATCATATCCCCTCTCAGCCTTCTCTTTTCTAAGTTGAAGAGCCCCAGCGTTTTAAACCTCTCTTCAAAGGGTATCCTTCCATCCCCTTTACCATTTTTGTTGCTCTTCTCTGTACCTTTTCTAATTCTGCTATATCCTTTTTAAGATATGGCGACCAGAATTGCACATGATATTCAAGATGCGGTTGCACAATGGAACGATACAGAGGCATTATGATGTCATCCTTAGTTTTGTTCTCCGTTCCTTTCCTTATGATTCCCAGCATTCTATTTGCTTTCTTGACAGCAGCTGCACACTGGGCAGAGGGTTTCAATGTATTATCCACGATGATGCCTAAGTCTTTTTCCTGGGAGGTGCTTTATTATGTGGTACCTTGCATCGTCTAACCATAGTGCATAACTTTGCACTTGTCCACGTTCAATTTCATCTGGCTTTGGACGTCCAGTCTTCCAATTTATCGAGGTCCTCTTGAAATTTTTCACAATCCTGCATTTTAATAACTTTGAATAATTTTGTGTAGTCTCAAATTTGATAACCACACTCATTATTTCTATTTTGAGCTCCTTTATGAATATGTTAAAAAGCAGCGGGCCCAGGACAGATCCCTGGAGTACTGCACTATTCACCTTTCTCCATTGAGAGAATTGGCCATTTTGCCCCACTCTTTCTATCTTTTAACCAGTTTCTGATCCACAATACTACACTGCCTCTAATCCCATGACTTTTTAATTTTGCCAAGAGTCTCATGAGGGACCTTGTTAAAGACTTTCTGAAAATCCAGATACACTATGGCCCCGATTCCATAAGGCAGATAGCGGGGCAGCATGTCCTGCCGGGACATGCTAACCTACTATCCGCCTTGCTGGTATTCTGCCTCTGACCGGGCATGCTCGGGGTGGAGAGTGGGAGGGGCATGGGTGGGACTGACCCCTGGAGGTAGAGGGGTGATTCTGCTCACAGCCCTGTATGTCCAGGAGTCACCGGGGGGATGGCCTGTTTATTCCACCTGAGAGATGGTATACGCCCCGGATGCCCCTGATCATTTCCGGCAGCACCCCCCCCCCCCCCCCCAGAGATTGCCAGCACTACCCACCCACTAAGATGTGACAGGCCAAAGTGGGTCCCCGCTGCCCGATCGGGGCACTGGCCTCCCTTGGCGGGGTTGGACAGTGGGGTATCAGGGATTCAGGCGGCCATATGGCAGATTGTGCCACGGGGAGGTCATCCCTTCAGCACTGCTGCGGCAGTCGGGCCTTCTCCAAGAGCCTATCCTGCACCCACGGGGGTGTATTGCTCTCATGGTGCAGAATCTAGCGCTGACAGCCCGGACGTGTCCCATATTGGATCAGGCTCTATTATCAACTGGCTCACCTTTGTCTACCTGTTTGTTCACACCTTAGAAAAATATAACTGATTAGTAAGAGAAGACTTTCCTTGGCTAAATCCATTTTGGCTTTCTCCCACTAAACCATGACTATCTCTATGTTCAGTAATTTACATAGAAACATAGAAACATGAAGACCGAAAAAGACCACATGGCCTATCTAGTCTGCCATTCCGTATCAACCACTACAACAGTCCCCTTTTTTCCTTTAGAGATCCTCTGTGTTTGTCCCATTCTTCTTTGATTTCAGATACTGTCCTCATCTCTACCACCTCTACTGCGAGACTATTCTACGAATCCAACCACTCTTTCCGTAAAGAAATATTTCTGCATATCACTCCTGAATCTGTCCCCTTTCACCCTCATCCCATGTCCCCTCATAGCAGAGTTTGCTTTCAGTTGAAAGAGGCTCTCCTCCTGTGCATTTATGCCACGGAGGTATTTAAACATCTCAATCATATCACCTCTATCCTACCTTTCCTCTAAGGTGTACACATTAAGATCCCTAAGTCTGTCCTCATATGCTTTATAATGAAGACTACTAACCATTTTAGTAGCCACCCTCTGTACTGACTCCATCCTGTTCACATCCTTTTGAAGGTGCGGTCTCCAGAATTGCACAAAATACTCCAAATGAGGTCACACCAAAGACTTATACAGAGGCATTATCACCTCCTTTCTTCTGCTAGCCATTCCTCTCCGTATGCACCTAAGCATCTTTCTAGCTTTTGCTATTGCCCTTTCTACTTGTTTAGCTACTTTAAAATCATCAGACACAATCACCCCTAGGTCCCGCTCTTCTTTAGTGGGTAAAAGTACTTCACTCCCTATACTATATTGCTTGCTCCCTTTGATTGCTGCAGTCCAAATGCATGACCTTTCATTTTTTAACATTAAATCTCAGCTGCCAAATTCTAGACAATTCTTCAAGCTTAGCTAGACCCCTCCTCATGTTATCTACACCTTCCTGGGTGTCTACTCTATTGCAGATTTTGGTATCATCCGCAAAGAGGCAAACCTTACCCAACAGCCCTTTCGCTATATAACTAACAAAGATGTTAAAAGGAATCGGACCAAGGACAGATAACTGGGGCACACCACTGGTAACCTCTTTCTCCTTAGAGTGAGCTCCATTTACCTGTACCCACTGTCACCTCCCACTCAATCAATTTCTAACCCAAGCAGTAACTTTAGGGTCCATCCCTAGGGTGCTCAGTTTTTTTTATGTCGTCTGTGAGGAACGGTGTGAAAGACTTTACTGAAATCTAAATGGCTTTCCCTCGGTCCATCTCCCTGGTCACCCAGTCAAAGAAACCAATCAGATTTGTCTGACAAGACCTGCCTCTGGTGAATCCATGCTGCCTCGGATCCTGTAATCCATTGGACTCCAGAAACCTCACTATTTTCTCTTTCAGCAGCATTTCCAATAATTTACTCACCACCGAAGTTAAACTAACCAACCTGTAGTTTTCAACCACATCCTTACTTCCACTTTTGTGTAAAGGGACCACATGTGCCTCTCTCCAGTCCATTGGCACCACTCCCGACTCCAATGAGGCATTGAAAAGGTCAGTCAGTGGAGCATCTAGAACATCCCCAAGAACCTTCAGTATTCCATGGTGTGTCCCGTCTGGTCCTATCGCTTTGTCTAGTTTAAGTTTAGCTAGTTTCTCACGAACACAGTCTTCTGAAAATCGTTCAAGATGCTCCTCGCTTCTGATCCTGTTTGTGGGCATTTTCTGAGGTACTGCTCCTGATTCTACATAATCCTCCCCTTCACCCTTGAGTCTGACAATACCACTTTTGCCCTTCCTCTTCTCACTAACGTATCTGAAAAAATGTCTTATCCCCCCCCCCCATTTTATTGCATTGGCGATTTCCTCCTCTTTTTGAATCTTTGCTTTCCTGACTACTTTGCTAGCTTCTCTAAGTTTGTCCAAATATAGATGCCGGTCTTCCTCTCTCTGTGATCTCTTGTATTTCATGAAGGCCTCCCTCTTTTTCTTCACTTTTTCAGCTACATTGAAAACCATAGCGGTCTCCTTTTCCTTTTACCTTTATTTACTATTCTAACAAAAAGGTTGGTTGCCCTTAAAATATCCCCTTTCAGTTTTGCCCACTGTTTTTCTACATCCCCCAGCTATTCCCATCCCGCTAACGACTCCCTGAGGTATTGGCCCATCTTGGCAAAGTTAGTCTTCCTAAAGTCTAAGACCCTCACCTTTGAATGGATTCTAACAGCCCTAATAATGAACCACACCATCTGGTGATCACTGGATGCAAAATGATCTCCCACTATAACATCAGAAACACTTTCACCAGTATGGCCCCTTCATGTGTGGGTTCTGTTACCAGTTGCCTGAATAGTTTTCCCTGTAGAGAATCCAGGATCTCCTTACTTCTAGATGATACTGCAGCAGGAATGTGCCAATCAACATCTGGCATATTGAAATCCCCTATCAGTATCACTTCCCCTTTCCTAGCAATGCTGCGTATGTCTTCAATTAACTCTCCGTCTACCTCTTCCTCCTGTGAAGGAGGTCTGTATATCACACCAATGCAAATAGATTTCTCTTTCCCTCTTTCTAGTTTAACCCACAGTTCCTCCTCTCTCCCTTTTAAGCTTTGTAGTTCCAAAGCTTTAATATTATTTTTTACATATAGTGCCACTCCTCCCCCCCCTTCTTCCTATCCTGTCCTTTCTGAATAAAGTATAGCCTGGTATAGTTACATCCCAGTCATGGTTTTCTGGTGTTGTCTGATGATCTTAAAGTAGCTAAACAGGTAGAAAAGGTGACGGCAAAAGCTAGAAGGATACTTGGGTGTATAGGGATAGGAATGGATAGCAGAAAAAAGGAGGTGATAGTGCCTCTGTGTAAGTCTTTGGTGCGACTTCATTTGAAGTATTGCGTGCAATTCTGGAGACTGCACCTTCAAAAGGATATTAACAGGATGGAGTCAGTACAGAGGGTGGCTACTAAAATCGTTAGTGGTCTTCATTATAAAGCATACGAGGACAGACTTAAGGATCTTAATATGTACACCTTAGAGGAAAGGCAGGATATAGGTGATATGATTGAGACGTTTAAATACCTTTGTGTCATAAATGCACAGGGGGAGAGCCTCTTTCGACTGAAAGCAAGTTCTGCTATAAGGGGACATGGGATGAGGGTGAAAGGGGATAGATTCAGGAGTGATATGCAGAAATATTTCTTTACGGCTCCATGGAATAGTCTCCCAGTGGAGGTGGTAGAGACGAGGACAGTATCTGAATTCAAAAAAGCATGGGACAAACACAGAGGATCTCTTAAGGAAAAAAGGGGACTGTTGTAGTTGTTGATATGGAAGGACACACTAGATAGACCATGTGGTCTTTTTCTGTCGTCATTTTTCTATGTTTCTGTGAACCATGTTTCTGTAACTGCCACTAAATCCAAGTCAGCTTCTCCCATTAAAGCTTCAACATCTGGGATCTTATTTCCCATGCTATGGGCATTTATACACACTGCTTTTCATATGTTGCCCCTTTTACCATTTCCATAAAGGTATTTAATGTTTCACTTACCTGGGGGCTTTCTTCACCCATCCCCAATGAATCTAGTTTAAAGCCTTCTTCAGTAGATTAACCAGTCTGCTACTGAAGACACGTCAACCTTTTTTGGTCAGATGGATGCCATCTCTGCTCTGCAAACCTTGGAACAGCATCCCATGGTCCAGGAAAACAAAATGCTCTTGATGACACCATCCACGCAGCCATGCATTCATTTCTAGGATGCGAACTTCTCTGCCTTGGCCTTTACCCTCAACAGGGAGGATTGAAGAGAACACCACCTGCGCATCTATCTGCTTCAACCTCTGTCCCAGAATGATTTATTTATTTAGTGTACACTTGTATCCCGCTATTTCCAGCGATCAGCAGCGGTTTGCTATACATAAGGTGCGGCTGTACAGGCCGGGAATTGAAACATACAACATGATTTAGTGGAAATGTACAGTGATGAAGTCACTTTTGATATGCTCATTGGGATACCTGGCAGTATCATTTGTGCCGACATGGATTAGCAACATTGGGTAATAGTCAGTGGGCCTGATGATTCTCGGCAAACTCTCAATAACATCTTGGATTTTGGCACCTGGTAGACAGCACACCTCTCTGGACATCAGGTCTGGTTGGAAGATGGACACCTCAATACTTCTCAGAAGAGAATCACCAACCATCACTACCCTTCACTTTCTTGTGGTCACTGATTCTGCAACTCTGGGGTGCTCGAGCTCTGGTTCTTCCCTTTCCAGGGATGCTTTCACCTCTTCCACTTCCAGGGCTGCATAATGGTTCTTCAGTTCAAGGGCTGGAGAAGTTGGATTGGTGATTCTGCAGGCCCTGCTGACTTGTGTCCAACTTTCATTATTCTGTAGGCTCCCTTCTTCTCCTCTGCTGGAGAGCTTGGATGTTGCAAGAAGCATCTCATCAATGTACTTCTCACTTTCTTGAATGCTTTTCAGCCTCGCCACCTCCCCTCTGATTTCCTCCATGTGTTTCCTGAGAGCTTCAGCATGCAGACATCTTGCACTTGGAACCGGTCCTTCAATTGGCATTGGGATCTCTGTCTGGACAGAGGCAGAAGCTGTAACGGGGGCAACAGCTTTGGCGATATAATTTTTCCCAGCCATTGTTCAGTTGGTGGAGTTTAGGTATCTTTATAATAATTTCTGCCATTTTGCCCAGTAGTGACATCACATTCACTAGTCTGTAGTTTCCCTTATCACCCCTGGAACCCTTTTAAAATATTGGCATTACATTGACCATTCTCCAATCTTCCTGAACTACAGATGATTTTAATGATAGGTCTGCAATCTCATATTTCAGTTCTTTCAACAAACTTGAACCTACTCTTCAGTTTATCAATAGTTGTAATACATATTCCCGATTTATCGATATTTCTTTCCATTCTTATGATATATCATCTTTATATACTATTTCAGGCACAGATAACTTCTCTACATCTTCTTTTGTAAAGACCAAAGCAAAGAATTAATTCAGTCTCTCCGCTATAGCCTTGTCTTTACTTAGCGCCCCTTTTACTGCTCTATCATCCAGTGATCCAACTATCTCACAGGTTTTTTGTTACAAATGTATTTGAAAAAGTTTTTATTATGCATTTTTGTTTCCACTGCAAACTCTTTTCAAATTCTCTCTTTGCCTGCCTTTTCAGTGCCTTGCATCTAACTTTCCTGTTTTCATCGTTTGGCTCCTTTATCCATTTCCTGAAAGATGCTTTTTGGCTACAGTAGTCTCTCTGACCTTGCCTTTAAACTACTGCTGGCAGTTTTTTGGCCTTTCTTCCACTTTTCTTAAAGCATGGAATACATCTGGTCTGGGCTTCCAAGATGGTACTTTTAAACAATGCCCATGCTTGATGTAAATCATTAACCTTTGCAGCTGCTTCTCTTGTTTTTTTCTGAACTATTTTCCTCATTTTATCATAGTCTCCCTTTTGAAAGTTAAAACGGAGTACTGTGGATTTCCTTGCCATCCTTCTTTCATTTATTAAATCAAATGCGATCATGCTATGATCACTATTGCCAAGTGGCCCCAAAACCCTTATCTCTTGCACCAGATCTTTTGTTCTACTAAGGATTAAGTCCAAAATAGCTTCCCCTCTTGTCGATTCATGAACCAGCTGCTCCAAGAAGCAGTCATTTATTTCATCTAGAAACTTTATCTCTCTAGCATGTCCTGCTGTGATATTGACCCAGTCGATACCAGGGTAATTGAAATCACTCATTATTACAGTGTTGTAACTTTTATTAGCTTCCCTGATTTTTTTTCAGTATCTCATCATCCATCTATTCAATCTGGCTAGGTGGTCAATAGTACACCCCACTGCCATTGTCTTCCTCTTTTTACATGGAATTTATATTCATGGAGTTTCTACAGTGTATTTTGTTTTCTGCAAAACTTTAATCCTATGTAACTCAATACCCTCTCTATCATAGAGTGCAGCCTCTCCACCAATTTGATCTACCCTATCATTGTGATATAGTTTGTACCCAGGTATCACAGTGTCCCATTGGTTGTCCTACTGCCACCAGGACTCTGAGATACCAATCATATCATTCAGTGTTATATATTTTAGCTCTCCCATCTTATATTTTAGACTTCTAGCATTTCCATACAGGCATTTTAGAGGTTATATTTTATTCATATTAATCTGGTTATCAGTTGCTAGGGGTAATTTGGAATCTTAAGGTTCTGTACTTAAGGGCATCTGGATTACTCTGTCAGGATGCCCTGACTTCCCTCTTGCTAGTATCTTTCAAGAATACATTCTTCTGAACTATGCGCTCTTGGGTGACTCTCAGCTTTCCCCTATTATCTAGTTTAAAAGCTGCTCTATCTCCTTTTGAAAGGTTAATGCCAGCAGCCTGGTTCCATCCCAGTTAAGGTGGAGCTCATCCTTTTGGAAAAGCCCTTCTCTTCCCCAGAATGTTGCCCAGTTCCTAAGAATTCCAAAACACTTTTTTGCACCACCGTCTCATCCATGCACGGAGACTCTGGAGTTCCTCCTGCCTTTTGGATCCCATGTGTGGAACAGGAAGCATTTCAGAGAATGCTACCTGGAAGTTCTGGATTTCAACTTCCTACCTAAAAGCCTAAATTTGGCCTCTAGAACCTCCCTCCCACATTTTCCTATGTCATTGGTGCCAATATGTACCAAGACAGCAGACTCCTCCCCAGCACTATCTAAAACCTTGTCCAGGTGGCAGGTGAGATCTGCTACTTTCGCACCAGGCAGGCATATTACCAGGCGATCCTTATGTCCACCAGCCACCCAGCTATCTACATGCCTAATGATCAAATCGCCAGCTATAATGGCCATCCTAACCCTTCCTTTTCTTTCACGTGACCTGTCTCCTCCATAGCAACTGAGAGACTGCCAGACTGGAGACGGGACTTCAATACTACGTCCTTGTAGGTCTTATCTATGTACCTCTGTCTTCCTTATGTCTTCCAATTCTGCTACTCTAGCCTTTCGAGATTAGACTCGTTCTCTGAGGGCAAGGAGCTCATCGCACCTAGTGTACACATAAGACCCCTCACCAACTGGGAGAAAATTGTACATGTAACACTCAGTGCAAAAGACTGGATAGCCCCTATCTTGCTGCTGGAGTGCTGTCTGCATCTTAGCTTGAAGGTTTTGTTTATCTATTTAAGTTGTTTACTTAAAGTTGCCAGGGATACTTGTACTGATATAGCTATACAATTAAGTTTAAGCTCGCTTGCAACACAGGTCCTAGGCTTGTGCTTCTAAGGTAACCTGTTAACAATTTCCTGGGTCATTCATAGAGCCCTTGGTTTGATAGAGGGAGCCTTTGAAATTGTCCCTTTGATCTGTAACTTGGCTTTAACACCTCTTTGTAAAGGTCTCTAGAAACAATTTATTTCTTGCAACTCAAAGAATATTTACCCTATTCTTCCTTCTATGCTGTTATACTCTGATTATGCTAAGTTTACACTGATTTGATTTAAATTAAAAGCTATCTGCTGATACTAGGCCCTGACTGATGAAACCAGTGTGGAGCCTTCCAGCCCTATGGAACCCCTGCTGCTGCATCCCACTCTAGCATCACTTCCTTTTGGGGGCAGGACATAGCAGCAGTTCCATAGGGCCAGAAGTCTTTGCACTGTTTCCTTTTCATTTTAAATTATTACCACTATCGCAGTCGCAGAAGAAGGCAAACGGGGGAAGCAGAACAGAGCTGACATGGGGGGAAGGAGGGGAAGCAGAACAGAGCTGACATGGGGAAAGGAGAGGGAGTGGAAAGGAGCTGACACAGGGGAAGGAGTGGGAGCGGAACTGAGCTGACACGGGGGAAGGAGAGGGTGTGGAATGGAGTTGACATGTGGGAAGTAAAGGGAGCAGAACAGAGCTGACATGGAGGAACTGACAGAGGGGGAAAGAGATGGCTGGAAGGGAGTTGACAGAGAGGGAAAGAGAGGGCTGGAAAGGAACTAACATTGGGGGGAAGGTGTAGACTGGAAGGGAGCTGACAGAGGGGGCTTGAAGGGAACTGATACCTGAGGATGGAACTGTAGGAGGATTGGAAAGGTGATGACACTAGGGCAGGGAGGAGGGGGATGGAAGGGAGCTGACTCCTGGGGATGGTACTGGAGGAGGACTAGAGGGAGCTGATACCTGGGGGTGGGACTGGAGGGAGCAGACACTTGGGGATGGGACTGGTAGGTGACTGGGTAATAGGGAAGAGGCTGGAAGGGAGGGAGCACTGGGACTGGAAGGGAGCTGACACATGGAGAGGGTTACTAGGACTGGAAATATGCTGATGGAAGTGAAGAAAACAAGAAGAGACAAGAAATGGCAGATAGACTATAGACTATAGAAAGTGTGCATAGAGAGGTCAGGAAAGCAGAAGCCTCAGATGATCAGAGAATAAAATAGTCAAACAACATAAGTAGAATAAATAATTTTGTTTCCAATTTAGTGATTGGACTTTGCACTATCTTTATATTTTACACAGTATGGAAAATTGCATCTCTTATTTCTCTGGTATTGCACTGCATGCAGAGTCTGGCTTCTTGCAGTTTCAGTTTAATTTTTGTCTACATATTTTTATTTTTACTTTATGTTGTGATCACTTATTCTGTACTTGGTGAGAGTCTGTGTTCTGAGTGTGTGACCAAGGTCGTATGTTCTGTTAACATGAAGTTTGTACACAGGGATCTGTACTGTAGTAATTTGCCTTGTTCAGCTTTTCAAATAGGTGTTAGATGTTCTAGGGCCTGCTGCAGTATTTATAGTGCTGCTTTTTTCTGGGTAGGCACCTTGTATGAGTTTTGGAAGTTTATGATGATATGTATGATATGTTAGATTTGACCTTGTAGATCTTTGGTGACTTTTGTAGGGCTTTATATTAGTTCCCAATATGCCTGGTACTGGAGAATGTTTGTTGTTAGTGAGATGACCAGAATAAGATATATATTTTTTAATATATTGAGTTCTGTGGGTGAATGTCCTACTTCTTCTCTGCACCCATTGTCGAGGGAGAGGTTTCTATGGATGCCTAATATATATTCAAAAAAAAAAAAGTGAGAACCAGAATGAGTTATAATTTGGTCTTATAAACTGTGCTGTGGTTCTCACTTTTTCTTTTTTATTTCCTTGGTGTGCGAGCATCTTGTATTTCCTTTGTTTTTTATGGAATATATATTTATGTTAACACCATGCTGGTCCAGTGTGCTGTTTTAGGAGTTTTGTTGGGGTTGCCAAGCCCTTCTTGCTGTTTATGTTGGAGTGGGAGGCATTGTGTAGAGGTCACAAAGACCCCCTTGTTTTTCAGAGGGTGGAAAGTGCAGTGTTGGGGTGCCAAGTGGCTCTTATTTTTGTGGAAGTGGGAGATGCTGCATGGGTGCTGTTGAGCCCCTCTTGTTTGGCATATTTAGCAGCATGTTTCCTAGGCTCTGCCCTGGTAATATTTGAACATAAGAACATAGGAAATGCCATACTGGGTCAGACTAAGGTCCATCAACCCAGTATCCTGTTTCCAACAGCGGCCAATCCAGGTCACAAGTACCTGGCAGGTCTCCAAAAAGGCACACAGGTTCCAAAATGCTCATGCCGGGATAAGCAGTGAATTTCTCGGGTCCTCTTTAATAACAGTTCAAGGACTTTTCCTCCAGGAACTTGCCCAAACCTTTTTTAAACCCAGATACAGTAACAGCTTTTACTGCATCCTCTGGTAACTAATTCCAGAGTTTGATTATGCAGGGCCATAGGCTAACTGCAGGGAGGCAGTTACATCCCCTTGCAGTTACCGCATTTCAGCGTGGCAAAACAGCTGCCGGTGCAACTAAGGCCACCCACTGAGGTGGCATTAGTTGCACTCGAGCTACTTGCGCTGAGTCATCATGTTAGATTCTGCTGACAATGCAGATGCCTGTGTGTGAGAGTTCTTTCTCTCGCCTCGCTCTGCAGTAAAATATAATTTTAGGAAAGAAAACCTAATAGTAATGGGTAAAAGCATTTTTTGACTACATATGTCTGTTTTTTAGTTTGTATTAATATATTCTCTATTGGTGAAGATCTATCTCTGTTCTGCATATATGTGACTGAGGCTACATGTTCTGTTAGCATGGAGTTTCTATGTAGGGAGTGTAGTAATCTGGCTAGTGGATGTTCTAGGGCCCACTACGGTTGCCAACCAGCTGGTTTTCAGCCAGCCTGGCCTGTTTTTCCATGGCCAGGCCGGCTGCCGGCACAGGTATAAAACCGGCCCTTGAAAAGTCATTTTTTTGCTCTGGCTGTGAGATCGGGAGCAGCCAGAGCAAAAAAATGGCTTTTCTCCCACAGTCTGCGGCGCGATTGCGATTGTGAATGCGATCCCCAGAGTGCTGTGCAGCCGCTGCTTCTGCTTTTCACAGAGCAGTGGCTGCAGTAAAGTTAATTTGAAAAGGAAGAAACCTATGAGAAGCCCGCCCCCTCTGACATCACTTCCTCGGGCGTTTCAGGAGGATGACCAGAGGGCTGGGCTCCTCACAGGTTGTCTTTCTTTTCAAATTAAGTTTATTGCAGCCGCTGCTCTGTGAAAAGCAGAAGCAGTGGCTTCATGGGGGCCAAGCAGAAATAGGGGGGGGCTGGGGGGGGGGTTAAACAGCACTAACGGGGAGGGAGAGTGAAGCAGCACTAAGGGGGAGGAGGGTGAAACAGCACTAAGGGGGGTGTGAAGCAGCACTAAGTGGGGGGGTGTGAAGCAGCACTAAGGAGGGGGTGAAACAGCACTAAGGGGGTGAAGCAGCACTAAGGGGGGGTGAAACAGCACTAAGGGGGTGTGAAACAGCACTAAGGGGGTGAAGTAGCACTAAGGGGGGTGAAGCAGCAGTGGCTGCAAGGGGAAAGAGGTGGCAGAAGGAACTGACAGGTGGAAGGTGAGGGCTGGAAGAGAGCAGAAAGAGGGGGAAAAGAGGTGGCTGGAAGAGAGCTGAAAGGGGGGAAGGAGGTGGCTGGAAGAGAGCTGAAAGGGGGGAAGGAGGTGGCTGGAAAGGAGCTGACAGAGGAGGTAAGGAGGTGGCTGGAAAGGAGCTGACAGAGGAGGTAAGAAGGGGGCGCAAAGGGAGCTGACACCTGGGAATGGTACTGGTAAGTGACTGGGTAATGGGGAGGGGGCACTGGGACTGGAAATAGGCTGATGGAAGGAAGTGAAGAAAAGAAAAGAAGAGACAAGAAATGGCAGATGGACTATAGACTATAGAAAATGAGCTAAGAGAAGACAGGAAAGCAGAAGCCTCAGATCGTAACCAGCATGATCAGAGAATAAAATGGTCAGACAACAAAGGTATAAAAAATTATTTTATTTTCAATTTAATGATTGGACTTTGTTCTACCTTTATATTTTACACAGTAAGGGGAACTGCATCTCTTATTTATCTGATATTGCACTGCATGCAGAGTCTGTCTTCTTGGGGTTTCGGTTTAATTTTTTTCTATATATTTCTCTTTTTGTTTTGTGCTCATTTATTGATGAAGAACTGTCTGTATTGTGTGTCTGTGTCTGTGTGTGTGTACAACCAATGTTGCGTATTCTGTCAGTATAGAATTTCTGCTTAAGAATTTGTAGAAGTCTTGCTTGTTCAGTTTGCACATTGCCCTCTCTGCAATTTTTTTGGGGACAGGAGATGGAGTAGGGGCGGGGAAGAGGGCGGAGCAGGGGCGGGAAGGGCGGTTTAGGGGTGGGCATGGGCGGAGCGTGACTAGCCACAGGTGGGGGGGGGGGGTTTCACTTTCAAAAAGTTGGCAAACCTAGGGCCCACTACAATATTTATGGTGCTGCCCTTTTTTGGGTACACTCCATGTTGTGTGAGTTTTAGAAGTTAGTGTTGTTATGGATAGTAGATTTGCTCTATGGATCCTGTACTCTGGCTTCTTGGTGAGGTCAACTGTAGGGTGTTGGCTGGGGGAGGGGGGTACTGGAATATGTATTCTTTTTGAGATTTGCAGTTTTGCGTTCTTTATGCTGCCAGACTGAAAAATTTTAAATATTTTGTCAGTTCAGATTCAAGGAAATTTCAAATTTTAAGGGAACATCTCAGTTTAATTTTGTTTAGTAGCCTGATAGTTTCACTGCTGCTGAGTTCCAGACTTTTCCAGCTCTAACACAATCCAATCCAGCGTTTGAATTCATGGCTACCAGGATTAGTTTATCTCATTTTATATCTTCCCTTCTCATCAATAATCTGGTCATAGCAAAATAAATCTGATGCGCAGATACTTATAATGGTTTGATTGGGGGGAGGGGCTGTGTAAGTAGCTTTCAATTAATCAAATGTAATGTTTTATTTTGTTTGTTTTATTGTAATATCTGCTTTGCTAAATTGCATGTGTATATTTGGAAGGCACCTAGGATTTTAGATTGATGGCATATAAATTTTAAACAAAGTATAATAAATTTATGCAAATGACGCTGCAATGAATCTCTGCACATGACCCTGCATCATCCTCATGCTGCCCCTGGGGGGAAGTAGGTGGGGAGGGGGTACTGGGAGGAAAACAAAAATCTCAGATTAGGACCAGCATGATCGGAGAATAACATGGTCAGACAACAAAAGTAGAAGAGAATTTTATTTTCAATTTAATGATCGAACTTGGTGCTATCTTTATATTTTATACAGTACATGGAAATGCATCTCTTTCTATTTCTCTGGTATTGCATTGTATGCTGAATCTGACTTTTTAGGGTTGCAATTTAATTGTTATCTACATATCTTATTTTTAGTTTATGGTCACTTATTCTGTACTTGGTGAATGTCTGTGTTCTGAGTGTGTGACCAAGACCAGCTATTCTATTAACTTGGAGTTTGTACGCAGGGATCTGTACTGTAGTAATCTGAATTGTTTAGCTGTCCTAATAGGTGTTGGATGTTTCAGGGCCTGCTGCAGTATTTACAGTGATGCTTTTTTTGGATGGGCTCCTTATGTGAGTTTGGAAGTTGATGCTGATATGGTGTGGTATGGTAGATTTGCTCTATAGATCCTCAGTGACTTTGTTGTAGGGTTTTGTATTAGTTCACAGTATGCCTGGTACTAGAAAATGTTTATTAGTGAGATGATCAGAATCAGATTTTTCTTTTTTAAGATATTGAGTTCTGTGGGTGAATATCCTGGTTCTGCTCTGCACGCACTATTGAGGGAGGGAGTTCTGTGGATGCAAAATATATGTTCAAAAAGAAAAGGCAAGAACCATAACACAATTTATAACAAAATAATAAAAATGAGTTATAATTTAAAATTATAAACTGTGCTGTGGTTCTTGCTCTCTTTTAGTTCCTTGGTGTACAAATGTCTTACATTTCCTCCATATTATCTAATCAGCTTTTTGGTTTGGTTCAGTCCCTGAATGGAGTTTTGAGAAAGCCCCGTCCCCACCCACACACTACGGGGGGAGGAGGGGGCACCATCTCATCCCTTGCCTCAGGCAGCAGATTGCCTTGAGCCGCCCCTGTATGGGGCCAGCCCTGACGATACATGAGTGGCTATAGGGGACCCCGTTCTTCAGGAGCGGTGCGACTGGAATATACGCCACTCAAAACCACCGCTGCGCACGTAAACACGGTGGGCATTTGTCACAAGGTACAGTGATATGGCGTGGCCATTGGAGAAGCAGACTAGCAACTATTCTCCTCCTTTTGCCACTTGAAAGGTTTGATTCCTAGTTATTCAGCAAAATCAAACCCAACTCCACTTCTATCTCATTTGCAAAAAAATCCACACTAAAGCATGTCAGCTTATTTTTTTTTATTTAGCTAAACTGCAATTCTATTTAACTTGTATAGATCAGCTTTTTTTTTTATTTAGCTAAACTGCAATTTTGTTTAACTTGTATAGAATTCCATTAAATTAATCTATTCACACATAACTTGAAAATCCTGCTGACTGCACTATCTTTGCATTTCAATTACGGATGACAAATGCCCGGACTTTGTATTGTGCAGAAAGTATAGCAGTGCATGGAGGAGGGGTGCTGCCAGGGAGCACAGGAACATTTACATGTTCAGAAATGAAATACACGTAGACGTTTAGAAACTGCAGACTTCGGGCTCCATTGTGCAACTGTTAATCAGATGACTTTAGTCCTATATTTTAAATTTAGGTAATCATGCTCTTTCCTGAGACAAATATCAGGGAAATTCTAACCGTCCTTACCGAGGGCAGTAGTGCAGGTAAAAATCTGAATTAAAGAATTAAACGTTAGTTTGAATATATATATTTTTTAATTCTTAAATTTCATTGAACTTACAAATTTGATATACCACTTTTACAAAAAGCATAAAGCAGTGTACAGTAAAATCAGAGGAAGCAGATATATCAGCAATATAACTAAAACAAACAATAAACACAAATATAAATCATTCCATCAGAGGCAAGGCTGAGGAAGGATTTCTCAGTGCCACTGCTAGACATGAGACACTTCCTGTTCCATGGAGCTAACAGATTAGCCAAGATAAACATATATATTAGAAATTCTTTATTAGAGACGTGCATTGACTAGAAATGTGTCATTCTTTTTCAGATTTAGGAAAACCTTTTCTTGATTTTTGGAAATGTTTAGTTTCTTTCACATATTCAATTTAATACCAAATATTTATGGGGTCTTTTAGTATAGGGCACCATGATATTGCACTTAATACACCAAAACCATGGTGCATTAGGTACAACACCACCGTGTTAACTGCTGGGGGCATGGAAAGTATGTTCCTGGCAGTTAATGTGAAGCCCCAGGACCTGACGCAGCGTAGAAATAGTACAGGTGCACTTACCTCCATCTATTGAGGTGGTGTTAGGTGAACCCATGCTAATTGCGAGGGTCACAGTTAGTGCACGGTGCTCACCATGTGCATTCTCCCCCTCACCATCCCAAAGCATGATTCACAGTGAGGGGATTGGCCCACACTAACTGTCATGGTCTATGACAGCTGTCAACGCATTTCCCAGTGCACCTTCATCATGCGATAGAACACGCGCTGACAGCTAGCTCCCTTTAGTAAAAGATCCCTTTAATATGCATCAGATTGTACACATGGTAAGTCATAGTTTAGCATGCACTAAATCAGTTTTACACCTACTACATTTTTTAAGAATATCAACAAAACATTCTTATCACAGTTTAAATAAAAGAATTTCTTGTGAATTTATATACACACAGAATATTTATATATACACATTGAATATATAACGATATGTATAGCAGTAAAGAGAGATTTTTCTTCTAGGATTGCACAATATAAAGATTTTAACAATGAGGAAAATGTATTTATGTGTTATCTGAATTTGGTTACCGAATAAGGGAGCTACATGCTGGAAAATTAGCATTTCATCGCAGCTTAATTTAGTGTGGGATTCACTAACCTGCAGTAACTCAGTACTGTAGGCTAGTGAATCCCACAATAAATGAACAATGGAATTTGTGATCAACTGCGCAAGCTGCGTTATTCTGCTTTCCGGGTCACTAAAAAGCAGCCCAGTGCTCCCAGGGAGCAATTTTAAAGGGATCGGTAGCTTGCAAAATCAGGACCAACCTCTTTTCTCCCAGTTAAGACACCCTCTACAGAAGACTCCTCTCAGACCCCAGTCAATCCCCTCTCTAAAGTAGTCCTCCCACCCTTGAACTCCCCTCCCCAAAAAAAATCCTCCACCCCTCCTCGCATAGGCCCCTCAGACCTACTTGATGAACTCCCTGGTGGTCTCATGGAACTACAGCTAGGGTTCAACAGGCACCATTGGGATCATTCCTGCCCTCTTAACCTATCCCACCAGAGATTTCTTCAGGTAGGCCCGGGGGGACCATGGAGAGGACAGGGATTCGGGATGGGGATATGTCTTCAGAGGGAGAGCCCACGGGGTGACTTTGTGGGGTGGGGAGCCTTGATTGGGTCTGGGAGGAGTCATCTGTGTAGCAGTGGGAGCATCTTGACTGGGGGTGGGTGTCAGTCCCAATTTCATAATCTGCCAACACCTTTAAAATAGTGCCCTGGAGCATCAGGCCTTGTGTTAGTGACCCCATGCTCCCGGAGAGGAAAAATAACACTAACTATGGGCTGGCAAGGAAGAACACAGCTTGCACAGTTCAACACAAGTTATGCGATTTAACTTGCATAATAAGGAGGTGTTTTGCATGTATCTGCATGTTTTGCATGTAATCATTATTATGCAGTATGCTTTGCCATAAACTAAGATGCGTTATAGTTAAATAACACGATGTTGCTGTTTAATGTGTGCTAAGAGGCAAAAATCATGCGCTGTTCCCTTCACACATGTTAGTAACTAGCCCCCATAGCAACATTTACTGCATAAAAAAAAAATAAAAATCCCTGTGTAAAATTACTTTTGTTATTACTTGAATGAACCAGGAAAATATCTCGTTAATTCCCAAGATTTCCGCTTTAAAGAAACTCAGCAAAACGTCTGACAAATCGTGCATTTCACTTGTTTCACCATTCCACAGCGGTGGCTGAGAAAATTGCAGGCAGAAAATCCTTGGCACGAGGGAGCAGCTCACATCGGCAGCTGAGAATAAGCTTGGCTTGCTTTGGTTGACGTGGACGGGCTTAAATTCTCTGCACGCTGATCCAGCTGTGGTCTTTCAGCTGCAGCTCCCCCCCCCCCCCCCCAGCACTAGTCACAGCAGCAAGACACAAAGATGTCTCTTGCCAAGCATGTAGCCTAGCAACAGTGTATTTAAGCAGCTTCCAGCAGCCCTGTGATGTTGTGGAAGAAAATGCACTTATAAGTCAGAAAAATTCCTTTTCACGGATGAAATTTCATTTTCTTCCCAACCTAAGGGGCTAGAAGCAGGTGATGACATAGGGGCATAGCAAGGACTCGCTGAACCAGTTCTTTTCATGCTGTGTATTTTAAGGAAGGTTAAGCAGAGGGAACATAAAAGCTATCGTTTCACGTCTACTGCTCCATCTCATTAAAGATTGCAGCTTTACTTAAATGGGAAAAAAAACAGTGTAAAGCAAAGTTCACCTGCAAGGCTCTATAGGGGCTCGGGGGTAATTATGCCATTATAGGTGATAAACTGAGAAAGACAAAGTGATGGATTAGTGTTTTATTTTTAATTAATCAACTACTTTTGTAACATAAGCGGGATGTTCTGCTTTTCAGTTCTTAAGGCGGTGATTTTGCTGTCAGTAAGGGGGATGGTTACTAAAGTGTGGTAGGCACGTACTGCAGGTTTTAATGTGCAGTAACCATTAATGAAGACCAGTCCTAAGAGCTACCACATGGTAAAAATCCCATGGTAAGTGCTTACCATGCGCTGGGGTGGGATCAGGGCGAGTTCTAGGCATAGATCAGGCAGGCCGCCAATGACAGCTATTGCATGGTACATTACTATGCAGGCATGCCTTTTTATGTCTTTGAGCAGTGGTGTCCTTCTTAGCCTTCGCCCATGAAGTCCTTCTTTGTTTAGTGCATGGCATATGGTGTGTGTTGAAATTACCACTCCAGATTGCTCCAGGTCAGCCTTAAGCTCTTTGGATGTTGTATGTGGTGTTTCTCCAACAGTTTGCACTAACCTTTGAGGACTTCTTGGATTAATTTTCCTCTTCCCACTATGTCCTGAGAGGTTCTTTCCAGTTCAATGAGCAGAAAACATCTTAATAACATTGCGAACTGTAGACACAGGAATCCCAAGGTCTTTGGAGATGGCCTTGTACTCCCTTGAAGTTTTGTGGTGATGGCTTTTCTGACAGTCTCAGGCAGCTCTCTTGTCTTCACCATTGTAAAAATGGAACAGGGAGTGAATGTGGCCATTTTAAACATTAGAACCATCATTCATTTCACTGACCACCTTTTTTTTTAGGAAATATTGGACATTAAGGGACTGAACTGCAATGGTGCCGATAATGTTGACCACAATCGTATCTTGAATGACTGAATCAATTGTTTGAAAGTAGCAGCACTTCTGGCTGCTTACCAAACACACTGACATTGGGCATGGGGTGTCCCACCTCGGAGGTCCGCACATCAGCATTGATGGATTGTGTGGGGACAAAATCACTGCGCCAGGACACTGAGATAAACTGAGCCTTCGTCGGTGCATCCTTCTCCCCTCTCTTCAGCGGGACAGAGCCTCAGACCGTTCAATGGCCGTGCTGTCTAGTGTTGGGTGCCATCCTGCTAATGCTGGGTTTCACTGCCAGGGTTTACAGGCTGAGCAAGACGCTCAAGGCGCTGATACGACCTCGGTGGAGATGGGGGCAGTCAGTGGGCTCGGCAATCCTTCCGATATGCCAGGCCAGGGACGGAGGCCTCTTACAGCACATCCCATGCCCGGCTTGCCCCTTGCCTGAATGTGCTCCTCCCATTGCTTTCAGCATGACTCCATAGCATTCTGCGATCTTCCTAAAGGTCTAGTGAAGCTGTGATCGGATCTGCTGCCTGACTGGCCCCCCCTCCCCCCAGACGTGAGGCTGCAGCTGATTGTAGAGTCCCTGCCTGTGGCTTAGCCAATAGGGTGGAGGGGTTCTGTGGCTACAGACCCATGTGGAGGAAGCAACCGGGATGGGAGGAGCCTCCTGATAGCAATCCTGTTAGAGCAAGGTACAAGGAAAAAAAAAACACTAGAAGGTGGTTTTAATCTGCACATTAGCAGAAGTAAAGGATAGAAGAGAGCAAAGAATCTGTCCGCATGGCTGGGTGGATGGAATCGACTGGGGTGGGTAGGGGCAGGCACTGTGGTAGGGTGACTGGCACATGCTCAGAATTTTCTAGGCTCTTCTGAGCTATAGGAGAACATTTCTGTCCATGGCGCCATTGGATGACGTCACCCATATGTGGCTGATTTATCCTGCTGTCCATGGAGAACCCCTGTTACAGGTAAGTAACTTCACTTTACAAAATCTTAGCTTGGAGACATCTTCAAACAAATTAGTAATGCTCCAAAATATTTGCAAACCCAGATTTTGCTTCTCGGCAACATTGACCTAAGAGGTTTGATTCATGATCGGTTTCGTGTTTCAGAATAATAGGTGCACGCAGCTGTAGGGTCAGGCATCACAGCACCAGAGGAGCTGCCTGATGTTTCCCACACTCATTGCATTACCCCTTCGGTCCCATGCTCAGACGAATGCACTGCTTGAGCATGGACGATACTATTCAACTTTCCTGTGGGATACAATGATGCGGTAAATAAATGCAAATGCATCAATAAATGTGCGTATGTGAACTCTTGAGAAGTGGGAAGTGCACAAAATAACTTACTGCGTGCTAACTGCAAACCCTGCCCGTTTTCCACCCTTTTCCTGCCCCAAGCGGCGGCAAGAAGTCACCATAGGAATTAACTGAGGTTGTATGGTGCTGTTACATCATGCTAATTTCCATGGCAATTGCTTACCACACTTTAGTAAAAGAGGAAGGTTCAATCTATCACCAGGGAAGGCCAATGCAAGATTTATACAGTTTGGATGGAGGAGTAGCCTAATGGTTAGAGTACTGTCTAGGTAACCAAGAGACCCGGGTGTGAGTCCTACTAAAGCGCCTTGGGCAAGTAACATCTTCTTCTGGTCAGCACTGACTGGAAAGGCACACAATGCTACCACCCACTTTTTAAAATATATTAATATTTCCAATATTTTTGAACATGAACCATAAAGCACACATAGAGAACACATTGTGCAACTTCTTGATAAGAAATAAAGACTGCTCAAGAAGTCTAAAAGAATTCACGCCTTCCAGAATCCAGGAATTCATACTGTAGCTATTCAAACTCTCAATCAAGCTGGCTCTTTGAATTTCAGACAAATGAATCAGAGCTTGTTGTTGAATTCACTGCTGACATCCTTCCCTAAGAAAATGACTTGTCTATAACGCAGAGAGCCCCAGGGAGATGAACTCACAGTGCTGAAACTGCACAGCTTGTAAGACATGTGGCTATTCAGAATTGTTCTCCAGTCAGTTTCCTGCTAGACTAATAGAAATGAAAGGAATTCTCTCTTTTCTTCACCATCCCCAAAATTAATGCCTGACTCTTTTTTCCCCCTTTAGATAAAAATATCTTTATTTGCTTGTGTAAATCAGTGATAGCAATATTTACAAAAATATTAGGGGCCCGTTAGCCAAAGGACTTATGCTCCTAACTTTGAGAACTATGAAAGTCTTTTTAAAAGTTATAGTCGTGATTTGGATGTCTGAAGACCTGCACATCCAAATCAGGAGCCATTATGCAAATAGATTTTAAAGATGTTGCCAGTGTGGGGACGTCCTAGTATGCAAGGGGTTAGTGAAGGCGTGACTGAGGAGGTGCAATGGACTTACGCATCTCCATTTGATTTCTGAAATGTTGAGGACGTCCACATTTAGATTTGCTCCAAGCATAAACAGGCATCAGGAATGTGCTTATTTTTGGCCTTAAAAGATGCAGAGAGTGTAAAGCTATGTGAGTATCCTAAGATCACAAAGGCCCCCACTGGGATTTGAACCCACTACGCTAACCATTATGCTATTAAACATCCCCATTCTGGAATGCTATTCTGAGGACATCCGTAGGCAGCCATCTTGGGCACGCCCACTTGTGTGACATCACGCCTGAGCTTGCATGTGCCTGCTTTTTTTTTCCAGACACACTGGCTTTCACGTCCCAGATTGCACTTGGATGCCCTTTGTAAAATGTGCCTTTATGCTCCTAAATTGGCCTCTTTGAAAATTTACTAGGGCAGAATTCCTAAATATTTTCTTAAAATTTCACTAAACTCCTAAATTTAGGAGTATAAAAAGTGGGTGACTATGGAAGCATATTTAGGGCAGAAAAAATGTTAGGAGCTTAGCAGTGATTTCAGCACTAACCATCTAAATTAGTCTCCTAAATCTAGACAAGTGACTGCCAGGCCTATATTTGTGAGCATAAATGCTAAGCTCCTAAATTAGGATGAGTTTTCAGCTGAAAATTTCAGATTCCTAAGTGTGGCTGAAAATAGGGCACAAATTTGGGAGCCTAGTTTAGATGCCTATATTTAGATGTTCAGTTTTTTTTAAATATCGGGCTCTAGAAGTTTAATTTGCAGCATTTCAGCATACATAGCATAGTAAAAACCTACAAGGGGTTGTGGCTTGCTCCAATATGGCCATGTGAGGGATTTGTCTTGTGAGAGTTATGCCGAAGAAAAAGGGGAAGACAAGGGCTTACCCCGCAGAGCCCTTGACATCTGTGTCTGGTCCTATGGATTGTTTTGTCTCTGTGTCTGATGCTGAAAACGGGAGATTCACCGGGGTGTTGCTGAGGAGCTTCCAGAGGCTTCTGCTCTTCTGCCTGACCTGGAAGTGACTCTGTTTCTCTTACTCCTGCCCCCACGCCGCCGATGGGCAGTCCTGAGGGGTCGGATGGCGGCAGCGAGTGTTGGAGCGGATTCTTTGGCAATTATGGTTTCCTCAAAGAAAGATTTTTTGGAGGCAGCCCCCTCCCCACCCAGAGTAGGGAATGAAGTGTAGGGTTCACCAGTGTTTTCTCTAGTGGCTGGAACTGAATTAATCTCTTTGGTGTGTCCAAAGCACATCACTTTGGAGAACATTTGAGAAGCCATTTCTGTTCTTTCAGCGGTGGTTGCAAAACAGACTACAGGAATCTCGGTTCAGGTTGGTGCCCTAAATAAGAAAATGGACAGATATGTTTCTCTGACTGATTCCATTTGGTGTAAAGTTGAAGAAAATGAAAGGAAACTGGATTCTGCAGTGGATACTAGTGTGGTGTTGGTTAAAGACAACGTGCTGTTGCGTGCTAAGGTTGAAGCTTTGGAAAACTCTACTCGGGCTACTAATGTGCGTGTGTTGAATTTTCCTAGAATCACAGGGCATGCCCCATTAGAGTTATTTAAGCAATATTTGAGACAAAACTTAGCTGTTTCCCCTAAATTAGTGCCACCTATTGTCGAGGCTTATTATTTACCGACTGGCAGAAGATCCGAGGAACCGCCTGACGGGACTCCAAGAAAGGATGTTTTGAATGTTTCAGACTTATTAGAGTCTCCTGGGTCATCTGATGTTAAGACCTCCACTCTCTTAGTTATGTTTGCTCTTGCATCTGTTCGAGAATGGTTTTTACGTTTGCTCTATACTAAGCGATCCCAATTGTTCTATGGGAAAAAGCTTTCAATTTTTCCAGATGTTGCTAAAGAAACTCAGAAACGGCGGAAACAGTTTTTGCTGTTGAAGCCTGGTGTTCTGAGTTTGGGTGCTACTTTCTATCTCCGGTTCCCTTGCAAATGTTTAGTGTCTTATAATTCTCAGAAATTTATTTTTTTCTCTCCATCTGACCTTTCTGCTTTTATCAGTGCTAGATTAGCTGTAACTTCATCTCCAGTTGGGGGGGTTGATTAAGGGAATGTAACTGCATTATAAATTGTATGCGTTGGCACCTCCACGGCCCTCTGTGTTTCTTATGTTTCCTGTTGTGAATAGATGGGGGTCTCTGGTCCCTGTTAGTTATTTTTCTATATTTCGTGCTCCCCATGGGGACTATAGGCATTATGTCAGAAGTTGTGTTTCTTTTTTTGTTGTGTTTCTTCTTAATTATTCACTGATATGTATGCCTTTTCTGTACAAGATGTTTTCTTGGTATGTTATTTGTAAATTCATAAATAATAAATACAATTAAATTTTAAAAAACTACAATATTTCATGACAGATACTCTGAGGTATATAGTGACATCACCACTGAACAGTTCTTTCCAGTTAATGCAACATACAGTATACACTGTAGCTTTTCATGTTCAGCTTTTTAAATGGATACATTGCAGTGAAAACTCCCTTATAGAAATCCAGCTGTAAGTTCAGCCAAAATTCCAAAATCTCCGGTATCTAGTTACCGTGTTTGCTTTTTATTTGCCACAAATGAAGTGCTTCATTACATGGAACAAAAGGTTAAGCAAGAAGGGAGGAGCACCAGAAAAACTATTCCCAGCATTTCACAGGAATGAAGTGCGATCTTGGAGAGCGAAGCTCAAAAGCAAAGGTTCCAATTCAGATCACTCATTCTGTATGAAAAATAAGCATTTTGCAAAGGCTTCCTCCATTTGTCTTGACATAAATCCCCCTATGACTTGCCTGGCTCCAAAAGAGCGCAGTAAATCAAAAACTGATATCTGGTGTGGTTCTTTTGAAAAAAGTAAGTAATGCTTTGAGCAGTGAAAAAACACCTAGAAGTAAACCAACAAAAATGTGTTTACGGGCACAGTCTGACCAGAGTTCAGGGTGCACAGCAGATGTTTGACAGGGAAATAGATTGGGATATAGAAATAGGGAACAACTCCCTGGGATAGTTGTGATGAAAGCTCAAGGCACCAGAATTCAAAAAAGGGATATTTGAACTGAAAACTCAGTAAAGATTAAGAGGAAACCAAAAATTTCCCAACGTTTGGAGTATGACCTTTGGATCATGGACTCGATGTTCACATGAAGTGACGCAGGAGTCTTCCAGCGCTGTTGTTCCCAGTAGGGGAGCTACTGCAATATTGCATTTTTAGGCTTCTCGTGCCTAATAGCGCAATATCATAGCACCTCCCCTACCGGCAGTAGCACAGCCGGAAGGCTGTCACACAACTTGGCGCAAGTATTGCATCGACACTTTGTGATTTAATGCAGTCTCTAGACATCCTCCTGTCTCGTGAATCAGTTGCTGTCTGTTAGGTGGAGATCGGTTGCTATCTGTTTTGAAAATTAATGGCTTTGCTGGTCTAAGATGGTTCTCTCATGGGGAACACCGGCAAGAGCAGATGTGTTGCTGTGACTCCGAGCTGGAACACTTTACTGGCTGCAGACATGGTGAGTCAGACTGGCAAGTAGAAAGGGAAGGTGAGGTTGTTGCCCTCTGATACTCTTCAGTCTCTCCACTGTCCTCAGACAACAATTGAGTGACAGTGTTTTTCTTCACCCGTTGAAGCTGCTGGAGAGCCAAGTGAAGTGGTTGCCCTCCTGGCTGAGGAAATTTCTCTTAGTTTGGATGTACCTACAGCTCTTCCATCCCTGTGATCAGCTCTCCTGCTTATGAAGTTCAGTGCTGCCGAACCTGGAGGTGGTTACGTCAGCAACTGAGAGGGAACTAGCAGCTGGAATGCAGAGCCAGGAAGAACACGGTGGGCCAGCCAAATGCCACAGGCTTACTGCTTCCCAAGCAAGGAAATCTGCATGGAGCTCAGATAAGAGAAAATATCACTGTTAATCTATCTGTAGTAGATCTCATGGCTCCTGTATCAGGAGCAATGCAATGCAATGTGTGCTATTGAGTCAATGCTGATTCCCGACGACCCAGCAGCCTCTGGGTTTTCTTGGCAAGGTGTGACCAGAAGTAGATTGCCAGGCCTTTCTTCCAAGGCAATGGAGAGTAAAGTGACTTGTCCAAGATCACAAGGAGTGCCAGTGTTATATGAGCCCTGGTCTTTTGGTCACAAGGCCACTCCTTTACTAGGAGGAGATGTTGTTTCTATCTTGAGGAAACATTTTTTGGTATCAATGGATAGTCTGTGGGAAGCCATTTTGGAATTAAACAAATCTGGTTTCAAATAAATACCTCAATAAATTATTTTTAGAATAAAATGGCTACAGAGCTAGAGGACATGAAGACTTCTGGAAGCAGGATGGAGAAACTGGAGGAAGAACTTAATTGAATTGAGGAGGCACAGTGTGAACTCCTAAAAGACAAGTTGGCAATACTTTGTAAACTGGAAAATTTGGATAATGGTCTTGGGTTTTGAACTTAAGAGCCCTAAATTTTTCAAAGGTTTCTATGGTGTCTCCTGCTGATATGTTTAAAAAATATATGAAAAATATATGAAAGAGATCTTGGCTGGTGTTGCTTCCTTTAGTCAAAGCTTAATATATAATTCCCCAAAGGAAAATGAGGGAAGTAAAAGGTGAAATATCAGCTGATAGTTGGATTTATCCAACTACTTGGAGAAGTCTTTACTGGTTGAACATCATAGAAGAACTCTTTTGGTGACTTTTGTCTTCCCTCAAGATCGAGATCCTGTATTGTGGCTATTTTTTTTCTAACAGGGAATCTTTGGGCCCAAATTCAGTTGGCCAGTGCTATGTCTGCCCACCTCCCACCCAACTCAGATTTTCCATGCCGGGATCATATGCGGCCCCGGCATCAAAAAACTGCATGTCGCCGCACAGCCAGGTAGCCGCAGCAGCTACCCATGTAGCACCGATTTTCGATGCTACATGGTTAGCCCCAGCCCCTTAAAGATAGGCAAGGTTTTCCTATGTCTGTCTTTAAGGCACAGAGCGCTAACTGTGTAGCATCAAAATTCGGTGCTACATGGGTAAGTGTCCTTGAAAAATCCCAGATAAGGCCTTTACATAGGTAACTAAGAAAATTACCCATGTAAAGGCCTTCGAAAATCGGGCCCTTTATTTCTTGGTTCAAAAATATGGATCTGTCCTGACATGTGTCATGAGAAAGAAATTTCTAAACATGTTCCAAGAGGTTTTGTCTCTTTGGGTTATTTCCTATTAAGATATCCCTGTAAATGTTTAGTTGTTATATCTAATGTGAAATACATATGTTTTGAACAACAGCTGCATTTTCTTTTAGATGCTAAGAAGCTGGAATTTCCCATGGACTCTAAAAGTTACAAATTACCAGTAGAAATTGGAGGATTTGAGATGTACTTTGTTTGTTTGTTTGGAATTACAGGCAGTTTCTGATAAGAGGGTGAGGTTTTTTTTCATCGCCCTCTTGTTTTGTTTTTATTTCCTTTGATATACCTTGCTTCAAGTATCTGTTTTGTCCTCCCCCCTTCCCTTTTTATGTTTAGTATGTAATGCTATTACTATATATTTTTTTCTTTTAATGGCTATTACCTTATTTGCACTTTTCTTGAACAATGTTTTAATTGTGGAAAATTGAAATTCTATATAACTAAAGAATTACAAAAATAAAATAAAATGGTTCTGCCATTCAGGTTTGGATTTAAGAATAGGCAATACAGTCAACTGCCTCTGGTGCCAACTTTTAATAGGCACTGGATTTTTGCCACTACTGCCACACTTCAGTCTGGGCCTATGATGCCACTGTCCTATTGAGTACCACTGCCAAACATCAGTCTGGGCCTGCTCCCATGGTGTCACTATCCTGTTGAGCCACACTTCAGTCTGGGCCTGCTCCCATGGTGCCAGGACCGTACCGAGCCCTGTGCGAGCGGTGAGGCTGCACAGGGTGCAAAGACTTAAGGGGCGCATTTTGGCTCTCTTCCGTTGCCTGCCGCCGCCACTTTAGCGGCGGCGACAGGCAGCAGCAGAGAGCCGAAATGCGCCACTTAAGTCTTCTCGCCGGCACACTAAGCAGGTCTGGTCTCTCCGGGAAGGTCCAGACCTGTTTAGTGTGCTGGTGAGTTGCACATCGGGTGTGTGCCTCTTCTCTCCCGCCCCATAAAGTGGCTAGATGGAGGTGCGGAAGGGGGGGCGCACCTCCGATGTGCAACTCGCACAGGGCGCTTTTCACCGTCGGTACGGCCCTGCATGGTGCCACTATCCTGTTGAGCCACACTTCAGTCTGGGCTGCTCCCATGATGCCACTGTCCTGTTAAGTAACACTGCCAAACTTCAGTCTGGGCCTGCTCCCATGGTGTCACTGTCCTGTTGAGTACCACTGCCACACTTCAGTCTGGACCTTCTCCAATGGTGTCACTGTCCTGTTGAGTACCACTGCCACACTTCAGTCTGGACTTTCTCCCATGGTGCCACTATCCTGTTGAGTACCACTGCCACACTTCAGTCTGGGCCTGCTCCCTTCATGCCACTATTCTGTTGTGTAGTGCCAACTTATATCAGCCACTCCGTTTCAGCCATCATGCTGCCTGCCCTCTTCCTTCTGCATGAGTGTCCTGTCACCATGGAAACTGATGCAGGAGTAAAGTATGGAGTGCCAAAAGATCTCTCTGACACTGTGCTCAGTTTAATGACTGGAGAAAGAGTTGCAGGTATGATGTTGCACTACTGAACAGGATGATAAGGGAGATGATGGGGGACACCATGAGAATAATATGGGCAGACAAGATCCAGGGAGGGACCCTCTCAGATCATATCAAGAAGAGTAGGAAAATATGGTTTAATAAACCTGGTTCTTGCTATTTAGGGAAGAATTAGGTGACATAAATAAATTGAGCACCCTAGGGATGGACCGTAAAGTGATTGACTGGGTTAGGAATTGGTTGAGTGAGAGGGACAAAGGGTACATGTAAACAGAATCCACTCTGAGGAGAAGGAGGTTACCAGTGGTGTGCCACAGGGATCTGTCCTTGGTCTGATTCTTTTTAACATCTTTGTTATTGATATTGCAGAAGTGCCGCGGGTAAATTTTGCCTCTTTGCAGATGATTCCAAAAACTGCAATAGAGTAGACACCCAGGAAGGAGTAGATAACATGAAGAGGGATCTATCTAAGCTTCAAGAATGGTCAAGAATTTGGCCGCTGAGATTTAATGCTAAAAAATGCAGGGTCATGCATTTGGGCTGCAAAAATCCAAGGGAGTGATACAGTGTAGGGGGCGAAGTACTTCTGTCCACCAAAGAAGAGCGAGACGTGGGCGTGATTGTTTCTAATGATCTTAAAGTAGTTAAACAGGTAGAAAAGGTGACAGGAGAATGTTTGTTGTTTTTGTTAGCAAGATGATCAGAATCAGATTTTTTTTTAAGATATTGAGTTTTATTTTATTTATATTCTCTTATATACTGTGCTATTCTGCATCAGTGCAGTTTACATTGAACAAACTGAAATTACATTGAACAGGGCATTATAACTTGGAGATAACTATTTTACAGGGAACATGGGCTTTGGAAGGTTAAGTGGCTTGCCCAAGACCACAAGGAGCACCTGTGGGACTAGAAACCCCTGTCCTTCCAGCCCAAGGTTGCTGTCCTCTAGTGGGATTTGAATCCCTGACCTTCTGGCCTGAAGTACCTTGCCCCAGCCACTAGGCCACTCCTCCACTCCAATGGTGGGTGAATGACCTGGTTCTGCTCTGCACCCACTGTTGAGGAAGGGGGTTCTGTGGATGCAAAATATATGTTCAAAAAGAAAAAGCAAGAACCATAACACAGTTTAAAAATAAAAATGAGTTATAATTTAGTTTTATAAACTGTGCTGTGGTTCTTGCTTTCTTTTTGTCCCTTGGTGTGCAAACATCTTGCATTTCCTCCATATAATCTAATCAACTTTTTGGTTTAGTTCAGTCCCTTATTGGTGTTTTGAGAAAGCCCATCCCCCCCACTATGGGGAAGGGGGCACATCTCATCCCTCACCTCAGACAGCAGATTGCCTTGAGCCGCCCCTGATTGCCTGCCAAGTTTATGTACCATAGAGCAAGCCATTGTTTGCAAGCATGTCTACAAGCAAGAGCACTCACTGCTGAGACCATCTCATCCAGAGACTTTTGTACTGGTCCCAACATTTGCAGCAATGTATAAACCTGCATGCCAGCATCTTTCTCTCACCATGGACCTTTGTTTAGAGAAGGACCACCTGTCAACTGTTACCTGATTTGCTGAAGATGTCACATACTATCTGATACCAGCGAATCCTCGTGCTGTGACAATAAATTCAGGACAAGGAATTATACACTGGGCATGGAGGGATGCAGGCACTTTTTAAAGACTTTTAGAGACTTTCACACTACTTTTAGTCTCACTTTAGACTTTCTGCCACACTCTGAATTTTTGCAGTCTTTAGCCCTACTGCCTGCCTGTCTCCAGCTGGAAAGTCAGTCCGTGTGCAAGATCGTGGACTAACCTTGGAAAGGAGTAACAAAACTCCCAGAGATCTAAGTTCTGTTATCACGCTGCTCGGCTGGATGCCTACAGCCTGCATGGGACCACTGCCATCCTTTGGACTTTGTGCCGTTCTGTAGATGACATCTGGACCCAGTCACTATTGTCCTGGCAAAGCAAGGTACCAGTCTTACTATTTTCCCGGTGGGGTTTAGTCAGAAAGTCAGCTAATTTTCTGTACATCTGAGTGCAGATCAGATCAGTGACTTTGGTTGCTAAGACAGTGATTTATGATCTTGATGTAATTGTAATCATAGGACTACATAATTTGCTACCTCATAATTCTAATTTATTCTATATCTGTATTATTTTTCTATTAGCAATAAAGTCTAATTTATATATATAGACACAGGATTGGTTTCCTTTCTTCCTCATGTGGTTCATTTGCCAGCAGAGGGAACATAGAATCTTGGGAAGAAAGAGGAAAGTAGCAATACCCTTAGAACTATCAAGCAATAAATACTTATCATATGTTTGCTACAGACATTCATCTCCACAGTTAGGTTTGCATCTATGGAACTGTGACTAATTTGCCAGCTGAGTGCATTTTTCAGAGAAAGGTACTGGCTATCATAATTCATTTACTAATAAAAAAAACTAAAGAGACTATTGTACCTCTTTATATCAAGGTCATCCCCAAAAATCTTTCTAGTACTTGCAGCTCCTTCAGAATATAGTGGCGAGCAGGGCTGGCTCAAGGACTAGAGGTGTCCTAGGCAGGCCCTCCAAGCTGCCGCCCCTCTCTGGGGTCTGCAGCAGCCGCAATAGCCCCCAAACCACGACACAGCGCTCACTAACACTCCGGTGTTGCATCATCATATCCTCTTGTGCACAATGTGCCGTTTCTGCCCTCCTCCAATGCCGCTTCCAGTTTTGGAGGGGGATGGAAAAAGCACATTGTGCACCGGAGGAAACTGCAGCACAGCGCTGCAGTGTTAGTAAGCACTCTGTCATGGTTTGGGGGCTATTGCCACCACTGAGGACCCCGGAGAGTGGTGTCAGCGGCAGCAATGATTGCCCGCAGGATATTAATGAGATGCAGATCAGGTGATATCATGCTGATTGTGAGGGAGACGCCCTTGCTCCCAGTAGAGTTTAAAGCAGGAATTTTCAAGCAGCCAACCAGTCTGAGTTTCAAGACATCCACAATGAATATACATGAGAGAGATTTGCATGAACTGCCTCTACTGTATGCAAATCTGTTTGATGGATTTTCATTGTTGATATTCTGAAAACCAGGCTGGCTTGAATATCCTGAAGGCTGCTTTGAGAACCATTGCTTTAGAGTTAGGTTCACAGCACTATCTTCGTTCTACAGTACTTTTATCACATGTATTTATACAATACTATATTTTCCTGCAAGGTCATTGGGGTCCTGACAGCAAAGATGGACCATATGAAGCCATAATTGTGCCCTGTGCGATTTGCAACCTGGTGCTTCCCAATGACATCAGACTGTTGTCATTTGCCCCTATCCCCTCATGTACAGCATCTCCCCATCTTACCCACCTCCTCATGTCCATCTGGCTCTCCCTTGTGCTGCCTGCCTGGCCTGTCCTTGCCCCACTGCTGCTTTTCCTGTTCCCTTGGCGGTGGTGGTTATGGCTGTAGACCTTCAATTTAAAAAAAAAAAAGAACCACGGTTCTTTCCAACTCCACACTTGCATGGCTGGCCTGATCCCTCTCTCCTCTGCTGTATGCTTGCGTCAGAGGGGCCAGACCAGCCATATAAGTGCGGAGTTGCAAAGACCCATGTTTTGTTTTTTAATTGGAGGTCCGCTGCCGCCCTCAAGAGAACAGGAAAGCGACAGAGACGCAAGGACAGGCAGGCAGGTAGCGAGGGGAGGGAGCTGAGGCCGGCGGTTGGCAGAAAAACGGCCAGTTGGCAACCCTAAATGTACCCCTAATTTTTGTGCCCTGTGCGGCAGCACCTCTCACACAGTCCTAGGTACAGCACTACAGCAAAGCATTGTTTCTGATACCCAAAGGAAGATTGCTTGAAGCCAGGAAAAAATGTCCTTTCTAGGCTTCTAGGAATCGAATGAAGTCTCACTAGAAATGCAACCTGTGGCGGGTTATCTGGCATTTTGGAAAAAAATGAAAGGCCAGACTTCTAAGTAAGTTGTTGCATGGATCTTTTATTTTGGTTAACTGCATTACTCTTTTTAGGACATTGCTTATTAATTTTTCACCACATGATGGTTTTTAGTTAGATATGTTCTTCAGACATTCTGGGCCTGATTTTATAACAGGACATCTATGTGAGAAGCCCAAAACGGCGGCTCTTTTATAAAGGTGACATAGCCATGTATGTTCCTTTATAAAATAAGCTCTCAGAATCATTTCCAATGGTGTGCAAACACTGATGAACATATCTACTTCTGCTTCGAAGTTAGTGCAGATGCATGTCTGTACGCCGTGCTTGTATCCGTGTATTTTGTAAAATACTCGCATACCTCACAATTCTGCCAAACTAAGTCCTGGGAAAAGAGATTGTGTAAATGTAAGTGCACTCTCTCTGTGCACACTTTTAACATGCACGTGGAGTCATGTAATTTTATAAAAGCCCTTTTCTCTGCATAAAACAGGCATGCAGGAAAAGCTTAATAGAATTAATCCCTCTCTGTTTTTATGGTTGTGTCGGATATTCCATAAGTTGTTTCTTGTTTGCATAAATCAGTCTGAAAAGGGCAAAATATAAGTGTTTGTTTCAGACAGCCAAGGTTGCATCTGTTGGGCTTTTCAGCTCCATATCTGTCTTTTTTTTATTTTATTTTTTATTATATTTCCAAAATATGCAAAAGAAAATGTATATAACAATTATGCAAACTCAAGTCCACATCAAAGAAGACCGCTATACTTATTACAAATGATCCCTCAAAAAACATATGAAAACCCATTTAAACATAGTCAGCGAAAAGAAATCATGATTTAACGAAAAGGTTACTCTTTCCCCCAAAGAAACTGCTCCAGCTGATCAGAGTCAAAGAAAACATATCTATTACCTGGTATACCAAGAAACACTTACACGAGTACTTAAGGAAAAAGGAAGCCCCGAGAGCCAAGGCTTGAGGCCTTAGCTCTTTCCTACGCTTCTGTGTTGATTTAGAAACATCAGGAAAAACCTGAATAACCTGCCCACAAAATTTGTCATTCTTTTTCGCAAAATATAGACATAATATACGATCTTTGTCCGATTCAGCAAAAAAGTTACTATTAGAGTCGCCCGTGAAGAAATTTCCTCCATGAAGGACCTCAAGAAAGGCTGAGAAGTCTAAACTATCTACAGGAGACAAATGACCATATTCATCCCTGGAGCGCTATCAGTCTGTGCCGTGACCTTAATACCTCTAACAATATAATATAGCTTGGAGACTTTAACTGTATCCAGATCCGGATAGAGTAAAATTTCCTTATGATATTTTTAAAAGAGTGTGTTCTGGAGAAATTTTAAAAAATATAAATTTTTAAAATGAAAGACATTTTCCATTAATTCCATTTGATGATGCAATAACAATGAGTCTTGAAAGAGGAAGAAAGCGTGGCTTGCATAACAGAGACCTGCGACGCAGTTTAAACAAAACAGGTATCAACCAATGTCAATTTAGTCTCATGCTCAGCAAGCTTTACTACAACCTTCTTTGAAAAATCAGAAACTTTTAATAAGGACGTCTGAAGAGACAATTCAGTACGGGAAACAAAAGCCCAAATGTCTCTAAGAGAAATCTCCTTGGGAGGGGTAGGTTTTTCTGCCTGAACAGAAGAGTGTTCAATAGGAGTGTGCATTACTAATTAAAAATTTATTTGGATCAGCAAGGAATATTAAACTTTTGAGCCATCCTGTATGTGAGAAATTTGTATTAACTCGAAGAACAAACAGAGGCTGAGAGAAAACAAAGGCTGGAGAATATCTGTAGAGAATGGTCACATTACTGTTGAACAAAGGTGAAGGGGCTAGAGAATATCTGTAGGGAATAGCTCATGTGAGTCATGTGGTCCAATTGCGCCACACTTGTTACAGCCTATATAAAGAGAAAGAAAATCCAGAACAGAGAGAGAGTAGATATTCGCTTGGCCTGGTGCATGTCAACGCGTGAAGAATCCCAGACTTTTCTCCAGCCTTCGCTGTGCTCTCCCAGCTGATGGTAAAGGGCTGTGATGATGTCAGAAAGTTCTGGTGATGAATTGATTGTTCTATGTGTTGTCCTTGTAACATGAATTGATTGTTCTATGGGTTGTTCTTGTAACATTGTTATATTGTCCAGCTTATTGTCATATTAAATAGTTTATTAAATATCATGCATGAGTGGTTGAATGATCTTGAATTTAATAGAATCCTAGGCAATACAGAGTGGGTAAAGGACATGATCTCTTCTCTGATGAGGAGGGACCATCTTATTATACTATATATGTCTGTACAGCACGGTGTATGCCTTGTAGCACGATATAAATGATTAATAGTAGTGGTACATAGAAACTTCTTCACTGGAAAAAAGTTCCGACATTGGAGTAGTGTCTAAGGGAACTTCCCCCTCCTTCCCAGGAGAGGAAGCCTCTACCGCAGTGTCTAAACGCTGACTGGGCAGAGGTTTTACACCCAGAGTAACAGAGGAGGGAGAAGACTTACAGTGGAAAACATAACTTCTGAACCAAGGGTCTGCCCCTCCAAATCCAATGGACCCAAGACTTTAACATGGGAATCCATGGGACTGGCAACCATGCCACCTTCAAACTTACAGATTACAGGCTTCTCTTCTTCTGTTTTCCCATTCCAGGGGATGGACTCACAACTGCAACTCCTCATGTGCTCTGAAGGGGTAGTGCCTGCCCCTGTGGACATGCCCCTTGGGGCACACACCCACAGGCACGCACCGGTGGCTGCATCCCATGGTGGATTTAAATAGCCCTTCCAGATGACATCAAGACACCAAAAACAGTGTGGGTCAGGGGTGCAGGAACCAATCAGGTAGAGTTCAATCAGGACAAGCTTGTTCCCGGCATCTCGTGGTGGGGCTGGATTTAAATAGCCCTTCCAACTGACATCAAGACGCCAAACACAGCGCAGGTCAGGGACACAAGAATCGGTCAGGTAGAGTTTAGTCAGGAAAAGCTTGTCCCTGGCATCCCGCGGTGGGGCTGGATTTAAATTGGCATCTTGACATCAGTTCAAAGGGCTAACACAACGCGGGTCAGGGATGTAGGAACCATTCAGGTAGAGTTCGATCAGGAACAGCTTGTCCCCCATCTGTATCTGTCTTCTGCTGGGATAAAGTTCAAATAATTTTGTAGCTGTACATAAGCTATTTCATATGGTACCATGATCTGATCTCTGTTTTATTCAGTTTCACTAGATAGCACCAGAAATTATATATGACTTACCTTCAGAAAGAACCCAAATTGAAATACACAGAAAACCAGATATTAATCTTTTATCAGAAGAACAGCAAAGAAGGAGGGTAGAAATTATAGGGACTGGTGGAGTAGTAGAAAAGTTGAATAGCGCAATAGGTCTCTAAAAATGTAGTCGAAAAAATAGCACCTACTTGTTTAGTTAGATCTACTAGGCAGCATAGAGCTATGACATATATTACTACTGAGCATTTATATAGCACTACAAATCGTACGCAGCGCTCTACAATAAACAAGTAGGAGACAGTCCCTGCTCATCAGAGCTTACAATCTAATCAAGACCAACACAAAAGGTGTAGGCAGGGATAAAGCAGGGGAGGAGAAGGAGAACAGGAGCGTTAAAGTCCAAAGACATATGACAAGAATGTCAGAAAGGAACAACAGAAATAGCATAAAGTAGAGAAAATGTGGAGTAAATGAAAACAGGGGAATAGAGAGCTTTTATCACCCTCAAGTATTCTCAACAGTTCACCATCTAACTGACGGACAATTGAATATATCACAAGAACAGTGGATATCTGATACAGATTTTGGAAATTATTATTTAAACAGCCCAAATTAGAGGATATTAAAAAAACAGGCAGAAATTGGTAGGCCAAAAGCAATGGGCAGGGAGAGTAGCTGCTTTAGGCCTAAGCAGGGAACTGAGATCTTGCCAAATAATAACCTCTACCACTAGTGCAAATGATCCATGCCCAATTAGGACTTTAAAGAGCATACAGTCAGAACTGATTGAGTCATTAGTGTCTGGAATTAATGCATCTTGGAATGACCTGACTGTCTGAAGCAAGCCATTATTTGTCTACTGTTGAAAGCAAGTGGCAAAATTGTAAACTGCTTTGATATACTTTTGTTGAAAGGCTGTATACGAAATTTAATAAACTATAAACCATTGGCTGATCTGTAGTTTTCCTTTTTTAGCTAAGTTTATTGAACAAACTGTCTACAAGCAGCTCAAGGATTATGTTGAAGAAATGATGTCATTACTTTTACACCAGTTTGGATTTAGACCTCAGCACAGTACAGAGACTTTACAACTGTTGACTATGCACCACTGGTTAGTTTTGCTAGCAACTAATAAAGCGGTGGGGTGGGCCATTCTATTTTTAGATCTGAGAGCTGCATCTGGTAATGTAGTGTATGATGTAATGTGTCATAGACTGGAAAATGTCAGCACTTATTCTTTCTCTCGTGGTATTAGTCATATTTGACTAGTAGAACATAAGCAGTAAAGGTGGGAGGGATGGTCTCGGATTCACTCAACGTTTGAGTGGAGTGCCCCAAGGTTCCTTCTGCTATGTTTTTTAATTTGTATCTATGTCCATTTTGTGACTTGGGGAGTCTTTTACTAACAGGCGACTGCTGGCAGCGTGTGTTTAGGTGCATGCTGAAGGCGTGCAGGGACATGCTTTGCCTGCTAGCACAGGCAATGGCAGTGTGGGATGATTCCTGCACTAACTGCAACCCGCATTAAAGTCGCGAGTGGGTGGATTTGGGGCAGGGAGAAGGTGCGGTGAGCTCAGCGCAATTAGCGTGCGTTCATCCACCGCGACCTCAATAAATGGAGTTAAGTGCACCTGCGTTAACACAGTGCACACTAGGGGACAGGTCTCCATGTTAATTGCTGGGGAAATTGCTTTCCACACCCCTGACAGTTAACACAGTGGTGTTGCATCTCATGTGCTATAGTTTCGCGCCATTGTCTCATTATGTGCAATATCTTAGCGCCTTTTAGTAAAAGACCCTTTTAGTGGTATCACTGAGGCTCAATGTAAGAGTCCATGCCAATGATATAATGATTTATAGCTCGGTGGGAAGCAATATATGATCTAAGGTTGAGGAGATCTCTGATAATATTAGAGCACTGGTACAATGGTTATTGTCTAATTGCCTTATCTTGCACAGGAGGGATGTAGATAAACCAGACGTTATCACAGTAAAGAATCAAACAGTCTTGATCGGTGATAAAGTACGGTGATCAGGTGCTATGAATGATGACCAACCGACATTCCTGTCTCATTTGAGATTGTTAAGAATGGATTTTTTAAACTTTGTGCTTTAAGGAGAAAATGACAACATATTGATGTTGATGATTTTCTTACTATCTCATAGCAGGTTGTACTCACTCTGCTAGACTATTGTAATTCGTTATTAACATAAGGATAAAGGCCTTGCAAGCAGTGGAAATGCATCTGTACGTCTGTCCAAAGTGACAGATCACCTAACGCCTGTACTGAAGGAATTGCTCCCTATAGGAGCGTATGTAAAATTTAAGGTTCTAGTACTTATTTTTAAGACAGTATCCTTGAAGCGTTATCTCTAACAAAATCATTACAGGAATATAATCAGGGCATTCACTGCACTCCCAAGAAACAGGCTTATTGGATGTTTCCTTCCTTCAATGTGCTAGGAGATTTGTACCTGTGAAAGAGCATGTTTGACAGTCTGACCTAGATTTCAGAACTTGTTACCTCAGTTACTTAGATCAGGAGTATCAAACTCCAATTCTGGAGGGCTACAAACGAGACTGGTTTTCAGGATGTTCCTAATGAATATTCATGAGATAGATGTGTATTTAATGGTGACAGAGCATGCAAATATATCTCATGCATATTCATTAGATGTATTCTGAAAACCTGACTGGTTTGTGGCCCTCCTGGCCTGGAGTTTGACATTCTTGACTTAGATGTATGGTTGATATTAAGGACTCTCTCTTTGAGAGAGCACATGTTGATTGGAAGACCAGCCAGTTCAGCAGAGATGACATCCACTTATCAAAGAAGGGGATAAGTGTTTGCCACAATAGACTAGATAATCTACTGACAAGGGCTTTAAACTAGGTTCATTGGGGATGGGAGAACAAAGCCCCCAGGTAAGTAAAACATTAAAAAATAGCATAGCAAAAGGAAAAAAGGACATCATCTGGAGAGCTGCGTACATTAATATGTGAAATAAAGCTCCAGATTTAGAAGCTGTAATGGAAGAGGCTGACTTGGATATAGTGACAGTCACGGAGACATGATACAAGGAAAATAATGACTGAGACGTAGTTCTATCAGGCTATTATCTATTCAGGAAAGAGAGGGTAGGAAGAAAGGGAGGAGGAGTAGTGTTGTATGTAAAAAATATATTAAAACCACAGAAATGTAGGGCATATGAGGGAAGAAGGAGGCACTGTGGGTTAGTCTGGTAAGAGGGAATACAAAATCTATTTACAGTGGTGTGATTACAGAGACTTCCATCGCAGACAGAAGAAAGGTGATATTTTACTTACCAATTAATGTCTTTTCCTTGAGTCCTGCTAGACCAGTACAGACAAGTGAATTGTGTTCCCCTACCAACAGAGATACAAAGAACCAATGAAAAGTCCAGGTTTCAATGGCATCACTCTCATGTCTCTATCCGCCTCAGCCACTAGAGATCCCTCAGTATCCATCCCAAAGTATATGGGAGAAAACAAGGCAAGCCTCATTTAATCATTGGCAATAAGGAATAATCTACAGTCGGGAACTATGTACAGGAAAGCATAAACAGAAGGCTATATGTAGAAGATGAATCTGCAGAGTCAAGTATAAAACTATAGCGGGCCCAAGGGTACCACAGAAGAAGAGCAGAAGAAATATCGTTTCAGGGGCGGGCCCTGGACTGGTCTAGCAGGACTCAAGAAAGGACATTAACTGGTAAGTAAAATGTCACCTTCCATATTGTCCTGCTAGACCAGTCCAGACAAGTGGGATGTACCAAAACAACAAGGGCTGGAGAAGACACAGTAGCTCGTAAAACTCTTGAGCCGAAGGCCATGTCCACCCATGTGTGGACATCCAAGTGGCAATGCTTGAGAAAAGTGGAAGGGGATGCACAAGTTGATGCCCAACAAATGTCCGCAGGAGCTACAGAGCTCCACTCTGCCCACAAGGACACTTGTGCATGGGTAAAATGGGCAGAGAAACCCACCGGAACCATCTGGTTCCACAACAGATATGCCAAGGCAATAGTCTCCTTAATCCAGTGCCCCAGTGTTGACTTGGCCATCATTTCACTCTTGTGTGGGCCAGCAAACAGCACAAAAGATGGTCTGACTTGCAAAGGAATTCATAACCTCCAAAAACTGGAGAAGCACCCCCCCCCCCAGACATCCACAAATCGAAGATCCTTATCCTTCCTCCCACACTGCTCCTTAGAGAAAGAGGGCAGATAAACCACTCAGCTCATGTGAAAGGAGACAGCACTTTAGGCACGAAAGGCATAAGCTGAATGGAAATGGCCTCCTTTGAAAAAGACATAAGGATTTTGGCAAGACAGAGTCTGCAACTTGGAGATCCGCCTTGCAGAACAAATTGTGACCAAGAAGACACTCCTGAGTGGCAAATCCTTTAAGGTGGTGCACTTCAAAGGCTCAAAGCAAGCTGCCATCAGGGCCCTGAGCAACAGACATAGATCCCAGAATGGGATTACAAACCAAAGCGAAGGCCGCAGACACCAAATTCTCTGGAGAAAATGAGAGACATCTTGGTGCAAGCCCAAAGACTTGCCCACCACTGGACCATGAAAACAAGTCAGAGCTGCCACCTGATCCTTCAGGGAACTAAATGAGAGGCTCTTCTCTAGGCCATCCTGTAGAAAGACCAATAGGGACGGCATCTTGACTGTCTCAGGAGTCAAGTGCCATTCACCACACCAGCACTCAAGGAGGCACCATATCTGTATGTAGATAGCTTGATAGCCCTCCTTCGGGGACCAAGTATTTATTTATTTAACATTTCTTATATACCGCCTTTCATGATATCAAAGCGGTTTACATTGAACAAACTGAAATTACATTGAACAGGGCATTATAACTTGGAGATAACTATTTTACAGGGAACATGGGCTATGGAGGGTTAAGTGGCTTGCCCAAGACCACAAGGAGCACCTGTGGGACTAGAAACCCCAGTCCTTCTGGCCCAAGGTTGCTGTCCTCTAGTGGGATTTGAACCCCTGACCTTCTGGCCTGAAGTACCTTGCCCCAACCACTAGGCCACTCCTCCACTACCTCCACAAGTATAGTAGAGATTACCACTGGAGAGTAGTCTTTACACGCTAGCAGTCTCCAGTCAAGATCCATGCCATAAGCGAGAAGGGAGCCGCGTCCTCCAAGATGATTGGTCCCTACCACAATAGCCCCCGAAACGGAGGCAGCAAAAGAGGAGGCACTTGCAGGAGCCGCATCAGGTCTCCAAACCACACTCTCCACGGCCAATCTGGCTCTACCAGAACAATCCTACTCGGGTGGTGCTCTATACATTGAATCACACGTCCCACCAGCGGCCACAGAAGAAATACGTACCGCAGCCATTGACTTGGCCAAGGCTAGGTCAGGACATTGACCTGCTTGGACCCCGTCTTTGTGTAGCGACTAAAGAAGTTGTAAACGTTTGCATTAGAGTGGTTCGCCATCAGATCCATTTCGAGGTAACCCCAATGGCGCAAAATCAACTGAAATGCTTCTTGACTCAACTCCCACTCTCCAGAATTCAGAGATTGCCAGCTGAGGAAGTCTGCTTCCATTTTGTCCACCCCGGCAATGTACTGGGCCAGCATAGCTAGGAGATTCTTCTCCACCCAGGCAAACAGGAGATCCATCTCCAGCGCCACCTGGTGCATCTTGTGCTGTCTTGCAGACTGACATAAGTCACAGCCATGGCATTGTCTGAAAACACTCGACCTCCTGGCCCACAACCAGGGGCCAGAAGCGCAAAAGAGCCAAGGTGATTGATGGACCACACTGCTTCCCTGCAGTTCCAATGACCTTGGGCCATATGTTCATGGTAATGGGTTCCCTAGCCCAAAAGGCTGACATTCGTCATCAGCAGGATCAAGGAGCAATCGTCCAGCGATATACCCTTCCTCAAATGGCAATGCTGCAGCCACCACTGTGAGCTGGCCTTCACCAGTAATGGAAGCGGAAACCTGCACTCAAACTCCTGAGAGCTCAAGAATCATTGCGTCTACCAGGTCCTCCGAATCGGTCACATGTGAGCATGCGCCCATGACACCATCACTATGATTGCCGTCATCAATCTGAAGAGCTGATAATATGTTGAAACTCTCATGGATAATATGTGGAAATCCTCCAACCAATGTGCAGCAGCGGCCAAGAAAACAAATAGAATGCTAGGAATCATAAGAAAAGGGATGGAGAATAAAATCAAGGATATTATAATGCCTCTGTATTGTTCCATGATGCGCTCGCACTATGAATACTGTGTGTAATTCTGGTCACCATATCTTAAAAAGGATATGGTAGAATTAGAAAAGGTACCGAGAAGAGCCACCAAAATGGTAAAGGGGATGGAAGGATACCCCTATGAGGAAAGGCTTAAAAGGTGCAACTTGGAAAAAAGACGGTTGAGGAGAGACATGATAGAGGTCTATAGATTAATAATGGAATGCAACATAAGAACATAAGATATGCCATACTGGGTCAGACCAAGGTCCATCAAGCCCAGTATCCTGTTTCCAACAGTGGCCAATCTAGGTCATATGTACCTAGCAGTTTCCCCAAAAGACACAGGTTCCACAATGCTTGTACTGGGTCAAGCATTGATATCCTGGGTCCCTTCTTAATAATGGTTTATGGACCTTTCCTCCAGAAACTTGTCCAAATCTTTTTGAAATGAGAGTCAGAAGCTGTAAAGATGTCTTACACATTGGAACATGGAACGTACGAAGCATGAACCAAGGGAAGTTGGAGGTGGTCAAGAATGAAATGGAACGTGTACAACTTGATCTGTTGGGTGTCAGCGAACTGAAATGGACTGGCATCGGGCACTTTGCATCAGATGATCACATGGTCTACTATGCTGGAAATGAAAGACAAAGAAGAAATGGTGTTGCATTTATAATAAAGAAGAAACTTGCAAGAACTGTAATGAAATACAATGCAGTCAGCGAACGCTTAATCTCTATTCGTCTACGAGGACTGCCTATCAACACAACTATAATTCAAGTATATGCCCCAACAACAGCTGCAGAAGAGAATGAAATTGAAGAGTTCTATGAACAAGTACAAGCTGAAATTGACAGAACATGCAAACAGGATATCCTGATAGTCATGGGTGACTGGAACGCAAACGTTGGGAACAAAGAAGAAGGCAAAGTAGTTGGAAAATATGGACTTGGCAACAGAAATGAAGCTGGAGAAAGACTGATAGAATTCTGCAAGACCAATGATCTATTCATCTCAAACACCTTCTTCCAGCAACACAAGCGGTGACTGTACACATGGACGTCACCCAATGGATTGTATAAAAATCAAATTGACTACATCTGTGGAAGTCAACGATGGAAAAGTTCTATAACATCAACAAAGACAAAACCTGGAGCTGACTGTGGTACAGATCATCAACTACTAGTATGCAAACTCAAGCTAAAGTTGAAAAAGAGCAAACCACTCATGAATGCAGCAAAATATGACCTTGAGAATATATCACTGGAATTTAAATACTGCCTGCAAAATCGATTTGCTGCTTTAAATACAAATGACAGAGCTCCGAAAGAGTTATGGAATGATATCAAGAAGGTTGTGTTGGAAGAAAGTGAGAAGTCTCTACAAAAGGTGAAAAAGCAAAAACGGCCAAAATGGATGATGGAAGAAACTCTGAAAATTGCCCAGAAACACAGAGAAACTAAAGCCAGAGGAGAAAGAAAGACGACAACAGAACGCAACAGAGATTTCCAACGTGCAGCAAGACAGGACAAGGAAAAGTACTACAATGACACTTGCATGGAAATAGAAGCAGAAACTATTAGAGGAAGAACAGGATCGGCTTTCCTAAAGCTACGAGAGTTAAAGAAAAAGTTTCCGCCTCGAATTGGAATGTTACAAGATGCTCAAGGTTCTATGTTGAATGATGCTGAGAAGATCAAGAAAAGGTGGAAGGAATATACAGAGTTTTTATATGATAAAGATCAAGTGGACCAACAGCCGTTTCAACCTGTACCTTATGATCAGGAACCATTGGTGATGAAAGAAGAAGTTGAAGCAGCATTGAAAGCCTTATCAAAGAACAAAGCACCAGGCATCGATAGCATTCCTATAGAAGTATTGCAGCAATCTGATGCAGCTGTTACCATACTTACACGGCTCTGCCAAGAAATATGGAAGACAACATCATGGCCAACTGACTGGAAAAGATCTGTGTTTATATCAATACTAAAGAAAGGTGATCCAACTGACTGTGGAAATTATCGAACAATTGCTCTGATCCCACATGCCAGCAAGATTCTACTGAAGATTATTCAAAAGAGACTACAACCATACCTGGAACAAGAACTACCTGAAGTGCAAGCAGGGTTCAGGAAAGGGCGAGGAACGAGAGACATCATTGCGGATGTGAGATGGATCCTTGAAAAGACTAAAGAATACCAAAAGGATATCTATTTGTGCTTTATCGACTATAGCAAGGCTTTTGACTGTGTAAACCATGAGAAACTCTGGGCCACATTAAGAAGCATGGGTATACCAGAACACCTGATCGTTCTCTTGCGCAATCTGTACATTGATCAAGAAGCAAAAGTTCGAACGGAACAAGGAGAAACAGAATGGTTTAAAATAAGCAAAGGTGTAAGACAAGGCTGCATACTTTCCCCTTACCTGTTTAATTTATATGCAGAACAAATCATCAGAGAAGCAGGATTGTATGTAGACAACAGAGGTGTGAAGATTGGTGGAAGACTCATCAACAACCTTCGCTATGCTGATGATACTACATTACTGGCTGAAAGTGAAGATGATCTGAAACGTTTGCTTCTCACAATCAAAGAACATAGTCTCAAAATGGGCCTGCACCTTAATGTAAAGAAGACAAAGATCATGACAACTGGCATAATCAACAGGTTCATCGTTGAAGGAGAAGAAATTGAAATTGTGAACAACTTTAACCTTCTTGGATCAACTATCAATAAAGAAGCAACAAGCAGTCAAGAAATCAGACGACGCATTGCTCTTGGCAGAATGGCTATGAAAGACCTAGATAAGATTCTCAAGAGCAGAGATGTCTCTCCATACAAAGATTCGACTTGTTCAAGCCATGGTATTTTCAATAATATCATATGGATGTGAAAGCTGGACAGTGAAAAAGACAGATAGGAAGAAAATTGATGCCTTTGAATTATGGTGCTGGCGGTGAATACTGTGTATACCATGGACTGCCCGAAGAACAAACCAGTCGGTACTAGAGGAGATCAAACCTAAGCTTTCTTTAGAAGCTCAGATGACAAGACTTCGACTTTCATACTTTGGACACATCTTGCGAAGAGAGAGATCATTAGAGAAAGACATCATGCTTGGCAAGATAGAAGGTCAACGCAAAAGAGGAAGGCCAGCAATGAGATGGATCGATACAATAACAGCAGCTATGGGTACCAGTCTGTCAACAATGAGCCGCCTGACTGAAGACCGAGCACAATTTAGGATAGCTATCCAGAGGGTCGCCATGAGTCGACTCCGACTCGACGGCACTTAACAACAACACACTAACAGCCTTTACTACATCCTCCGGTAACAAATTCCAGAGTTTGATTACACGTTGAGTGAAAAAATATTTTCTTTTATTAGTCTTAAATAGTTTACCCTGTAGCTTCATTGCATGTCCCCTAGTCTTTCTATATTGTGATAACGTAAACAATCGATCTATGTTTACCCGTTCCACTCCGTTCATTAATTTATAGACTTCTATCATATCTCCCCTCAGCCGTCTCTTTTCCAGGTTAAAGAACCCTAACCTTTTTAGCCTTTCTTCATAGGAGTATCCTTCCATCCCCTTTACCATTTTGGTGGCCCTTCTCTGAAAATGTAGATCGGTTGTTTACACCATCAAAAAGTAGAAAGACTAGGGGACATGCACTGAAGCTTCAACATAACCTATTTAAGACTAATAAGAGAAAATATTTTTTCACTCAGCGCATAATCAAACGCTGGAATTCATTACCAGAGGATGTACTAAAGGTTGTTGGTGTAACTGGGTTTAAAAATGGTCTGGACAAGTTACTAGGGGGAAAGGTCAATAAACCATTATTAAAGGGGACCCAGAAAATCCACTGCTTGCCCTTGGACAAGCATTGTGGAACCTGTGTGCCTTTTTGAGAATCTGTCAGATATTTGTGACCTGGATTGGCCACTGTTGGAAACAGGATACTGGGCATGATGGACCTTGGTCTGACCTAGTATAGAATTTGTTATGTTCTTATGACTCTGGGGCCTGCTTTGCACATGACAGCACCAGGCAAACCAACAGTCATTTTACTTTCGCCCCTGGCAGGAAAACTCTACCCACTCGAGAATCGAATCATGCGCCCAGAAACCTCTAAGGATTGGGAAGGCAATAGCTGGCTCTTTTCCTATTTGATCACTCAGTTGAGGCATTCCAGATAGGGATGGAGACAGATCCCTTGGTGCCGCAGTGGTCACCACCATGATCTTGGAGATTGTCCTTGGGACAGTAGATAGCCCAAAAGGGAGGGTGACAAACTGACAGTGAGAGCCAAGCATGGCAAAGTGCAGACACCGCTGCTGATCCGCCCAGATCGGAATATAAAAATACACCCTGGACAGATACAGAGGTGCCAAGAATTCCTCTCGGTGCACTATTTGAATCACAGAGCACAAGGTTTCTATTTAGAAGTGCAGGATGTGCAAATGCTCCTTGACCCTTTGAGGTCCGGAATGGGCTGAAATAAACCATCCTTCTTTGGCACTACAAAATAGATAAGAGTATCTGCCTTTGCCCCGCTTGTCTTGGTGTAGTAACATGTCCAAGATGGTCAGCACAATGGCACCTTTGGCCACGGACCCACATGGGGAAATGATGAAAGCATCGAAAACTGGGGTTTTGTATTCCGAATGTTGCATTAGTTGTATATTTGGAATGTTCCAGTTCTCTGTAAAACACTTACTCATGCACTGTTACATTGTTGGTTCCATGTAAACTGCCTTGAATAGTAGAAAGGCGGAATATAAATGTTAAATTAATAAATAAATAAATAAATAGCCAAATTGCATGGTGTCTAGCACCCAGTGATCCTTGGTCACCCAGGCCCATTCCTGAAAGAAGAGGCAAAGCCTTTTGCCCACCAGAGGGACCAGGGAATGGGCCCCTAAACCTTCATTGCGCAGCCTGGGAAGATCCACCTCAGGAAGGGACCGAATTCCTGGACCCATGTGCTCCATGAAAGAGCTGGGAACAAGCCCAAGGCAGAAAGCAGAGGAAAAGACGGGTATTCCAGGTTGGTAATGATGATCATCCCGAGACCCCCGGGAATCTGGCCAGTGTGCCCTTCGAGGACGGGTGGAGACTGACGAGGAAGGGGCACTAGTCTACTTCACAGGCCCCTTGGACCTGTCTTCCGGGAGGCGGTACATTTTCATCTTGCTAGATCTTTCACCAGCTTCTCCAAATCAATTCCAAATAGAAGCTTCCCCTTAAAGTCCACTTGAGCCAACGAAGCTTTGGAGGATGTGTCTGCCGCCCAGTGCCAGAGGCAAATCCAAAGCCATGACACCATCATCAGGGGACCATCCCTGGCCACCAAACGTACCAGATCTTACATGGTATCAGAAAAGAAGGCCGCGGCCGACTCCATAAAAGAGAGAGTATCATGAGACAGAAGAAAGTGAATCCACTGGAGCGGGGCTCGAGACGTCAGGCTGGCGCATACCGCCAGCTATAGAAGAGATGCTGCCACAGCGGACTGGCTCTTTAGCAAGGAATCCACCTTGCGATTCAGAAAATCCATTAAGGCTGATCTGTCTTCCATAGGAATGGAGGTCCAATTGCTAACTGAAGTGACCACACTTGGCTGTACCATACAAGGTTTGTCTCACAGTATAAAGAATCCCCTGATGCAGGCATGGCGGAAACATGTTGGTTTTTTAGCAAAAGATGTACATATCTTACCTGTGTAAGGTTTTTAGATATTTATGTTTCTATGTTGCATGCATTCGTTTTTGTAATAAAAATGTTTTTGTACTACCTCTTGGTATACATTGAGACTGCCACTCATCTACCCTATGGTGGTTTCACCTCTACTTTTTTTTTTTAAAGCAAATATATCTCTACCACTAAGGGGTTTTATTTCTGAGCAAACATTCAGGGAGTCTCTTACTGAAGGGCCTTAGCTGACAGCGTACGTTCTGGCGCACGCTGAAGGCGCATTGGGACAGGCATTGTCGTGACAGCGTGGGATGATTCCCATGCTGTCTAACTCATGTGAGGATAGCAAGTGGGCAGGGTAGGGGCAGAGAGTGGGCGTGTTTAGCACACGGTTCACACCATGTGCTAACTGCATTAGTGTGGGATCACCTAATGCCACCTCAATAGGTAGTGTTAGTGCATCTGTGCTAATGTGCCTTGCGCTAAGGGACAAGATTCCACATTTCCCAGGGCTGCCGGGGAAATGCTTTCTACTACCCCCCCCCCCACCCCCGACTGTTAACAAAGTGCCATTGTACCTAGTGTGCCATGGTTTCAGTGCTGTTGGCGTATTTGGTTCAACACTCCAGTGCCCTCTAGGAAAAGGGCTCTTCAGTTCCATAGGGCACCTAAAAGTTGAAAGTGCACACTTATCACTTGCTTTTGCATATACGTATGAATTAACATGAGTATAGTTGATTGCGCACATTTTTTGAGTTCCTGTGTGCATATAATATGCACCTAAAATAGTTGCTTTAGGTGCACATAAAAATTGTGGAAAATTTGTCTTAAAGAAGTCAAACTGAACAGTTTTTTACAAGCTAGTGAGCATATTAATCATTACCAAAGAATAATGTCAGGCTATTTTTCTTTATTTTTCCACAACTTTCTTCTCCATGCCTTTTAATTTATAAGCTGCTGTTGTTCTTTAGAAATGGAGCAATGTGGTCATTGTTTTGAAGTAATCCATAATGGCCTTTGCCTTCCTAACAGTCTTAAAGCCTGTCTGATGCCAGAAATGATACGAATGACTGCAGTCGGTGCAAGCTCCTTATTCTAGCGTCCGTCTGCATTCATTTCTGAGACTTTCGGGCAGGCTTTAGGCTTCCTTAAAAGGTTGTGATCTCACAGATACACCAGGCCCTCCACAGTTTATAAGTTTGGTTTGGTCTTTGCTGTAACATTGTTTATGTATCTGTCAGTCTTTTTGTGCTATAAACGGCAGAAGTTCCCATCGTCCATAAGCAGTTAGAACATTTTATGAGGTTTGTTGTAAGAGAATATATCCCATCACGTCAACTGAGGTATTCTCAGAAATGACTCCTGCAGTTACTGGAACTGATTCATTCATTAGGTGTCCACAAGGCAAAGTCTTTTTTCATACAAGGGACCTCATTTGTGCAATTACATGCCTCAAGAATAAAGAATAATTAGTCATTTTGGGGGGAGGGATATTCAAAGGCATTTACACGGCTTGCAAACCTGCAAACTATGTAAATGCCGCTTAGCGCAATATTCAGTGGTATAACACGGTTAGTGCCACTGCTACACGCCCCCCTTTGTGTCTCTCAGGACTGAAAATCTGGCTTTTTGGTTAAACTGCAGAGGGAGACTGAAAGACATCTGCTCTGATTTGTTGGAGCATTTTGAAGCTGAGGAGGAGGCCTTTTTATCCCGGATCGTCACAGGTGACGAAACCTGGGCTCACCACTATGAACCAACGGTGCTCCTATCTACCGCAGAACTTCCATACACAGCACACAACCATTTGTGAATGTTTCTCACACTTTCTTTCTCCTCCACCAAGAATTCAATTACAGCTCGTTGTTTATACCATGTGTCATTCACAGACGCCATTTGAAGGATCACTACTGCCTCGCTATTTGTCGGATGACTGTAAAATTACACACATGTGTCCTTTGAAGTTCCAAGTTACTACACTTTCAATTTCACACCTCTATTTTCATTCTGGACTGAGAAAAAACATGTGGGGCATTACTTTCTGAGCAACCCTCGTACTTTATATTGAATTTCATCTGCCATTTAGAGCCCCAGTCTCCCAATTCTCACAAGATCCTTCTGAAAACCCTCACAGTTTTCTGCAATTTTCATGACTGAATAATTTTGTGTCATCCACAAATGTGATCACCACAACCATTGCTCCTATCGCCAGATCATTTATGAATATGTTAAGCAGCACAGGTCGCAGTACAGACCCTTGGGGCAGTCAACTATTGACTTTTTTCCATGTGGATAGCTGATCATTTAATCCTACTCTCTTGTTTCCTGTCGTTTAGCCGGTTTACAGTCCACAAGGGCAAAGCTTCCTAAGAAGTCTCTCGAGAGAAAAACTGCCTGAGAATCCAAATACAGTACATCAACCAGCTCTCCATTATCCACTTGTCAGTTTACACCTTCAAGAGAATCAAATAGATTGGTAAGGCAAGACTGGCATTTGCGGAACCCATATTGACTCATTCCCATTAAGCCCCGTCTATTTATATGATTAATAATTTTGTTTGCAAGTGTAACTTCAACCATTTTGCTGGCAATGACATGAAACTTGCCAATCTATAGTGTCCCAGACCATCCTGGGAGTCATTGTGCGACTACATTGTAAAATGTATAGTAGTCAGCGCCAGAGCTCTCCAAATAGTGCTGATACATTCAGCCTGCTCTCTCTGGTTAACTCTCCAAATAACTGTCCTAATTTATCCATTTAGTCATCTGGAAGGCGGACTGAATATCGCCGCTCTCCGTGTAGCTTAGTGCTGGCTTGGAGTGAGGGCGGAGCGCTATCTGGATACTGTCAAAGCAATCTGGAAGGACTTTCAGTGACAGTACTTGCATAGTGCCACTGAAAATCCATGGATAGTGCTGGCTAGGGGAACCATCCAGATAACAACTTCCATTATCTGGATAATACCTTTTGAATATTGACCCAGATAACTGTAGCAGAGTAATAAAAAAACCCCAAAGGTTTGACATCTTGAATGAAAACCAGGGTGTTAGATTATAATCTTTAGGGTGCTTGGAACCACGGATGTCACAGATGGTGTGGAAAGTAACCTGTCAGCAGTATCATCCTTATAAAGGCCTAGTGGAAAAGCTAAGCTTTTTTCTTCCCAAATTGCAGGTAGTTCTGAGTTTGGCTGAGCTCTTCTGGGAGAGAGGGCCAGGGGGTGACATAACTGCCAGGTTGGCCATTTCTAGGTAAGAGATTTTAGGATAATCCTGGATTTAAACTTACGTCCCAAAGCAGTGTGACATTTGTAGTCCTGATTCTATCCATTTAAATCAGAACTGCAGGTCCCATAATGCAACAAGATAGAGTTGCCGGAAATCCAAGACTTAGCTGGAACTGGATAACTTGGCAGCTGAGCTACCATCTGGTGCTCCCTCCCAGAAGAACTCAGCCAAGCTCGGGAAGCCCTTAAAGATATGATAGGCTTGGCAATCTACTTCCCATCACACCTTGCCCAGAAAATCCAGGGATAGTCACAACACGGACAACTACTCACAGGGTCGCCAGGAGTCAACATCAACTCAATGGCACTTAACAAGAACAACTATTTAGGGTCAGCCCCACAGTTGGTTCATGTTTGTGCCCTAGGGAAACCTTAAGCCTTATGCCCCCACTGGTTGCCAGAATCTGTTGTTTGGCTTTGAATTTATTTATTTATTTATTTAACCATATTTTTATACCGCCTTATCCTTCAATCAAGATGGTTTATAATGTAACTCAACAGTATACATAGAACAATTAATCAGTATACAACAATGTTTAAACAATTAGTGTGAGGTGCTGAGGACGAATGTTGGTCCAAGGCTGAGGTCAACAGGAGGTGGTTGGCCTATCACAAGTAAGGAGGTTAGGTGATGTGTCCCAGGTGGTTTGTGTAAAGGAGAGTTTTCAACTGTTTCCTGAAGTCTTTGATGTTGGTGGTTGCTCGCATGTCATCTGGGAGCATGTTCCATAGCAACGGAGCGTAAAGCAAAAACGCTCTTTGAGATGTGGATTGGTTGGTCATAGTAACATAGTCATCAGGAAAAAGAATCCAATTTGCCCAACAATTCCCCTAAGTGCTCAAACCATATTTTTTTTTCGGAGCTTGTCAGCCCAGTGTCAGGAGATTTTCCAAAGACACCACCGTGACCACTCCTTTTATTAAATAAAGTTAAGATTAGGAATAAAGTCCATAACTTAGCTGTATGCCAAAGCGCCGCCAAGACGCCGAAACACCTAATAGACGACGTGGCTCACGTTTCTGGTTTTTCACCAATGCATACAGAAAACCCTGCTTCAGGTCCAACGAATCAGCAATTGGCAGATCTTCAGCTTGCAGACCCCAAGGAATGTCTCCTACTTTATCATCGCCGGCGTCTGACGTCAAAATGATGAGGAGAGCAGTTAAAACCAATCACATACAATCTACAACTGAGCCAAAGGGGGATACCCACTGCACAGGGAATCCCCAAATGGACAGCCAGAGTGAAGATAAAAGCACAATTCAAATTATAGTGTACCAATCCAGTTGGGAATTGCGTTGCGTGTATGCGTTGGTGAAAAACCCGAAACATGAGCCACGTCGTCTATTAGGTGTTTTGGCGTCTTGGCGGTGCTTTGGCATACAGCTAAGTTATGGACTTTATTCCTAATCTTAACTTTATTTAATAAAAGGAGTGGTCACGGTGGTGTCTTTGGAAAATCTCCTGACACTGGGCTGACAAGCTCCGACAAAAAAATATGGTTTGAGCACTTAGGGGAATTGTTGGACAAATTGGATTCTTTTTCCTGATGGTTCTGGTTTAATCCAATTTGGGTTCCTTTTTTTCTTAACATAGTAACATAGTAAATGAAGGCAGATAAAGACCAGTATGGTCCATCTAGTCTGCCCAGTAATATGACAAGAGTAGGTGCACCTGCCGCTCCGTGCAGGCCACCCCTTCCCATGTCTTTGTTTAGGGGTGAACCCACCGCACTGTGTAGAGCACCCCTGTTCGTTGAGAAATTAGATGGTTCAGTTTATTTTGATGTTATCCTGTTGCTGTAAAGGGATCCACTGTGTCAGTCCCATGCCATTTTGAATTCTGTCACTGTATTTGCCCCACCACTTCCATCGGGAGGGCATTCCAAGCATCCACCACCCTTTCAGTGAAAAAGTATTTCCTGACATTGCCTTTCAATTTACCCCCTTGCAGCTTCATGTTATGCCCTCTAGTTTTACAGCTTCCCCATCTCTGGAAGAGGTTTGTTTGTTCATTAATACTCTTTAAATATTTAAAGGTCTGAATTATATCTCCACTGTCCCTCCTCTCCTCCAGAGTGTACATATTTAGGTCTTCAAGTCTCTTCTCATAAGACTTCTGTCGCAGGCTCCAAATCATTTTGGTCGCCTTCCTCTGAACCGTTTCTAGTCTTTTTACATCCTTTCCAAGATACGGTCTCCAAAACTGAACACAGTATTCCAAGTGAGGCCTCACCAGTGACTTATACTGTGGCATTAGTACCTCTTCCTTTCTGCTGGTGATTCCTCTTTGTATGCAGCCCAACATCCTCCTGGCTTTTGCCACTGCCTTGTCACATTGTTTTGCCACCTTGAGATCCTCAGAAATAATCACACCAAGGTCCTTCTCCTCATCCATGCACACCAACCTCTCGCCCCCTATCGCGTACATTTCCCTTGGATTTCTGCTTCCCAAATGCATGACACTGCACTCCTTTGCATTAAATCTTAACTGCCAAGCATTAGACCATTCTTCCAGCTTTTGTAGATCTTTCCTCATGTTATCCACCCCCTCAGGGGAGTCCACTCTTTTGCAAATTTTCGTGCCATCTGCAAAAAGACAGAATTTCCATTCAGTCCTTCAACAATATCACTCACAAATACATTAAACAGTGCTGATCCCAGGACCAAACCCTGGGGCACCCCACTAATCACTCTCTTTTCATCCAAGTGAGCTCCATTTACCATAACCTTCTGACATCTGTCAGTCAACCAATTTCTGATCCAGTTCACTACCTTGGGACCCACCCCCAAACTATTGAGTTTATTGATAAGCCTCCTATGAGGAACAGTATCAAAGGCTTTGCTGAAATCCAGGTAGATGACATCCATCACATCCTTGATCTAGTTCTCTGATCACCCAGTCAAAGAACTCAATCAGATTTGTTTGGTAGGCTTTAGCGGTGGTCTTTTTCATGTGAGGCTCCATGGTAAGGTGTTGATCCATGATGATTCCTAGGTGTTTAATTTCTGTTTTGACTGTTATGGGTTGTTGTTGTATGATAATTGATTGTGGTGCGGCAACTGGTGTCCCTTGTGATGAAGAGAGTCTCTATCTTTTTGTTGTTTACGGATAGGGGGTTGTTGTTGTTGTTGTTGTTAAGCCAAGTGATCATGTCCTCAACACATTTGAAAGGTCAGATCTGTATTTTTCGAGTGGGGCATACACTATGATGTCAGCGTACAATCTGTTCTGGACTTTGTGTTTTTTGATGATGTCACAAATGGGCTGTATGTAGATGTTAAATAAAAGGGATGAGAGTGATGAGCCTTGTGGAACTCCTTGGTCTATGGAGAAAGGCTCTGATTAGATTGTTCCTCATTTGACTTGCTGTTGTTGGTTGCTGAGGTAGGATTGAAATCATGCTAGTGTGTTGTTATGCAGGCCAATTTCCTGAAGGCGCAGTAGCATGATACTGTGGGAGATGGTATCAAAGGCAGAGGATATATCCATGAAGATGAGTATGAATCCTGTTGAATGACTTGCTCTTTGCTGCCTTCCAGAAGTTGCCACCCTAGGCAACTGCCTAGTTTGCCTAATGGTTGGGCTGGCCTTGATAGCTACCTTCCACGCTATGCACTGTAGCCCCTTTAAAAGCCTGTTGAGCTGTTGGTAACCAATATAATTTTTATAAGATGGATTCCATGCGATCCTGCCACACTTATATTCTGCTACAACCCATGTTGAGCTTGTGTGGCTTACAACAGTTATGTTGTTGTTAAGTGCCGTCAAGTCGGTGTCAACTCATGGCGACCCTCTGGATAGTTGTCCTAAACTGTGTTTGGTCTTCAGTCAGTAAGCTCATTGTTGACAGACTGGCACCCGTTGCTGCTGTTACTGTATCGATCCACCTCATTGCTGGCCTTCCTCTTTTGCATTGACCTTCTACCTTGCCAAGCATGATGTCTTTCTCTAATGATCTCTCTCTTTGCATATGTGTCCAAAGTATAAAAGTCAAAGTCTTGTCATATGAGCTTCTAAAGAAAGCTTAGGTTTGATCTCTCTCTAGTACTGATTGGTTTGTTCTTTGGGCAGTCCATGGTATACACAGTATTCATCACCAGCATCATAATTCAAAGGCATCCATTTTCTTCCTGTCTATATTTTTCACTGTCCAACTTTTGCATCCATATGACATTATTGAAAATACCATGGCTTGAACAAGTCTAATCTTTGTATGGAGAGAGACATTTCTGCTCTTGAGAATCTTGTCCAGGTCCTTCATTGCCATTCTGCCAAGATCAATGTGTCTTCGGATTTCTTGACTGCTTGTTGATTCTTTATTGATAGTTGATCCAAGTAGGTTAAAGTTGTCCACTATTTCAATTTCTTCTCCATCAATGATGAACATATTCATTTTGCCAGTTGTCAGGCTTTTTGTCTTCTTGATGTTAAGGTGCAGGCCCATTTTAAGACTATATTCCTTAATCTTGAGAAGCAAATGTTTCAAATCATCTTCGCTTTTAGCCAGTAATGTCATATCATCAGCATAACTAAGGTTGTTTATGAGTCTTCCACCAACCTTCAGACCTCGGTTGTCTTCATACAGTCCTGATTCTCTGATGATTTGTTCTGCATATAAATTAAACAGGTAGGGGGAAAGTATGAAGCCTTGTCGTACATCTTTGCTGATTTTAAAACATTCTGGTTCTCCTAGTTCTGTTCGAACTGTTGCTTCTTGAGCAATGTAAAGGTTGTGTAAGAGAACGATCAGGTGTTCTGGTATACCCATGCTTCTTAATGTGGCCAAACTTTTCTCATGGTTTACACAGTCAAAAGCCTTGCTGTAGTCAATAAAATACATATGGATATCCTTTTGGTATTCTTTTGTCTTTTCAAGGATCCATCATATATCCACAATAATGTCTCTCATTCCTTGCCCTTTCCTGAACCCTGCTTGCACTTCAGATAGTTCTCGTTCCAGATATGGTTGTAGTCTCTGCTGAATGATCTTGAGTAGAATCTTGCTGGCATGTGGGATCAGAGTGATTATGCGATAACATAGATTGTGAGCCCTTCAGGGAAAAGGGAAAACTTTATATACTGTACAGTACCTGAATGTACACAGCTTTGACTGATAGAATAGTGGTATATAAACCTAGTTAAATAAAATTTCCACAGTCAGTTGGGTCACCTTTCTTCAGTATTGGTATAAACACTGATCTTTTCCAATCAGTTGGTCATGAATCTGTCTATCACATTTCCTGGCAGAGCCTTGTAAGTATGATAACACCTTCATCCGATTGCTACTTCAATAGGAATACCATCAATGCCCGGTGCTTTGTTCTTTGATAAGGTGCTTCAACTTCTTCTTTCATCATCAATGGTTCCTGATCATAAGGTATAGGTTGAAACGGCTGTTGGTCCACTTGATATTGATGGTATAATGATGAATATTCTTTCCACTTTTTCTTGATTTTTCTCAGCATCATTCAACATGGATCCTTTTACATCTTGTAGCATTCCAATTCAAGGATGGAAATTTTTTCTTTAACTCTTGTAGTTTAGAAAAGCTGATCTTGTTCTTGCTCTAATAGCTTCTGATTCTATTTCCTTGTATGTGTCATTGTAGTACTTTTCCTTATCTTGTCTTGCTGCATGTTGGAAATCTCTGTTGAGTTCTGCAATTGCCTCTCTTCTTCTCTGGCTTTAGCTTCTCTGCGTTTCTGGACAATTTTCAGAGTTTCTTCATTCATCCATTTTGGTCATTTTTGTTTTTTCACCTTATGTAGAGACTTATCACTTTCTTCCAACACAACCTTCTTGATGTCATCCCATAACTCTTCTGGAACTCTGTCATTTGTATCCAAAGCAGCAAATCGATTTCTCAGGCAGTCCTTAAATTCCAGTGGTATATTTTCAAGGTCATATTTTGCTACATTCATGAATGGCTTGCTCTTTTTCAACTTTAGCTTGAGATTGCAAACTAGTAGTTGGTGATCTGTACCTTGGTCAGCTTCAGGTTTTGTCTTTGTTGATGTTATCAAGCTTTTCCATTGTTGTCTTCCACAGATGTAGTCAATTTGATTTCTGTACAATCCATTGCTGAAGTCCACATGTCCAGTCGGTGCTTATGTTGCTGTAAGAAGGTGTTTGAGATTAATAGAACATTGGTCTTGCAGAATTCTGTCAGTCTTTCTCCAGCTTCATTTCTGTTGCCAAGTCAATATTTTCTAACCACTTTGCCTTTTTCTTTGTTGCCAACTTTTACATTCCAGCCACCCATGACTATCAGGATATCCTCTTTGCATGTTCTGTAAATTTCAGCTTGTACTTGTTCATTGAATTCATCAACGTCTTCTTCTTCTGCAGTTGTTGTTGGGGCATATACCTGAATTATAGTTGTGTTGATTTTCTTTCCTCGTAGACAAATAGAAATTAAGTGTTCACTGACTGCATTATATTTCATTACAGTTCTTTCAAGTTTCTTCTTAACTATAAATGCAACATCATTTCTTCATTGTCTTTCATTTCCAGCCTAGTAAACCATATGATCATCAGATGCAAAGTGCCCAAAGCCAGTCCATCTCAGTTCATTGACACCCAACAGATTGAGCTGTACACATTCCATTTCATTCTTGACCACCTCCAGTTTCCCTTGATTCATGCTTCGTACATTCCAATATGTAAGATATCTTTGCAACTTCTGACTCTCTTTTCATGCACAGCTACATCAGCAGATCCAACCACATCATAAATGCTGGCTTTACTCTGAGAAGTCTTCAGCTCATCCCCAGTAGCCATTTGAGTGTCTTCCAACCTGGGGGTCTCATCTTCCAGCACTATAATGCAATTTGTTTTGTGACTATCCATTGGGTTTTCGAGGCAAAATACAGAAGTAGATTTGCCAAGCCTTTCTTCCACAAAGTTAATTACAATGTTGTTGCATTTGTCACAGAAATATGATCCTTCGCTTATAACACCATTCCATTCTGCTGGAGTCAGTACAGAGGGTGGCTACTAAAATGGTTAGTGGTCTTCATTATAAAGCATATGAGGGCAGACTTAAAGATCTTAATATGTACACCTTAGAGGAAAGGCGGGATAGAGGTGATATGATTGAGACGTTTAAATACCTGTGTGGCATAAATGCACAGGAGGAGAGCCTCTTTTGATTGAAAGCAAGCTCTGCTATGAAGGGACATGGGATGAGGGTGAAGGGGATAGATTCAGGAGTGATATGCAGAAATATTTCTTTGCGGAAAGAGTGGTGGATCCGTGGAATAGTCTCCCAGTGGAGGTGGTAGAGATGAGGACAGTATCTGAATTCAAAGAAGCATGGGACAAACACAGAGGATCTCTAAAGGAAAAAAGGGGACTGTTGTAGTGGTTGATACGGAAGGACAGACTAGATAGGCCATGTGATCTTTTTCTGTCGTCATGTTTCTATGTTTCTATTCTGCTGCTGCCCAGATGGGTGGTTTGTCTTGGTCTGGCATCTCAGCTGAGACCTGCCTATCTTGGGAGACCCTGCCAGTAGTTAAGCTAGTGATAGCTTATCTCTCAGCATCACTGATGCACACAAGCCCTCACAGCACGACAAGCTACAAACCAAGGGAGGGGCAATGGTTATAAATGTGCTTTTATGCCATAGGTGTAGTTTGGGGGAGGCATGCGGGGTGGTATCCCCAGATGTTGCAGACACTACTGGAAACTGGTCCCTCTGCCCCCACTGCCAGTATAACTTTCCTACCCTTTTCCACCCAAATTAAGAGGGCAAACTACACCGAGGTTTTGTAGCTCGCCATCTCAATTGCAAAGCACATAGAAAGAGTCTACAGAGATCTACAGCACAGGTGAGAGAACTGTGCGTATGCTTGAGCTGCCACAGACCGAGGACACTGAAGAGATGAACTGGGAGGCCAATCTGATACTGGGGGATGCTGAAGCATGCTGAGCACCCATGGAACTGCTTTTACGATCACCAAGAGACTTCCTGCACCATCAGCCTCGTCCTTGGTCAGCTAACCAAGCTTCTTGCACTGAATATCCTCAGACATAACAAACTCATTATGTCTCTTAACATTTCACAATGTCTGGACAAATGACTGGTCATTTTTTAAATCGTGTTACTCTAACAAACAAGTTAACCTAGGGAGGACCCTCTAAATGCATTTGCCAGAACAGCTGGGAGTTATTATAGGACAAAAGTTTCCTTTGTCTTTCACAATACCAAAATTCTCATGGAGCTAATTTTGTTGATTCAGGGAATAACTCATAAATGATGCTTTAATGACTTTGCTTTGATGCATTAACGATGGTTTAATATATAATGCTGCCAAATATGAGAAGTAACTGCAGCAATCAGTTTTATATAAAGTATATATTTATTGTCTTGGCTTTTTTTCCATTCAGCCTCTCATTTTGCCTTCTGTCTTTCCATCTCTCTTTTCTGCTCTCTGTCTCTTGCTATCTCTGCTTTTCTCTTACCTTTTCTACCTCTCTTGCTATGTCTGTTTTTCGCTCTGCTTTCAACCTCTCTTGCTATCTATGCTTCGTTCTTTCCCTTTCTATCTCTCTTATTATCTCTGTTACTCATTTCTCTCTTGCGTTCTGTCTCAACTTTGCTATTTCATCTGCTTTTTCTTTATTCCTTCTGCTGCTTTCTTTCTTGTTATTCTTGCCAACTCAAGGGAAGTTGGAAAGAATTAAAGAAGAGTAGAAAATATCTCTGTCTGTCTGGGGACAAAATAACTCTCCAAAAATTTTTTAGAATGGGATGGCACTTGACAAGTGGGAAAAACAGATAAAAAGACACATTGACGTTTATCTGCAAACCATGTAAATACCGGTTAGTGGAATATGCAGCGACAGTAATTCATTCAGTGCAACTGGATATCAGCAGGTGCCGTCGTTACGCAACCTGATGCTACGCGGTTAGCATTGGGGGCAGAGCGGAAGCGGCATCCGTTGCTAACTGGGCAGTGGCAATATTGAGCCGCTGCCTGGTTAACGACCCACAGGTACAGTAAGGCATGGCAAAGCCTGGCCTAACTTTACCCATGGAGGCTAACTGGGCAGTGGCTTAATATTGCCGCCTCCTGCTTAGCTTCCAGCTTCTGTGACAACTCAGATTATCAATGCCAGTGGCCGGATATGGCCCCGGCATTGAATATACAGGGTTAGTTTTCAGTGAAGATCCCCCTCATTGAATTTAAAAAGGAGCTGAGGTTCCAGAGAAATAAGACACCCAAAAAATGGCTGAATGTATTTCAATGGGAGAAGCAGTTCCAGCCTCTGTAGCACAGAAACCTACTATACCTCTCCCTGTTCTGCTTTCCAAAACCCCCAAAATGGCCCACACCCAAAAGTCACACTCCCTCCTGCAACTTTCCCACCACCCTGCACTGCCCATGCTCCCAAAAACTACAACCCTCTGCAACTGCATCACCACCCTGCAAACCGACCCACCCACAAAAACTACAGCTCCCACAATTGCTTCTCAGCACGCAAATTGCCCCATCCCCATAAAATCACCCCCAAAACTACCCTACCACCTCAACTGCCCCACCCCCAAAAGCTACTCCTTGCAACTGCCTCACTGCCCCACATTGCCCCACTCCCAAAATCTACCTCCCCCCACTCTCCAAAACTATCCCTCTGCAACTTCCCCACCACGCCACAAATTGCACCTACCCCACAAAACTATCCCATGTAGCTCTTCCAACATGCCTGAAATTGCCCCTATAGTCCAAAACAAGCCTCCATACAACTGGCTCACCAGCCCCAACAGCCTCTCCACAGACACAACACATGCACAGAACATATGTGTAACACATAACAGACACAAACACAGAAGAGATCATCATTGAGAGTGAGAGAGGGGCGGAAGCAAACAGCCCCACTGTGCCGAAGCTGAAAGGTAAGCGCCGCGGGACTGTTTCACGCTATTGACATTGCTGTCGGTCCTAGAGAGGGGTGACAGCGGCGGCAACAGGTGCCCCTGGAGGACCAGCACTCTAGACAGCTGCCTAGTTTGCCAAATGGTAGCACCAGCCCTAGTGCCACTGAATATCTCTACAGACGGTCCCAGCACTATTGAGCTAGTGCAAGGGGGGGGGGGTCCGTGGGTGGGGTGAGAGCGATGTTGGTGCTAACCGGATAAATGGCAACTTTATCCAGTGAGTCGGATTTCCAAGAACCACCTATCAGGCTAAGTTAAGCCCCTTGGAAAGCTCTTCTAAGCTGGAAGCCAGATAAGTGACAGCTTAAAATTGCTACTAACCGAATAAGGTCCAGTTATTGCCCCTCAGCCCATCTACTGTGCAGCAGCTCCTATCTGGATACTACCACTGAATATCCTGCCCGATATTTAAGTACCATGGAGTATGAAAATCGCCCCCTTTGTTTCATGAAACTCAATGCTCTCTTTAACATATAGCACCCCCTTCCACCAGCTTGATCTGCCCTATTATTATACCTTGGTATTACAATGTCCCATTGGTTCCACCTCCCCTCCTTCCATCAGGTCGCTGAGATGCCAGCCATACCCACCTCTTCATTCAATGCTATATATTCTAACTCTCCAGTCCTATATTTTAGGCTTCTGGCATTTGTAAACAGGCATTTCAAAGTAGGTTTTTTGTTCATATTGACAACCTGCTTATTAGTTGACAGGATAAATTGGGATCTTTCAACTCTGTCTGCTTTATACTTAGAGACGGCTGGATTACTCTCTATCAGGATGCCGTAATCTCCCTGTTTTGGTAGTATCCTTCAAAGATACACATACACACTGACACACACCACACATGCAAAACACAGATAAACGCATACAAACAGGCAACATGGATACTATGATATGTGCACATACATGCGCACAGACACATAGGTTGGAAAGAATTTCATGAGCCATGCTCTGCATGCTTTCCCCACTTGTTTTGACTTTTTCTATTTCTGCATTCTCTGTTCTTTCCCATGATTATACTTCCCATCTCTTCTCATCCAGTCTTTGGGGGACGAGAAGAGAGCTTGAAGCAGGGGAAGAAAGTTGGTCTGGATGCTTTAAAAATGAGAATTTGTTTTGCTATTCCCTAGCAATATGTGGACAGCAGCTGCACAAGCATACAAATATCCTCTCAGAGCTTATGGACCACTAAAACTTTATTCTCGTATAATGTCACATATCACCTCAGAGCAATTGCTGCACTTCTTTATGGTTGTGAGTATATGATAGAAAGACAGTAGAGCCTGAAAAGCATCTAGACAAGAGATGCTCCTTGGAAAAGCAAATCCCTATTCTGTCAACAATGAGCCACCTGACTGAAGACCGAACACAGTTTAGAACAACTATCCAGAGGGTCGCCACCAGTCGACGGCACTTACAACAGCAACATGAGAAATATTTTTCTGAAAACTTTGAAATTACCCAGCTCATGAGATACTATGTTCAGGTAGGGAGAAAAACTCTCATGTGAAAATATTCAGCACCCAGCTGACTACATAATGCAGGCAAGCTGCAATGGGGCCTCCGGGCTCCTCTTCCTCCCTCCCCTCCCCCTGCCTTCTGCAACACCATCCACCACTTTGTTATTTGTAACATGAACACCTTTATTGGTAGCTTAATAGGCCACAGTTTTCAAAGTCAGATAACATACAATAACATATCATACATGCAGTAGAATAGCCTTAAGGTGATCCTTAACAGTCATGCTCAGACACCCCCAAAATATGGTGTCTGGTCTCCCTGATTTTGGGCCCAGACACTCTGAACTGGTACCTGGGTCCCCTTTATACACTCCATTGGGACCTAGGTGCCCTACCTTTGCACCTAGATGCATCCCCCCCTAGGTCTGTAGGCACCCCCTTCATTGTCGGTGGGGTCCTGCCCGCCCATGCCGTCTGTCTGCCACTGAGAGTGGGTGAGTGGGACCCACAACTTCCCAAGTGGTTCCTGCTACCCTGCCCTGCCTTATGCTCTTTGCTACCCTTCACCCCCTTGATGCCTCCCTCTCTGCCCACCTATCCCTTTGCTAGTTTGCTTCCCAGTTCCTTGCCTGTCTATCCATGCCCCCCCCTTTCCTGCTTTGAGGCACCCTCCCTCCCAACAGAAGCATGGGTATGGGCCCACACCATCTGCTGGCAAGGCCTTGCATAAGCTGCCATTGAATAGCAAAACTAAAGAAAGATATTTCGCTATTCGGTGGAGATTTTCTTCTGGGTTGAGAGAAGGAGCTAGCTGTGACAGCATATTCATAAGTTCCAGCCAAGTTCCTTCTCCTTGCTTTTCCCTTTTTTCGTATTGAAATTTTGGCGTTCCTTTCGTGTCTCTTCAGCTTTGGTTTGTACACCGCTTTGACTACTTGTAAAAGGTGGTATGGCAAATACATGTAAAACAGAAAGGAGGCTGTTCTTCCATCTGACAAAGCCACTTATAAATGGAACTGCTAGATGAAATCATCCTCTAGGTGACAGGATTGCTGCCCGTAAGCTTGTTTCATCCTCAGCTGGAGCCTGCATCAAAGCAAGGTTTTTGTTCAGAGCTTACATGTGTAGACTTCCTTCTTATGTGGGTACAGCATAGATGCAAAGCTCTCCAAAGAATATTAACTACTAATTGCTACTACTTACTATGGCAGGAGATCTATTATCTATTCGAAGTCTGTCCCTCCAACCCCCAGATGAAAACACAGAGACAGACCGGTATGCAAACAGATGCTGTTTGTTGTGCGCACACTCAGGCAGAGCCGGCACCCTGAACAAAACGATCTGAGCCCCGAAGTGGCGTCACACACTGTCTTATATACAGTAAGTTTTCAAACCCATACTAGCTTCTCATTTGTCTCAGGTATCCCCTCTCCACCAATCAGTAGCCCCGGGGGGGGGGGGCGGTTGTGGGCTATCATATAGCATGCCTAAATGACCTGTCTATACTGGTATGCTCCGGTCTGCTGGACTCTGGGCGAAAGGGTATGTGTTTAAGTTTTGTTTCACTGTAACTCAGGCAGAGAGGGGAGGGGTTACCCAAACAGCTACCTTCCTGGCTGCCTCACTCCCCCCTTTTTTAGTTGGACCTCAACCGCTAGGGCGGTAGAGGGCAACAGTACTAGAGGCAGGCCGCAAGGGGGTATATTAGGTCAGGGCCATGACCGAGGTAGCCGTCTTGTGTTCCACCAGGGCTTTGGGGGTGGAGGTGATAAAACAGTGGAGGATCGGGATACTGCATGGTAAGAGGGCGCATAGCAGGAAAAGAAGGAGAACTCCTATAACTAAGGTCTTAATAATGTGATAAAGAAAGCTCTGAGAATAGTACAGCAAAACTTGAGCTGGTGTGGGTATTGCAATTGCTGAAGCCCAAATGGCTTGTAGATTTCAGTTACTTTCTAAGAAAACAATAATAAAAGAATAACAATACAATCAATCATTCACAAAAGCCCTCAATCAGTCCAATAGTCCATTCTCAGACAATTTGGTCCTGCCTCTCAGCAGTTCCTCAGGACCTCGCAGTGTGCTTCACCTTTCTCTGAAGTTTAAGTTCTGTTTCTCTCAAAATTTGGACCTCTCATTCTCATAGGCAAATATTTTGTCCCTTTTTCAATGTGACGCACTGATCCAGGTAGGGATGCCTTCACACATTTCTGCGGTGTGAAGTCCGGAGTTCTTGGGATGGTCTGTTCCATCTGGATTTTGGCCAATTTCATCTGTTGGAATCTCTGGATTGCAATTGGTGACATGGCTCCAGGCTTTTTTTTTTTTTTCAGAGGAGCAGCACCAATATTGAATGAAAAGACTAAATATGCTAGATTAGATTTCACAATGAGATAAACTTACTTTCATCCATATTTACTTAAGATCATAACTATCTCGTATGGTGTCAACTATGTCTCTCAGTTTGATAAACTCCTTGTCTCTTTATCACTGGAGATTCATTTGCTGATAGGAAATATTCCATTATGCTCTTGACTGATCTTTACATGTTTACAGATCAGACAAGTTGCACACACGTGTTCTGCAATTTTGGCAAGTTTTAGAATTATACCAATTTTGGGAGAATTTGTAGAATTATACCAATTTTGTGAGAATTTATCATCAAATCATCCCCCTTTGCCCATGCATGCCTGGCCAGGACATACAGAGGCAAAAGGAGGCAAAAAAGCATCTGGAAGTACCACATGGCCAGTGTGGGTTTTCCAAAGCTCATCAGGATGCAAGATGCACCCAGCCTGTCTCCAGTTGTCAATTTCTAATTGTTGAGTATGTGTTGGGGCCTAGATGACTTCCTAAATTGAAGATTCTGGAGACGGCATAGTTGAATAAAGTTCTATTCATAATTTTTTTGTTTACATATTCATTAGCCAGATACATCACTTCACATCATTAAATTACCTTCATCAGTTTACTGTCCATCAGAGTCCTTCCTCTTAATATCCCACTTCATCCCTCACAACACTCCTTCATCACCTGCATCATTCCACCAACTACATACATAGGTCCTTTTCATGTTTTTTATACCATACTAATGTATCCTTATTTGGCAAGGCTGCTAAGAATATCAAACAATTGTTAAAAACTTAGTATTGGTGTAAACAAATGGTAGGCAGAAAATATAAATTTAGATTCTTCTCAGTAAGCATAACAGTGTGAGTAAACAGTGTCCCTTTCCCATTAACTTAATTGGTCCAATACTAAGTGGACATGTGCTCATTCTAAATAGGAACAATTTGGGTAAAGTCCTTACAATATAAAGCTATTATTTTGCAACATTTTATAACATCAATCCCAAAAGAAAGAAATATGGCTCCTAACATGACAGCCACATATCTCTCACGTATGACTAGAGTCTATCGTATACACTGTTCTCAGTGAGAGTGCTGTAGGAAACTTTTTTTAAAAAAATACTTGGACTGATCTTGAAATTGCAGTGTCCACAAGGATTTTGTGTAAGCTACTCATTAATTATGGTGTCAAAAAGAGATCCTTTTGAGGTGAGAGATCTAAGAGGGTACAAGGCATTGGTGGTTGGGCCTCATGGTGATACTTCTTCAGGTTCTTCTTGGCCTGCAAGGCATTTGTGGCTGGGCCTCCTGGCAATACTTCCTCGGGTTCTTCTTGGCCTACTCTCCCCTGCCTATTCATGTCTCTTCAGAGGCATAAATATACAAGGTTCATGTTCTTCAGGCCTTGTGGGTCCTCGAGGAGTCTCAGAGCAGTCAGAATTCCGGTGGCCCAGATCATCATTCACCTTCTGCCCCTCTCTCTTTCTCTCTCTCTCTCTCATTCTTTTTCTCAAACCTCTCCTGGATCATTGCTAACAAGCAAGATTTGGTTTTGTCCAATCAACTCAAGCTAATGTTATTGTTTTTGTTTGTAACTAACTTTACAAATATTCTCATATTTTCTGGGACCTCAGTTCCATCTTTCCACTAAATGTGCTCTATATACTTGGGAACAAAGCAATTTCAGATCAGCCTCTTCCCAAAATTTTAGCAAAAATATTTACTCATCTTGTAATTGCTGAGTGTGTACGGGACCTCTGCATAATGTACTACTACAACAATTATATTTGGTAACATAAGTGCAAGTGTATAAACTAAAGAAAATTAATATCTCACAGTGCTGCAACATATATCTGTTTTCTCAGGAATTGTACTCCTGAAACTGAAATAAAAACTTTCAAAACAAAGTACACTTTTTCTCTGGACACCAGCACGTAAAATTCAAATACAGAAAAACAGGTGAAATTATCCTAAAATCCAATATTGTATGGTGTTACTGTCCTGTTCATCAGTCATCAGTGCAGAGCTTAACAATGCAAAATAATTACCTTGAATCTTACAGTTCAGGAAACAGGCATTCTCAAATTACATGAAACTGCAAAGAGGTGAATTCAAAATCCTGCTTTGTCACATTTAAATGAAAACCTAATACATAATACCTGAGACTGGTATCAAACTGATCTGAAAACAATGCAGCCATACTGGATATTTCTGTAATATATGAACAATAATTATGTCCTCTATGAGGTGCTTGTCACAATATATAAAATCCCCTTTTAACTTTTAAGTTTGCTTGATAGCATACACAGTCGAAGACAAAGAATAGATGCATAACATATCAATGATAAAGATTCAGAGCACTTAACCTCTACTTTGAAGGTCAAAGGAAAACAAAAACAGTTTCGTTAGTTTCATGCCTTGTTTGTTTGATCTAGTCATTTCAGCATCCAGGGGCACTTGAGTAGCCAGCAATGAAAGAAAAACAGTATTCACTTTTAAACACAGGACATATCAAAGCTTACAAGTGCTTTATGTCTAACAGCCTATCTGATCAGAATATAAGAAATTTCACTAAACCCTCCCCCCTGGATAGTTCTGAAAAGCTACATGCTTTAACAACAGCTTGGGAAAAACCAGGGACCTTAAAAAGACAAGTAAAAAGTCTTCATTTCTTCATAATCTTATAAGGATTTTCTCTCTCTTTTTATAAGCTGTAACAATTGAGCTTTGCCCTACAGATATTCTCCACCCCATACATCTTTGCTAATAGTTATTTGACCAGTCCTTCTCGAGCCTTTGTTTGCTCCCAGCCTTCAGGTGACATACACATAGTACACAATCAAGATGCTGGTCAGACATCTGAGAATGCTCAAGGGAGACACCCCCCCCCCCCCCCATGGTTTTAGAAGCAAAAAAAACTTCTACAATTACAATTGATGAATTCTTATCCTGTTTACATTGGCTAGGTAAATGTTTCTATATTGGCTAAGAAAATTGTTTCCAAGGCTAGGTGAATTTTTCTTTTTTGTCCTCTTTAATGGGTCTCCATTTGTTTGCTAGGAGAAGGATTCCTAGGTGAATTGTTCTTTTGTCCTCTCTAATGGATCTCTATTCATCTGCTAGAAGAGGAACTCCTCCCTGATCTCCCAGTATCTTTCTGTAGCCATGCAAACAGTTTCAATAGTTTCAAGTACCCCTTATTCACTGCTGAGAGGTATGATCAAAATTTGGTTCTTTGACTATTGATTATGCATGAAACATAGTAATGATACTGGATATGCATTAAAGTGAGGCTAACTCCATAGTCACCCCCAAAGGCAGTTTTAAAATGGCTTAGCATGCATTTCAGTGGAGTCCTATTTCTGGATCCACTAGACCCCATACTGTAATTATTCCTGATCCGTATACAACACTCGCGTTTATAACACAGAACGAGACAGCAGAGGGGAGACAACAGGCAGGGACACAGACAGACAGACACACATATATATATATATATATATATATATATATATACCCTCCCAGACTCCCGTTTCCCCAATCCAGACACCAGGACAAGCGGTGGTTTCAGAATCCCATATCTCAGACTACGGTTCTTACTTGGACCGCCTGTAGGGGGTGGCCAATCCCGTACCAGACTTTTCAACCTGTTTTAGAAAACCAGACTTTCAACCCGTTTCAGAAAATTAAGAGAGTGAGTACTCACCATCCTGAAGAGTTTGGATGCCAGTCTATCAAGCCGGATTTCTGTACCCAGGGAGTCGGCCGTCCAGGACCGAGTGCGCAGGATACGCTGAGGGATCCCTCTGGAACAAAGGGTCCAGTGGTGCTGGGGACTGTCGATGACCAGGAGGTCGGTCCCGGACCGGGCGAGTCCTGGTTGCGCAAACCGCGATGCCTTTACCTGGGGGTGCGAGGAGACAGACGGAGGATTTCCCGGCCAGTGCACCAGGAAATGTGGCAGGAGATCTATTATCTATTCAAAGTCTGTCCCTCCAACCCCCAGATGAAAACACAGAGACAGACCGGTATGCAAACAGATGCTGTTTATTGTGCGCACAGTCTCAGGCAGAGCCGGAACCCTGAACAAAATGATCTGAGCCCCGAAGTGGCGTCACACACTGTCTTATATACAGTAAGTTTTCAAACCCATACTAGCTTCTCATTTGTCTCAGGTATCCCCTCTCCACCAATCAGTAGCCCCTGGGGGGGGGGTTGTGGGCTATCATATAGCATGCCTAAATGACCTGTCTAAACTGGTATGCTCCGGTCTGCTGGACTCTGGGTGAAAGGGTATGTGTTTAAGTTTTGTTTCACTGTAACTCAGGCTGAGAGGGGAGGGGTTACCCTCACAGCTACCTTCCTGGCTGCCTCACTACCACTAATACAAGGTGTACACAGCACTGTACACATACATGTAAGAGAGTCCCGTCCCCACAGAACTTACAATCTATTCAACAAACAGAGAAGTAGGGTAATTCTTTAAGGGAAATGATTAAAACCAGCATGGGTGTTAGCAGTGGCGAAAGTTATTTATTTATTTATTTATTTAATAGTTTCTTCTATACCGCCCCTTCCAGAGATCAAGGGCGGTTTACATTGAACAGTTAACAAATTTTGTATACTTCTGTATACTTTACATGGAACATGGTATTAACTATATGGAACATGGTTTTAACTATATACAGGTAATAATATATAAAACATAACAGAACTAAATTACAAAAGGTTATTTACAAGAGCAGTAAAAACAACAGATTGGGTAAGACTTTTGCGTGTTGGGTAAAGTGTGTAAGTAATGTAGTGTAAGGTTTTCTTGTGTTAGTCGTTTGTCCTATCTTGGGTGCTGTGGATGTGTTTTTGTGATTGTTGGGGAGAGGTTCTCTGTTGATAGGGGATTTCAAAATGGTTTGTGAAAAGGTAGATTTTAAGTTCTTTTTTGAATTGATAAAGGTCTTTTATCATGCGAATGGTTAGTGGTAGATCGTTCCAGAGAGTGGGGGCAGCGAAGGAGAAGGCTCTATCACTTGTAGTTGCTTTAGTTTTTCTGATGGTTGTTTTTATGTTGAGGGAATGGATTGCGTTTTGTCTGCGCATTCTAGTTTCTGATGGGGGGTGTATTAGGGTAGACAAATGTGAGGGAGAGATGTTATTAAGGAGTTTGAAGGTAGTTAGGAGGATTTTGTATTTTATTCGGCTACTTATAGGGAGCCAATGCAAGTCTAACAGTATTGGGGTGACATGGTCTGTTATTTTAGCTTTTGTGATCATCTTGGCGCATATGTTTTGGGCTCTTTGTAGTAGGTAGATGCTCTTTAGCGGTAAACCAATTAGGAGACTATTACAATAGTCAAAGTGGGGGGTGATGAGGGTATTGACTACTGATCTAAAATCATGTGTGTCAAGTAGGGGTCTTAGGTGTTGTATTGTCTTGAGTTTATAGAATATCGTTTTTACTGTCTGTTTTATGTGGGGAAGCATGGTGAGGGAGTGGTCTAATATTAGTCCCAGGTACTTTATCTCCTTTTTAACAGGTATAGGTGTGTTGTTGATTGAGATTGTTGCTGGGTAATTGTAATCGGCGTCTGGCTTTCTTGTTACGAACATTGCTTCTGTCTTTTTAAGGTTGATGCTTAGACAGTTGTCTTCGAGCCATGTGGTGGTCTCATTCATGCATATGAGTAGGTTGTAATAGTTGGGGTTGTTAGAGTTTATGGGGATGGCAAGCATAATGTCATCCACATATATAAAATGGTTGATTTTATGTTTTTTGAATATATTTGTAATGGGTTGTAAGTACAGGTTGAAAAGGAGGGCGGAGAGGGCTGAGCCTTGGGGGATACCCTGACCTTGAGGGAAAGTTTCAGATGTTTCTTGACCCATTTGTACCCGTATTAATCTATGTGAGATGTATGACTTGAACCATTCAAGGACAGTCCCTCCTATTTTTAAATTTTCTAGTCTGTTGATGAGTGTGTTGTGATTGATGCTGTCAAATGCGGCAGATAGATCTATGAAGAGTAGTAGGAAACCTTGGTTATTGTCATTAGTGCCTCTGATGAGGAGGTCCATCAGAGCGATTAGGAGAGTTTCAACTCCATGGAAGGGGCGAAATCCAAACTGATGAGAGTCAAGGAGTTTGTGTTCATCAATATGGTCCTGTAATTGGAGTTGTATGGTTTTTTCTATTATTTTGGCAATGAGTGGTATGCTAGCTATTGGTCTGTATGAGTTTGGGTCTTTTGGGTCTAGTTTGTTGTTTTTTATAATAGGGCGGATCGAGGAGAGTTTTAAGGTGTTGGGCATAATGCCTTGAGATAGTGATTGCTTCACTATGTATTCTATGTTTTCCGCAAGGAAGTCCTTAGTAGATTTAATCCATGATACTGGGCATGGGTCGAGTGGGGAGGTTGTGGTGTTGATCATTGTAATAATTTTAAGCAGGTGTTTTCATTCAACCATGTGGAAGGTTGTCCATTCATAGTTATTGTCGTTATTTGATTTTATTATGGTTGGGGTATGGGGTTTTTCCTTTAGTTTTTCAGCAAAATGTGATGCTAGGGTTTGTACATTTATCGTGTCCTGGTTAGGTTCTGGGTTGTGTATTTTTGTTAGTGTTTTCACAATTGAGAAGAGTTCTCTTGGTCGGTTAAGGGCGAGATTTATTACTTTGGCATAGTAGTCCCTTTTTGATTTGTTGATTGCATTTTTATAGCTATTAAGTATGTTTATGTATTTGGTTTTGTTATCATTTGATCTTGTTTTTCTCCAGATTCTTTCCTGTTTTCGTAGTTGCTTTTTTAGTAGGGCAAGGTCTTTTGTGAACCATTTTTCTGATTCTTTGACTCTCTTCTGCGTGATATGTGTAGTGGTGGCTGCTTCATGGATTGTTTGGTTCCAATTCTCTATAACTGAGTTGATGTCCGTTAGGTTTGTAGTTAGCTTGGGTAATACCTTTTCAAGGAATGTCTTGTTATCGAAGCGGGTAAAACGTGAGTGGTGTGATGTTGTATTTGTAGCTTTTGAGGGTGTTTGTTTAAGGAGGTGTAAGGTTATCAAGTGATGATCAGACCATGGGACTTCTGTTATTGGGGGAGAGTATAGCTGGTGGAGGTTAAAAGGGGTGGGGAGAAAGATGAGATCTAGTGGGTTTCCTTTAGTGTGGGTGGGGGAAAGGATTATCTGGTTAAATCCCATTTGCATCATAGAGTCTAGGAAATTGTCCTTTTGAGATTGGTTTAGGGAAGGGAGGTTAAGGTCGCCTAGGATTACAAGGGGTTTGTTCCGAGCTGCTGTGCATGCGATTTCAAGGATGGGGGAGAGATTTTTCTGATCCGCTGATGGAGGTCTGTAGATTAGGGTGAATGCAAGTGTTCTATTTTCAATGTTGATGATGTCCATGCCTTTCAACATTGTTTGTGTTCGTTAGAGTGTATTGTAGGTCTTTTTTAGTGAGTATCAGTGCACCACCTCCTCTTTTGATATCACGGTGGCAGTTGAATACATCATATTGTGATATGGGGAGCTGGTTTAATAATACTGTATCTGTGGGTGTTAGCCAGGTCTCAGTGATGAAAAAGATGTCAGGTTTTTTATCTCTTATTATGTCATTAACGATTGGTATCTTGTTCCGTATGGAACGGATGTTTATTAGGATGATTTTTAATTTAGTGGCTATGTTGGGGAGGTTGTTTTTGTTGTTGTGCTGTGTATGGTTTATTTGGATTATTCTGGGAGAGTGTCTGTTGGTATTGTTGTGTGGGGCTGGTTAAATGGGTGATTGTTTACTGGGGAGCGTATTGAATTTCGGTTTGGGTTATGGATGATGGGGATGCTATTGCACGGGAGGTGGTTGGATTTATATGTGAGTATTTGTTGTAATAGGAGAGCCATCAGTAGGAGGGTGGGGGGCAGGGTTTTTAGTTTTATGGGGGCCATTATGTGTTTTTTGTGCGAGAGTTGCCTGTGAGGGAGAGGGCTATTTGATGGTAGTGTTGGGTATAGTGTTAAGGCTGCAAGCAGCCGGGAAGTGTACTAGTACAGTTTTCAGAATACTTCAGGTCAGGTGGAGCAGAGCTGTATCTTTGAACAGATATTGTGTAACAGTTATCTAGGATACTTCTGTATGCTATTTTGAAACAGCTATATAAAGGTACTTCAGTATACTATTATACAGCAGCTATATAAAATACTTCAAGTAAAGTGGAGCAGAGCGGTATCTTTAAGCATATTATTATACTTCAGACTACAATTTTGCAGCAGCTATATAAGTTCTAGTGGGGGACTCCCAAGTGACGACTCGGCCCCGTTCTCGCCCAAACCTACTTTATCTGTATGATTGCTGCCTCCATCCAGGCCTGCAATCTTGTGAGATTTCGGCCCAGGAGGAACACCTCCGGTCTTGAATCAGAGGCAGTGTGGCAAACAGATAAAAGTAAGTTTGCCACGCTGCTATGCGGACCCCCTTCCCTTCCTGCCCGGGTCTCCCCCCCCCACCCCCCCCCCCCCGCCCCCCCCCCCCCCCCCCCCCCCCCCACACCTCATTCTTAGAAAGGAGAATAAGGGGCAGGAAACAGGATCCGGATTCATAAGTAACCTTGAAGAGATGGGTTTTGCCTAGATTTGAATAGGACCAGAGATGGCTTCGTGTGTAACCTTCTGCAGATGCTTAAAGAGCATTTCTTGGTGAGTTTCTTTCCTCTTTAACTGAGTGCACAGGTACTTTGAGAGATATGTGATTACCTTTTGGCCATTATACTTGAGTTCTGCGTCATAATCTTCTTTGTATGAAACATTCACAGTACTTAAAGACGATCCCAATGGTGGACCTCATTCATCCATTGCAAGCTTTGTTAGATTAAGACCTAACCTTGCTTTAAAAATTCAATTCAAGTTGTGAACATTTTATTAGTTCTTGTTATGATCTGTGCTGCAAAAATGCTCTAAAAAAGACCCATCAATGGGTTCACTCTGACATTTTTAGTCTTCTATGAACTTTATAGTTGGTTGAACCCACTAAGTATCTCCCTTGATCCATAAGCTGGTGAAAAAGTTAGTGTAATGGAAATTTTTTTAAAAGACATTGCAGAGGAGAAACTACCATACACAGCCCAGCATCTCAATTTACACAGTATCTCAAGACTGGATGTCTCTGGCATTATCATACAGAAACTCCAGTTTCTTTCTGTGCCCATTCGTAGGAGGGAATACTTGAGCATACATTTGGTAAAAGATCAATATGGCTCTTTGCTTTAAGTTTAAACCACTGTGTACCGAAGAAAACAAACAGTTTTTACAAACTATATTATTCAGTTTTTACCAATTTTTAACAATACGTATGTTGAATTTTTCTCTGTTCCCGCAGAAAGTCATTTTCAAAACCTTTTGATACAGGTAAATAGGGTTTATTTGAATGGACAGAAGTATGATGCACTGATTAGCTTTTCTTTTTGTGAGAGGTTGGATGTAGGGGTGAAGACTCAGGGTTATACTGGAGTGTGCGGATGGACAATTCAATAGAAATGGGGGGAGGGGAAAAGAACTGGGTGGGCAGATGGAAAGGCCGCGGGTGCTTTCCCTTTCAAAACTGCCCGAGATAAAAGTTCCCACTGAGATTTTGCATCTGAATTTTCTGTGGCTATTCTTTCCAGCCACAACATCAAACGTTGTTTTGAAAATGCAAAACTACCCATGTTACTACTTTCTCGGCCTAACCCCACCCGGGAGCATGTATGCATAAATGTAGGTAAAAGTGTGCGTGTTCTTGTTGCAAAGGTAGGCGATTGTAGCAAAGCCTAGTTACCTGGGTAAATCATCAATATTTATCCAGAAAAATAAGCCATTTTTGCATCGATTTTCTCCCATTTGCCTTTTTGTAATGTGTCAGTGAATTCCTAGGAAAATAAAATATAAAATGAGAGTGAAGAACCTCGAACCGCGGGCAGTTCTTTGAAACCATAGATTGAGTTCAGTGCCGTAAGCTAAACCTCCCGACTGCTCTCCATGGGCAGACCATTGAGCAAGCTTAACATAAACAAGGCTTGCTGATGTGAATTAATTAAATACCTTAAGAGAAGATTTATTAATAAAAGCAGACATGGCCAGTGGGGATGGGTTTAATATGCTTAGGAAGATTCCAGCTTATGGGGAAAATTAGAGTAATTTATTTTCATTTCGACACCTGTGTCGTGGAACCAATGAAACAAGTTTTCTAAACATGCAATATTAGAAGCTTAATATTCATTAGAAAGCAAAAGAAAAATTGGTATCGTTTTCAAGATGTAATTAAAATCTATTTGCTTGCGTTAACAATCCCAATTCTTATTACTGAGCTCTTGTGGTAAAGATTTAATATAACTTCAAATGATGAATATGTCATGGAAAGTATGCAAAAGGCAAAGATAGTACAGGCACAGATTATGTGCTCTTCGACCCAACATAACAAGATTTTGGGACATGTTTACTAAAAGGCGGGGCTGCTAGCACATGTTTGGCACCAAAAACAATCATGGGATGGCGCTTGACCTGCTGTAGTAAAGGGAGGTATCACGCCACCCACGCCATCATGTCTCCATGTTACTAGGAGAGGTATCACGCCACCCCTGCGCTCTTCGTCTTTTGCACTGGTGCTAAGCGCCACATGGACTAGAAGTGTATGCAAATAACACCTGTGCTCCCCGTGATGCGGTCGCATGGGCCCAAGCATGCCCATTCTCCGCTCCAACCCACGCTGCTCGTGTAGCATGAATTTTTAGCACAGACGCATTTTCAGTGAGTGGTACTTTTTCCCGCCGTGTACTTGGTGTGCACTGAACCCGCTTTAGTAAACATGTCCCTTTATGTATTTTTTTGTATTATTGACTTACTTAAAGGAACTGTAAAAGTATTGGACTCTCTGTGATTAGCAATAACATTTCGCTTTGTCCACATATTAAAGGAGTAATTAAATAAAGCTATCTTCCATGCGCATAGGCCACATACCTGCATCAAAGGCCACTTATAAAATGATAACCAGCACTTGGACATGATGCTGCGTACGTTACATGCAGGCATGGCCTGCTATGTGGTTTGGGTAGAGCATGGGTGGAATTTGCAAGAATGCACGTTAATTATAAAATACTTCAACCTGCATACTGATGAACTTTGTGTGGGAACATTTACTCTTGTTCTTGAGCAAGTACAAATGTCCACGCCTGCCTCCAAGGCGTGATTTCAGCCACTTACGCTAGTATTTTATATAGAAACATAAGCGTCTATGGGGCACATTTACTAACAGTAAATAAATGGGCACAAGGCAGTTACTGAATATGCACTAAACTTTAATAAACATGCCTAATTGGGTGTCTAATTGCTCTCTTAAACTAGGTTCCCTCTTATAAATTTACCCTGCATGAGATCAGTGGACGAACTCGCAAACCATTTTGCAGGTAGCAGCCATTTGGGGTGAAAGTTTGCTGTGGATATACAGTAAATGAACTCTGCTCATCTGAATTCTGTAAAGGGAAGAGACAAACCCCAATGAATCAGAGAGGCCAGAAGGCTGCAGAAAATACTATATTTCCATGTCTTCCTAGAGGCCAAGAGAATTTCCATATGAAATCATGGGCTAGGAGGTGCCCTGAGGGGGGGGGGGGGGGATCCGGAGATATGGGAGGATGGGTGAAACGTGGAATGGCTACTTCTATCGACTTAAGGGAACAGACTGTTAGCAGCATTTACAGGTGTGAACTGTGCTAAAAAAAACCTAAATGTAAAAGACTTGAAGGACTACTCCAGGACATTTGTGAATTCTTGTTTTTTAAACAAGGCTTGTAAAATTTCCAAAAAATGCCCCCACTGCACAACAGAAAAGTATTAATGGAGCTACAGGCACTGAGAGAGAGGTCTCCTCCTCAAGGGTCTCTAATTTTGTTGTGGCCTAGTGGTCCACTAAAGTCCCCTCCCCTAGTCCCATGTGAGACATCCACCCAGAGTGGCATTAATTCCCTAGACGTCTGGTGGATCTTCATATCCCCCCAGCCCCAGGTTGAGACTCAGAGTTAAAGATTGTGTGGTCCCATAATCCTCATTTGCTCATGTCAAGCTCTCCCCTCCATCCCATCATGCAAGCCAACTCACCCCATAAGGGTCCAGGTTCCATAGGAAGCAGGAAGTGATCGTCAGGTGCTCCTGCTCTGTGGACACCATTATTAAATAATGACCTCTCCTGACCCCTAGCAGTACATGTGGTGTAATTTTATAACAGGACCCTTATGTTGAAAGTCTAAGGTGGTGTCCATTTTACTCCTATTTTATAAAGGCAACATAGGCATCACAGTTGTGGATAATATTATTGGCACCCTTGTAGTTCAACCACATTAATGTCCAATATCTCCTAAACAAAAATGGCCAGTGAAATGGTTTTAGACTATATATGCACACATATTTGACACATAAAAGAATCAAATAAACAAGACCAATTTAAAAAGGAAATAGTATAAAAACTGGGACATTGCCAGGTCATGATTATTACACTAGAAACTAAAAAACGATAAACCAGTGCCCAAACTATTAATAAATCAAAAGAAATTTTTGTTGGATCATTTGTCATGAAAGAAACCACTCTTTCTCATAGCAAATCCTCCTTTTTTATCTACTGTATTTTAAAAGGGAATCAACCCTTAATACCACATCCCAGAAAACCCTAGAGGGGGGGATCATTTATCCCGTTTACAATATCAAGAACAACTTTGGATATATTGTTTGCAATCAGTGACTCTGGTGGGTTTAAATCTAGCTCTCAATTGGTGGAGTTTGATATAGAGTGGGGATTGGTTATCTCTGATGGGTTTTGAGGACAGCCAGTGCCTATACATTGCTTGGATTACCACATGATTGGATTGGATCAATAAAAGGAGGGAGTAGAGTAATGACGTCTGTGAAACGCAATGAGCTTTAGGAAGGGCCAGGAGTGTTTGAGGCCTGAAACACAACGTTGTGTAGCTGTGTCAGAAAACGTTTTCTTGAAAAGCGTTGCTGCGCTTGTGTGACTCACATGAAACAGATAATTTTGAGCAGCGAGTTGTCATCCTAGAAGATCACGCTTTGCAAGAAACCAGGAGGACTCTTTATGTTGTCGCTTATTTGGGGAAACTTCCTAATTGAAGGAATTTTGCTGCTGGAAGAACATCTTAACTGGAAGAATTTCTGCGGTGACGCTGATTTGAAGTAGGCTTGGAACAACGTTCTGTCAGTTAAGTACTACTGGGGGACATTATTGATATTATCCCTTGGTGTGTGGTATTAAGAGCCGCATAACTCATTATATTGTTGCATACAGTAGACTGTATTTATTCATCGTGTCTCCTTGTTAAGGGACTGGTTATTTATACCCTATTTTACCTGTTATACCTGCTTAATGCATACCCAAGTTTAATTTTCCTGTTTAATGTATACCCAAGTTATTATACCTGTTTCACTGTAAGCACAAATCACGAAATTGAGATGTGCAACTCTTATGTTCATTGTAAACTGCACTGATGTCGAATAGCGTGGTATAAAAGAGACTGCAAATAAATAAATAAATAGCTAAAAAAGGAGGATTTGCTACAAGAGAGTGGTTTCTTTCAAATTTCTTTTGATTTATTAGTAATTTGATTGGGCACTGGTTTATTGTTTTTTAGTTTGTAGTATATAGGTGGGGATAATAAGCAGTCTTTTTGGTATTAATAGGTCATGATTATTGGCACCCTTATAAACAATTCAAATCAGTTTGAACAGAAGAACCACATTCCCATTGTACTAAAATTAGAGGCACCTATGATCAATTCCTAGTACTCACATGACTTGAATCAACTAGTGAATGATAGTTCTAATGTTTAAATGACCACATTCACTCCCTGTTCCATTTTCAAAATGGTGAAGACAAGAGAGCTGCCTGAGACCATCAAAAAGCCATTATCACCAAACATCAAATTTCAAAGGGGTACAAGGCCATCTCCAAAGATCTTGGGATTCCTGTGTCTACAGTTTGAAAAAGTAATTAAAATGTTTTCTGCTCATGGAACTGTCAAGAACTTCCCTGGACATGTGAAAAGAGGAATATAAATCCAAGAAGTCTTCGAACGTTAGTGTGAACTGTTGGGAAAATACCACGTACAACATCCAAAGAGCTTAAGGCGGACCTGGAGCAATCTGGAGAGGTGGTTTCAACTTGCACTATACGCCACACACTAAACAAGGAAGGACTTCATGAGTAAAGGCCAAGGAGGACCCCACTACTCAAAGACAGACATAAAAAGGCATGCCTGATCTTTGCCTAAACTACCTTCAGAAATCAAGGTCCTTCTGGGAAAATGTTCTTTGGACAGATGAAACCAAACTTGAGCTCTTTGACAATGCAGACCAGTGATATATTTACAGGTAAAGAAATGAAGCTTAGAAGGAAAAAAAACCCTTCCTACAGTTAAATATGATGGAGTTTCAATAATGTGGTGTGGGTGTTTTGCTGCTTCAGGAACTGGAGACCTGAAATGTATTAAAGGAATCATGAAGCCAGGGGACTACCAAGGTATTCTGGAGCAAAATATGCTAACTCGTGTCAGAAAACTAGGTCTGGGTCGAAGGTCGTGGGTCTTCCAGCAGGACAGTGACCCAAAACATACATCCAAAAGTACAAAAAATGGTTAAAAAAGAAAATGGACTGTTTTAAACTGACCAGCAGTGAGTCTTGATCTCAATCCAATCAAGAACCTTTGGAAAGAGCTGAAATCTGCCATTGGCAAAAGGAATCCTGGAAACATTCATGAGCTGGAACAAATCACAGTTGAAGAGTTGGAGAAACTACCAGCAGAAAGATCTATGAAACTTATAGATGGCTACAAGAAACGTTTGGAGGCTGTCATCACTGCCAAGTATTGTGCAACCAAATATCAGTGAAGGGTGCCATTAATGCTGTCCAGGCCATATTTTGTTGTTTTCTCAGAAATTACTATGTCTAAGTTGCACAGACATCATTTTTTTGTTGTGCACAGACATCATTTTTTTTGTTGTTGTATACCTTTGAACATACTATTGCAGTATTATGATGACATACAGTTAGAATATTTCCAATTATTTCTCAAGAAATTGTACACATACCGAAAATGCAAGGGTGCCAGTAATGTGGACCACAACTGTATATGCTTTTGTAAACCAGGCACACACAGAACCAGTCCAGTAGCACACAAATTCATACTGTCAAGCCCCAGCCCTCCGCCTAGGGCTCAGAGGGTTGGGGTTGCCATTATATGCTCCTTGCAGAAGGTGAGATAAAACCTTTTACTCCCGCTATGCCTGCTGGGAGTGGTAGTTCCTTTGCTCTCTGATAAGGAAATAGTTGTGAGACCAGTGGTAAGGCAAAATGACAAGAATTTATTCCCCAACAAAAAGATTCAGTGCAGATTAAATCAGGATACTCTTCAGGTGTTTGCTCGAGGATATTTACAGAACTTAGACTGATTGAGCTTCACACTCTTTGCTTACAAAACATGCAATGCATATCACATGTAACAGATAGAAAACATAACAGCTTCTTCTCACAAAGAAAAATATCTTCTTTCCCTTTGTTCACACTCAGCTCCCTCATACACATTTAGCAAAGGGATTCTATATCATCTGCCAAACATAGTGTACAGTCCATAGGCACTTCTGCTGAGTCACTCTCATTAAAGTCCTGTTGCATCACTTCAAACTCTGGAACTAAGGAGTTTGGCTTTAAGCTGTTATTATACGGCTTAGGATAATTTCCCCCTAAGACCTCTGGTGCTTCCTTTGGGCACAGTTCTATATGGTAAGGATTGGAAATACCTGAGGTTGTGGAGATTCCTCTCTGGCTTTGTTCAGCTAGCTTTTTCCAGCTGTAGGGAAACGCTCTCTGATTCCCTGTTTGGAGTTCTTGTCTGGAGCACTGCTCTGGTTCCCAGTCCCAAACTGAGCTTTGCAAACTCTTGGGTTTAGTGCTAGGTTCCCACCTGTGAGCTCCTTGAAGCTTTTTATCTGGCAATAAGGTCTGAAGGTCTCTCTGCTCTCTCCCTCTAGGCAGGTTTCTAACAGCAGTCTGTCCCTTCTCTCCTTCTGCCCTGTCTGCTTCAATTCCAGAACTGCAGCTGGGTTTCCTTGAAGGTCTCCTCCCAGCTCTTCTCCAACCGTCTCTCCAACCACCTCTCCAGTCAATACTCTCCTCAACACTATTACCGGCTCTCTCAGCGAGACTCCAATCACCAACTCCTCCCTTGCTTTCTCCTAGCCAGGGTTTATATTCCTGTTCCCTGAGCCTTGGGTCTGCCTTCCTGAACAGGTGCGTGTAATTAGGTTCCAGGCTTGCAGTTACGTCAGAGCTTGGGTGTGTCAGCCTAGCTCCTGTTTCCCTATGCTTGCCTCTCTCTTGCAAACACTGAAACGTGTGTGCAGCCTGACTATCAGTTTGTTTAAAGGTAAAATCATCCTTTTCTTCTAATTCCATATGTTCAGTATGGGCTTCTTCATCACAATACACACAATGTTACACCTGCTCTGAAAATGACGTAAATGTATGTTTGTTCTCAATACATGTATGAGTATGTTTTAGAATGGCTGTTCAGCATGTGTAAGTCATAGCATTGACATGTGTAAGTCACACACGTGTAAATGCAAGTTTTTTCACAGCTTCTATTTACACCTGTAAATGTTGTGCAATGCATGAATTCTGGGGAGATATGATAGAGGTCTATAAATTCATGAATGTAGTGGAACACGTAAACGTAGATTGATTGTTTACACAATCAGAAAATAGAAAGACTAGGGGAAATGCAACGAAGCTACAGTGTAACCCGTTTAAGACTAGTAAGAGAAAATATTTTTTCACTTAACACATAATCAGACTCTGGAATTCGTTACCGGAGGATGTAGTAAAAGCTGTTAGTGTAGCCGGGTTTAAGAAAGGTTTGGACAAGTTTCTGGAGAAAAGGTCTGTAAACCATTATTAAAGGGGACCCGGGAAATCCACTGCTTGCCCCAATACAAGCATTGTGAACCTGTGTCTTTTTGGGAACCTGCCAGGTACTTGTGACCTGGATTGGCCACTGTTGGAAACAGGATACTGGGCTTGATGGACCTTGGTCTGACCCAGTATGACATATCTTATGTACTTATCTTATGTTCTTTTGTTCTGAGGTGTGGGAATCGAGGGATAGAAAGAAAACATCAACTCAAACTGGCATTGTCTTTCCACGAATATTGCAGCTTGCAAAGTGAAACGCTGCATTATTTGATAGGCATAATAATGAGGCACTCTGTGTGCTTTTCATCTCATTATTATTTTGCTTGTTGTGCTGCCGAAATGTGCTTACAGGTAAACAATGCACACTTTTGCCTTTTAACAGGTATTAAATGGCAAAAAATTATGCATTTTCCCTTAGTGCATGTTAGCAACTGCCCTCCTGAGATGTCTCTATTCCGACCTCGATGTCCTATGCAAAACGAGGTTCATGTTTCACAGTTTGGTACATCAGGCTCCTGTAATGGTGAATTTTAGCAAACTCCTGAGCAATGATTGCAAAAATCATGCGAGCCTACGGCTGCCATTAATTGAAGACCACAGAGAGGAAAGTGGATAGTGATATTTAAATCAGAGTGAAGCTCTATAAACCAAACTTGAGTTAATATTCCAGTTCTTTCCATCTTGTGTAGGAGCTGTGTGAAGATCCTCACCTGATTGTTGATGGAATCAGTGCTCATGATTTGCACCAGGGGAAGCTGGGGAACTGCTGGTTTGTGGCTGCTTGCTCTTGCTTGGCTATCAAGGAAAAACTCTGGCAAAAGGTTAGTAGCATCTCTCGTGTGACCTGTTTGCAGTACAGTCAGTCCATATGAAAGAGGACTGTTCATTTCTGTTGGGGCTGACTAGCGATCAAAGGATGCTCATAAAAAATGTTTCCATTTTAGAACAGCCTGATGGGTCAGTGGCGGTCCTGTGTGCTGCCATATGGAATCAATTCCCAGTTCAGGTATTTGTTCCGTTCCAAATGGTACTTGGGATGCGTTGGGGGAAGTGGGGGGGGGGGGGGGGGGGGGGGGGGGAGGGGGGCTCAGCAATTGCTCAGTGCTGACATCTGCTGGCCAGATTCAGAGCCACTGATTGCAGGGTTCCCAGGTGCATTCTTGTGCAAAGTCCCTGGCCAAGGATCATTGATGGAATAAATGAGCTAAGTAAGTTGACAGAGGATCATGAAAAAAGGAGAAAATTTGTGAATAAGTGCTCATGTTGCTGCAGCCTAACAGAGGCCAGTTCTAATTGTGCTGGAACCCTCAAAAGCAGAAAGAAAACAGCTGGATGCCCTCCAAAAGACTTAATTTCATCATTTAGAAACTTATATAGCCTTGTACAATAACTTACATAGAGGTACAGTGACTCTGCCCCAAAGATCATCTAAGTCAGTACCTGAGGCAGAAGGTGATGCGACTTTCCCGAGCTCACAACTGAAGCAGGAAGCAATAATTAAGTCAGGTTTCCTGAATCACTAGTTCAGCCCCCCTCCTATTTTGCATATCCTAAATTTTCAAGTATGTTCATGCAGATAAAACCATTTCATATCATGTAAGTCTGGTGCAAGTTATTCTGGCACGCCATTTAGCACTACTGGGAGAAAGGCCTCTAAGGGAGGAGTGGCCTAGTAGTTGGGGGATGTTACCTTGGGCCAGAGGGCCAGAGAGCCAGAGGTTCAAATCCCACTAGAGGACAGCAATCTTGGGCTGGAAGGACTGGAGTTTCTCATCCCACAAGTGCTCCTTGCAGTCTTGGGCAAGCCACTCAACCCTCTGTTGCCTCAGGTACAAAAGCAGATTGTGAGCCCTTTGGGGACAAGGGGAACATATATATACAATACCTGAATGTGCACTACTTTGAGCAGTAGAAAAGCAATATATGCAAAATAAGCCTAGTTAAATAAATATTAAAGCAGGAGTCTATGGAGTTCTGTTTGTTGACCCTTGCCCCATATTTGTTCTTCCCATGGACAAATCGTGCCCATGGAGGACATTTTCCCCCTCTCTCCTCCACTAAGGACATCAGCAGAAAATCTAGCAGGGTTTCCCGGGCCTTGCCAGTGGAAGATGAAAATAGCAGTGACCGTAAGCTGGCAGAGAGAAAAGCCTGCCAGCTGCAAAAGTCTTGCCAACCTGTGCAGATGAAAAGATACCGTGCTCATTCACCCAAGACGTTGTGTGAAGTAGGTGGGCATGAGGGAGGGTGGTGGGTGAAAGGGAAGGGAAGAGGGTAAAGGAGTGGAGGAGAGGGGTTTGAGAGAGGGAGGAGAAGGGAAGGGAAAGAAGGAGATGAGGTGAGGTGAGAAAGTGAGAGTGGAGGGGAAGAGAGGGAGAGGGAGAGGGAATGGAAGGGAGGGTGATAGGGAAGAGAGGTAAGGAGTAAGAGTGGTACTGAGGACTGTGCCACACAAATGTACATAATCTTACATCTCAGGGGCAGAAGCTGGAGGCAGGATTCCCTGAGGGTGTGGGTTGACATATTCTAAGGAATTGAAAATGCTAATTGACATTTTTACTATCTGCCACGCCCCTGGGAAGCCTGCCCACTCTATCCCTCCCCGAAAGTCACCTAAAGTGCCGGATGTATCCTTCTATCTTTACAAACTGCAAGGGGGATCCCTTCCCTGCTCAGCAGCTCCTGGCCCTCTCAGTGATGGAATTGTGCTATGTAGTCCGACCATTGAACAGCCTGGGGATTCCTGCATTAATGAAACTGCACTCACCGGCAAAAAGAAGTAAAATACCTGGGGGTTACCCTTGATCAATCCCTCAGCATGATGTCACACATAAAACTGATCACTAGAACTATATTTTTCAAATCAAGGATCATACAGCACCTAAGACCATTGCTTGATATCTCTGATTTCAGATCTGTGTTACAAGTTCTAATCACCCCACACTTCGACTTCCGTAATAGTTTATTACATGGACTACCCAAGAAGACTATTGATCCACTTCAAATGGCCCAGAACGTGGCGGCCAGAATCATCTGTAAGGCCTGTTTGTCAAACCACATTACACCTATTTTGCACAAGTTTCCCTGGTTACCAATAACAAAACCGCTCTGATGCCCTTCAGCCTGGGCGATATATCAAGAAATTGCATAAAGATAAAGATAAACAAGCAGAATAAAATATAAAACATTAACGTTTTATACTGAATAACATAGCACCCTCATTCCTTTCATCCCTAATTAACCCTACAATAGACATAGCGCTAAAAGAGGATGCGCACAGAACACTATTATAGTCCCAGCTGCCTTCTGCAAAATAAAACAAGCCACAAGCAGTAGAGCATTCACATAGTCACTCCTATACTCTAAAACGCCTTACCAAACACATTCAGGCTTATTAAGTCCCAGACGTCATTTCCCTCTATACATCCGTATGATCAGGATCACAAACAGTCCTGTACGTGCAGTCCGGCCTGCACATACAGGACTGTATCTGGCTAACTCAGTCAGTGCTCTTCAGTGATGCTGCAGTGCCATGCGGCTCCTTTGAAGAGCCGCAATACCGGCCGCCAGAGAAAAAAATGCTTATTCCCTGCAGCCCGACCCCCGATCTGGCATCCTAAGGCCAGTGTTGGGCTGCGGGGAATGTCCTCCGGCACCCCTGCCCCATCCGCACCCCGGCTGTGGGAAAAAACCACATCCAGGGAAGTTATTTCACCTCGGAGGTGAAATAACTTACCCCACATTTCGCTGGCCCTGGACATACAGGACCGATATTAGAATCGGCCCTGTACGTCCAGTGACGGCAACCGCCCACCGCCTGCCCAGACTCTGCCCCTAAGCTGCCCCTTTCCTGCCCCCGTCTAGCTTGAAGTTAGATGCGGGCAGAGAAGGCACAAATAGCCCATTGGGACATCCATCCCCGCTATTCTTGGCACAGAATCGGGCCCATTGCGATCTATCAAAGACCTCCAAACATTCTAAAAGGAAATCAAAACATAACTATTTATCAAACACTATGGTAATAACTTTGGTAAGAATGGCATCTACCCAACCTAAAGCCACACACTTTGAGCCCCACAAACATCACTGATACCAGGTGAAATGACTTTCAACTTTTGAATGCCTTCAACTGTAAACATGATTGATATATGTAAAAATCTGTAAATAGTTTCACATGTAAATAGTTATTTTATTTGATATTCCATCATGGACCTGTGTTCTATGTAACTTGTTTGTTCTTTGTAAACCACCCTTGATTTTGGGAAGGGGTGGCGAAGGTTTTTGAAAAAATTGTGTTGTTACAGCTTCAGCAATTTCTTGATGATCATGGTGTGTTATCAAATTTTCAATTTGGTTTCCGCCCTAATTATGGCATAGAACCACTTATGTTGACTTTGATGGAAAAACTCCTTCCTGGTTTTGATAGGGGTATGACATATTTATTAGCGACATTGGACATTTTTTCTGCATTCGATACTATTCATCATGAGATATTGATTTTGAGATTGGATTCATTAGGGATAAAAGGACTAGTATTGACATGGTGTAGATCATTTTTATAAGATAGGAAACTGCAAGTTAGGTCATCAAATAGTAATTCTTCTTGGTCTACCTTGAAGGCCGTTCTTTCAGCTATGTTATTTAATATTTATATTTCTCCTTTATGTAAGATTTTTTTAAGCATTAGATCTTAATTATTGGATAAATATGGATGATGTCCATTTTCTGGTTCCAGTCTTGCCATCAAATCTTGATTCTCTTAAAAATGTGTCTTGTTGTATTGATATGGATGTCTCGGAGCAAATTGACTTTAAATGTGAACAAAACTGAAGTTTTATATCTTTCAAGTTTACCTGAGTCACTTCTTACAGATAATCAACAATAGGATTCTTTGACTATTAAGTCGGAGATTCGTGATCTTGGAATACTGCTGGATACTTCTTTGCATCTGCAGATTCACATTCAGACATTAGTTAAGAACAGCATATTATAAATTGCATTTGTTGAAATGTTTGAAGCCCTTTTTAACATCTGATAATTTTTGTACGGTTATTCAAGCCTTGCTACTTTTTCCATTTGACTACTGTAATAGTCTATTAGGTTTGCCTGTAGTGTCACTCCATCCATTACAATCAGTCTAAAATTTTGCTGTGCGTCTTATAACAGGGTGTAATCGATCTGTTGATATTACACAGCAATTATGTTTTGCACTGGTTACCTATAAACTATCGTATCCAGTATAAGGTGCTAATGATTGCCTTTAAATGCATTTACTATCTGGTCCCAGTTAGCCTTTCTTCTCTCTTATGACTCTACTGCCCTCAAAGGTCTTTACGATCTCAGGATGTTAATTTGCTGGATATCCCAAGTTTCAAAGAAATTTGTTTTCAGACCTTGCAAAATAGAACTTTTTCAATGTCTGTTCCTGCCCTGTCGAATTCCTTAACAACAAAAGCACAAGGGTACTCGCCAATGTCCAAGGGCACATAAAGAGACGAGATACTTAAAAAAAATGCTTTTTGACCACAAGGTCAAGAAATGGGAATGCCAACACTACTAGACCTAGTATTCCCACTTCTTGACCTTGTCATCAAAAAACATTTTTGAGTATCTTGCCTCTTTGGGTGCCTGTGGAATTCCTTTCCCGAGGAATTACATAAGATCTCTTAGCTGTTGCTATTCAGACGGAAGTTGAAAGTTTATCTTTTCAGACAGGCATTTCCTTTGTTGTGTGCTTAAATTTATCATGTTCTGTATTTTTATTCTTAGTTGGAGTTTAAGTTTATTAGCTGAATGTTTTTTGGATTTAAAGATTTATGTTATATTTTTATTTCTTTGAGTTTTTTATTATTTTTAATATGATTATGTGTGTTCATTGTACTCTGCCGTGTTAATGTGCAGAATGTACATTTTTTAAATAAAATAAATAAATCAATAAATCTAAATTGATACCAAGTGCAATGGAGGGCAAAGTGACTAGCCCAAGGCCACAAGAAGTATCAGTGAGAGAAACAGGATTTGAATGCTGATTTTTCTGGTTCTCAGTCCACTGCTTTATTCCCTGGGCCACTCTTTCTCTGTAAGAGAATGTGGTAGATTTTGAGATGTCCACAAACTTGGTTGAAAAATTTGCGTTCACCAAAAATGGATAAATCCCATGAGACACTTGAATGTTGGTCCTTATCGCAACTTTAAGAAGGATACATTGGGAGGGGTCTCCTTAGAGAAAAAAGCAGACCACCACTCTCTTCTGCAGTATTATAGATGATGGTTGACAAATCCACTCTTCACACAGGTCATTCTAAACTGGCAAAAACAAGAGTGGGACCGAAAGAGACCTGAAAAGTATATGGGGATTTTCCAGTTCCGCTTCTGGTGCTTGGGAAAATGGACTGAAGTAGTTGTAGATGATCGACTACCAACTATGGACGGAGAACTGATCTATTGCCATTCCAACATTAAGAATGAGTTCTGGAGCGCACTGCTGGAAAAAGCATATGCAAAGTAAGGAAACCAGCAAGGGATTACGATAAAATGAAAGAAGGCAGAGCAATAGGACGGAAAATAGTCACTAGCTGCCGCAGGATCGTGCCTACCTGAGTAAGGTGGAGCATAAGCATTTTGTTTGCTTTTACAGAAGCACCCAGTGCTGTTACTTCATCTTCCAGCAAACCCTTTATGGAGGAAAGGTCCAGAGAGGTGTCTAGTTTATTAAGATTTTTTAAAATAAAGCTCCCAGAAACAGCAAATATAATGAGCAAAGCAATGTGCGGTTCTGCACGTGCAGTTCAGGCCTGTTTTATGAGGTAAAATGTGTGCACCCTTTATATTATAAAATAGAGGCATACGAATGTGCTGGAACAAGACAGCCACTTACGCCTTCTCTAGGGCAGGTGTAACTTGCCATGCCTAGATCAGGCATGATGCATGTAAATCGTGTAATGCTATAGCTTACACACGTTGGCTGAGGCTGCACCTGTGCTCTGCCGAAGCCCTCCCCCCCTGTGCACAGCCCACCGGAAGATAAGCATCATGAACACGGATGCACACGCTTACCTTTTTCTGCATGTAAAACAAGCTTTACACATATAAAAAGCTTTAGAAAATTACCCCCCCCCCAGCTTCCCCCCCACCCACCACATCACAGACTTTGAGAATGACTTTAAGTGAACAGAGCTTCTCATAAGGAATAGATGAAAGGCAGCTGCTCTATCCTGTCCAGAGGCTGCAGCCTACCCTTCCACCCACAGTTAATGAATGTTTCTTGGGGTGGGGGGGTGTTTTGACCTCTAGGCTGGCTGGATCCTATGAAGCTCTGGACGGTGGGAGCACTGGCGATGCAATAGTGGATTTCACTGGAGCAGTTATAGAGCACCTTGACCTATCACAGGGTAAATACAAACAGGACGTGGCTGAACAGAGCAAACTCTTTGAAGATATCCTTAAGGTCCATAACAGAGGAGGATTAATCAGCTGCTCCATCCAGGTAGGGGCCCGCCTGTTGCGCCAGCTGTATGCTATCCTAGTTCCCAAGGGTGTGCACAGCCAAAAAAAGTTTGTGCTCCTTTTTAAATAATTTTTTCCTCATTTTCATGTCTTTTTCATTTGTGTTCCACATATTTGTCCATTTGCACACAGTGTATGTGGGCAAAAATATATTTGTCCATTTGCACACAGTGTATGTGGGCAGAAAGTTAAAAATAAATGCATTTCATTTTATGTCCTTTTCTTCTTCCTCTTTCTTTTGTCCTTTCTATCAGATGTTCTTTGTAAGGATTTTATTTGATTGTTTCATTAACGTTTAATATTATTGATTTTTTAATTATTCACCGCTATGATAACCTGCTGTAAAAAACGGTCTAGAAAGCGAATAAATCTAACATAACATACATGCGTATATTCGTAAGCGTGTGTGTGCACAAGAAATTTGCGTGCACTTTTAATTTTTAGGTGCCCAGATGAACCAAATCAGCTGCGTTGAATGTACATCATATATTCACATTTCCATGCGAATTCAGAAAAGGACGACGTTGCAAGATTGACATTAACCACAGTGTTGTGAAGCATCATGATGACTTGTCCAGTGTGCTTCTCTTTTTAGCAATAAATAAAAGACGTTGTTCTTTTGGAAAATGGCACCTCTATGTTATGTGTCTGTGATATTACCTGAGACGGCTTCCAGTCATGCAATTAGCCTGGGTTCCTTCAATCCCATAGAAGGCAGTATCCGTATCAGGGAAGCAGGAGGTGTCCCGAGAAGTGTTATTGCTCTTCTAGAATTCGCCTCTAACACCTGCCGACTGGCTCCGGATGCTTGGTACTGGGCTCTAATAGGAGCCCTGGTCCCATGCCCTTCATCCGTAGGATTGCAGCTGCAGTGCCAAGCTGTGTTAGTGCAAACATAGGAGTGAAAAAGCCCCACTCTTCTGTGAATGAACGGCCAGCGCTCCACTGCATAAAATGCTCCAATGGGGCATGCGGGGGCTGGCTGGGTCAGAAGCAGTAAATAGGATTGCCAACTTTTTGAAAGAGAAAAACCTGCCACCTGTGGGTAGTCACGCTCCCCCACGCGCACTCTCACCACACCCTTTTCACCGCCCCTGTCTCGCCCCCACCATTGCCCCACCCCCTGTTCCCAAACGATAATTACAGAGATCAATATGCAAACTGTACAAGCAAGATTGCTACACATTCTTAAACAGAAATTCCATACGAACAGAATACCAAGCATTGGTTGTACACACACACACACACAATACAGACAAGCCTTCATCAATAAAGGAGCACAAAATGAAAAGAGAAATATATAGACAAAAATTAAACTGAAACCCCAAGAAGCCAGACTCCGCATGCAGTGCAACATCAGATAAATAAGAGATGCAGTTCCCCATACTGTGTAAATAAAAAGATAGCACAAAGTCCAATCACTAAAATGAAAATAAAATTATTTTTTCTATCTTTGACCATTTTATTCTCTGATCATATTGGTCCCGATCTGAGGCTTCTGCTTTCCTGTCTTCTCTTCGCTCTCTTTCTGTGGTCTATGGTCCATCTGCCATTTCTTGTCTCTTCTTTTGTTTTCTTCACTTCCTTCTATCAGCATATTTCCAGTCCCAGTAACCCTCCCCATTATCAACCCCCTTTCCAGTCTTCCCCTCCCAGTACCTTCCAATGTCAATCCCCTTGCTTTCTCAGGACTGCCAGTGGTATCCATTCCCTTCCAGCCCACCTCCTTCCCCACACTCCAGCCTCCTCTAGTCCAAATACCATCCCAAGTATCAACTCACTTCCACTCCCAGTGCCACCCTCATATCAGCTCCCTTCCAGTAATCCTACCCTCTGTCCATCCCCCTTCCAGTGCCATCCCCATGTGTCTGCTCCCTTCCAGTCCCAATGCTCCCTCCCTTCCAGCCTCCTCCCCATTACCCAGTCACCTACCAGTCCCATCCCCAAGTGTCAGCTCCCTTCCAGTCATCCTACCCTCTGTCTATACCCCTTCCAGTGTCATCCCCATGTGCCCCCTCCCTTCTAACCCCCCATTTCCCAGCCACCTACCAGTTCCATCCACAAGTATCAGCTCCCTCCAGTCCCACCCCAGGTGTCAGCTCCCTTCCAGGCCCCCCACTGGTACCAGCTGCCTTCCAGTCCCCCTCCAGTACCATACCCAGGTGTCAGCTCCCTTCCAGCCTCTTCTTCCCCCCCTCTGTCAGCTCCCTTCCAGTCACCTCCTTCCTCCCCCTTGCGTCAGCTCCCTTCCAGCCCACACCTTCCCCCATGTCAGCTCCCTTCCAGCCATCTCCTTCCCCTGGCAGCCACGGCTCCTTCTTCTTACAGAGCGGTGGCTGCAATAAAACTAATTTAAAAACAAAAGGAAACCAGTGCAGAGCCCTTCAGCCCTATGGAACCCTTCCTGCAGTGTCCTGCCCCCTGTAGCATCACTTCCTTTTGAGCCAGGATACTGCAGCAGAGATTTCATAGGACCAGAGGGCTCTGCACCGGTTTCCTTTTGTTTTTAAATTAGCATTATTGCAGCCGCCGCTCTGTAAGAAGCAGGAGCCGCAGCTGCCATGGGAAGGAGGTGGCAGGAAGGTACTGACATGGAGGGAAGGTGAGACTGTGCTGGAGGGAACAAAGACCCCAGATGAAAAGCCGGTTTTCTGCTCTGGCCACTCTCTGTCTCGCGGCCAGAGCAAAAAAACGGCTTTCCCAGGACTGGTCTTAGATCTCTAGCAAAAGCCTGCCTGGTCATGTAAAAACCTGCCAGGCTGGCTGAAAACTGTCCGGTTGGCAACCCTTGCAGTAAGCTGGGCCAGAATTTTTTTAATGAACGGCAGAGATTACTGTTTGAACAGAAAACACATTTGTTAGGCAAATGATGACATGCCGAGGATAAACTGATCAGGGGAGCTTTCCTTAGATGCACAGTTTGACTAACAGGAATCTAGTTATCCATATATCCCTTTACCGACTGCAGTGTATAATTAGGATAATTGACAAAACCAGTTACCCAGCAGAATAAGCCCTTACCCTCCTAAATAGGCCTGATTGTATCACCCTCTTCAAATCAGCTAAAGGCAAGCACTGGCTTTACCAGCATGCAGATATTTAGTTTGGAATAAATAGAGAGTCAGTCCCAGTGGTGTCTGGGTTGGGGGATTAAAGAGTACAGGCCTAATATTCAGCCGACCTGGTCAGCATATAAAGTTAAGCCCTGGCACCAGTGACTAACTTTATTTATACATTCTGGGATACTACCCGTTTAATTAGTGCTGCTGAATATATATCTCGCTTTCGAGCATGCCAGCATCTATCCATTTATGTAGGGCCCAATATTCGAAAGGCATTTACACAGTTTACAGACCTGCAAACCATGTATATGCCGCTGAACAGGATAGTCAATGGCACTAGCACTGAATAACCCCAATTATCTCCCTTACATGCCCTGAAGAAACCTGCTTAGTATCGGGGCGTGTCGTGGACGTTCTGGGGCAAAGCAGAGGCGGCAACAGTCGCTAACCAGGTAGCTGTGATATCGCACCACTGCCCAGTTAGAGACCTGCGGGTAAAACTAGGTGAAGCAAAAGCTGGCCTAGATTTACCCATGGGGGCTAACCAGGCAGTGGTGTAATATTGCAGCTACCCGCGTAGCTTCTGCGGCTGCAGGCCATGTGCAGCGATCCGGGATATTCAATGTCAGGGCCACGTATGACCCCGGCATTGAATATTCAGTTAGAGGATGACAGGGACAGCTATGCCCCATAGCGGCACATAGCCAGCTCAATTCAGTATCGGGCCCATAGTTTATTTAAACCTGATATAATGCCTTTAGCGTCATCAAAGCAGTTTAGAATATAAAACATTAGTAGAGCAGGAAAAGAAAGGAACCACAAAATGTTGATAGGAGAGTGGAGTAAAGAGACAGGAGCAAGGACAGTGGCATGAAAGGTCAGTCCCTGCTATCTCCTCCCACATCGAAGGCTTCCTTGAAAAACAAAGTCTTGAAATTGTTCTCCAGACGAACTGGGGAAGAAAGGCAGTTCCAGAGAGAAGGGGCAATGAAGTAAAAAGCTGAATGTCTCATATGTTTGTAACAGGCCTTGGACAGGGGGCAATGACTAGTCTATTACCATGCAGAGATCATAAACAGTATAGCGGGGGGGGGGGGGGGGCATAAGGAATCACCAGGTCAGACAGGTATGCAGGTGAGTTGCTGTGGGGACTTATGTGTTAAAATTAAAAAATCAAGATAGCAGCTGAATACTACCGCTAAACCTCTACGTGCTGGCTCCCCCCTTTCAAAATGTGGCCTTTTAGTGAGTTTAATGGACTTATTATATCCACATAAGGGCTGAAAATAGACACACAAATGAGTTATGCATTCGCCACCACTGGCAAACACATAACAGTAGTACTACAGACCAGCCAAGTCTCCCACATTGAGAGGGAGACTCCTGCTATGGAGAGTCATCTCTTGAGCTAAATGAGGAAACTCCTGTGGAAAAAGGGAGACTTGAGACCCAGCCATTCACTTTTTTCTCCATGTGCAATGCAAATCTCACTGCTAACACTTCTTGTAATTTCAGTTTGTTCAATGTAAACCGCACTGATGCAGAATAGCGCGGTATATAAGAGAATATAAATAAATATAAATAAATAAATAAACAAATAAAAAACAGGCAGGAAGTATCCACAGGGAGATCTGAGGCTGTTCAGATCACAATTCTGGCAGAGAAATGCTTCAGGGAGGGTGGAGTGGGGGTGGGATACGTGCTGGGTTGGGAGGTAGGCTCAAAATCTTCCACTTAAAAATTGGTCCCCCTTGGTATCTTTGATACTACTTACAGTATCATGTTTATGGTACTACTGGACACATGCAGAGTTAACAAATATGAAGTACGATATACTCTTTCCTTACTCCTGATACTAAGAATCATAAGAACATAAGAAATGCTATACTGAGTCAGACCAAGGTCCTTCAAGTCCAGTATCCTGTTTCCAACAGTGGCCAATCCAGGTCACAAGTTTTTGGCAGGTTCCCAAAAAGGTACTCGAGTTCTACAATGCTTGTCCCGGGGTAAGCAGTGGATCAGGGCTTGGCCAAGGGTTTCTGCTGCCCTAGGCAGAAGCCCTGGTATGCCCCTCCCCCTCCATGTACTGCCCTTCCTCCCTTCCCCGTGCTGAGCTGCGCTGTCGCTGATTCTGATGACAGGGTCAGGGAGCGGCTTGGTAGCAGCGGCAGGCCATGTGCTTTGGCACACGTGGCCTGCCACTTCTGACCCCTTCAACACAACTTCAGGGGGGGTCAGAAGCGGCAAGCCATGTGTGCTGAAGCACATGGCCTGCCGCTGTCGCCGAGCCGACCCCACAGCTGGAATCAGCAGTAGCGGGGGGGGGGGGGGGAATGCAGCAGTGTGGCACGGCTCAGCTCAGCACAAAGGAGCAGCAGGCCATATATGCTGTGCCTCCCATAGACGTTTGCCACCCTAGGCGACCACCTAGTTTGCCTAGTGGACAGGCCAGCCCTGTAGTGGATCCAGAAACATCCTTGGGGGTGGGGTTAGGCAGGGAATGCTACAATGCATGCAATTTTGCATTTTCAAATTGATGCAGGTTGTTTTGAAGGGAAAAGGCAAGTGGAAATCTCTGTTGGTGCCTTTTTCCTAGACAGTTCTTAAAGGGACAGTTATGTGCATGGTTTCCCTCTGAAAACTGAGACAAAGGTCGCAGAAGGAAGTACTACAGGCTTTGCAACTACCTGCAGACATTGTGTACTGTCCCCTCTGATTATCCAGATAGCAACTCATCCCTGTGCCCTTTAGGTTGAGCAAAACATGGTTAATGTCAGGGTTTCTTCCACACGGATATCTGAAAGATACATGTTATCATGTGTGTTGAATTTAAAGACAAGAAGTATGCTATTAAAAATTTACCTGTCTTGTGCTTGCTGTCCCTCTGGGAGGTCTGGTAGGCTTTCTCTCTCCAGAGCTGGAAATTGAATCTTTTTGACTGGCTGGGTTGGCTTCATTGTGCTAGCCAGCTGAGCAACTGGTTGACTCTCTCTTTCTCCCAAATGGGCTAGCTGGCTTTCTTTCTCTCCAGAGGGGCTGGCTGATTGCCTCTCTCTCACTCTTTCTCGTATGATACATTTTTTTCACTTAGTGGCTTGGCTTTCTGGTGGACTTTCTCTCTCTCTCTCTCTTCCAACAGCCCGTTGTAGTAGCCTGACTGGGCCAGCTGGGTTAGCAACTGAGATTGGCTTACTTGCCTGGCTAGCTTTCTATCCCTCTTTCTCCCTGGCCAACGCAATGATGAACTTTCATTTGAACTTTGTCCTCTTGTGATGCGATGTTCAAATGCATGGGTTGTTGTTAATATATGCAGAGCCCCATATTCAACACAATTAACGTGGTTAGCAGACCTATTAATAGTGTTAATGACGATGACCGGAAAATTCAGTGATGCTGATGTGGTTAGTGCCACTGTGTATCTGCAGGTGGCTAATATCAGGGCATTCGGGGGTGGGGGGGTGGAGCGAGAGCGGTACCCAGCAATATTCAACCGCTGCCCAGTTATCCCTTGGTGACGAAAGTCAGGCGCAGTAAAGGCTGGTCTAACTTTCACCCCCGAATCTAACCGGGTTGTGGCTGATTATCGCTGCCATTCGGCCAACTCAGATCTTTAATACCGGTGGCTGGATATAGCCCCAGTATCGAATAACTGAGTCTAGAGTTTAGTGGTGATGGATAGCTGCTTTAGAAGGGCCTGTAGAAGCTGAATATCAAACCTCTAAATCTTATTGTATTTATTTTCTTTGACGCATTTGTTTTTATTGTTTATATTGGGGGGGGGGGGTGTTTCTTGGTTTGTTAACCGTCTAGATCCCAGTGGGCATATGGCGGTATATAAATTAAATTAAAATCCTCATATCATTTCTGGCTCCTATCCACACGCATTGAAGACAGAGGCAGTCGGTAGAGAAGTCAAGTCAAGTCACAGCCCACACTATTGACTGATACTCGTTCCAGCCCTGTGTCCCTCTCTCCCTTCTGTGCTTGCAGTGGTTCAGATGGACAGGGCTGGCTTTAACTAGGCAATTGCCTATAGTGGCAGCTTCTAGGGGGCAATAGAAAGCAACTGCAGTCAAAACTAAACAAATCGTCCTGATAACAGAACAAGCTTAAAAAAACTACCAAACATACTTTCACCTGCATGGAGAATGAACTATTTTCATTTACCTCGATAAAAGGCTTTTAGCAATTCTCCTCAGTGTTATGTAATATTTAAATAAGTATGACTTCTCATTATGCATTTTGAAAGTATTGTTCTCAAAAAGGTGGCATTAAGATGATCATGTTTGTTGAGTTTGTCTGTCAAAATTTCACGCAGGGGGAGAGGGAGGAGAACTAGGCCTGAAATGTAATTAGAAGGGGCAAAAGGCTGAAGATTTGTCTTGGGTGCCCAACACTCTTCCATCAGCCAACCCCGACTTGATGCCAGGGCAGTGTCCCCCGTCTCATCCATCCCACAGACCTTGCACTTGGAAAGCCTAGTGAAAATGGCCCCAGCTAAGAATGGTAATGGAAGCAATATAAGAGTACATTGTGACAGCAAGCGACTTGAAGTTTAACATTTTGGGGGGGTCCTGTTCATGAATTAGAGTGTGCTAAATTTTAAAAAATGACAGATATCTTTCTGGAAAAGATCTGTGCTTATGCCAATACTGAAGAAAGGTGACCCAACTAACAGTTTAAATTATCACACAACCGTTCTGCTCCCACATGCCAGTTAGATTCTACTGAAGATCATTCAGCAGAGACTACAACAATACCTGGAACGAGAACTGCCTGAAGTGCAAGCAGGGTTCAGGAAAGGGCGAGGAACGAGAGACATCATCGCAGATGTGAGATGGATCCCTGAAAAGACAAAAGAATACCAAAAGGATATCTTTATGTGTTTTATTGACTACAACAAGGCTTTTGACTGTGTAAACCATGAGAAACTCTGGGCCACATTAAGAAGCATGGGTATACCAGAACACCTGATAGTTCTCTTGCACAAGTCTCACATTGATCAAGAAGCAACAGTTCGAACGGAACTAAGAGAAACAGAATGGTTAAAAATCAGCAAAGGTATACGACAAGGCTGCATTCTTTCCACCTACAGTACCTCTTTAATTTATATGCAGAACAAATCATCAGAGAAGCAGGACTGTATGAAGACAACAGAGGTGTGAAGATTGGGGATAGACTCATCAACAACCTTCGCTATGCTGATGATACCACATTACTGGCTGAAAGTGAAGACGATCTGAAACATTTGCTTCTCAAGATCAAGGAACATAGTCTTAAAATGGGTCTGTATCTTAATGTAAAGAAGACAAAGATCCTGACAACTGGAAAAATCAATAAGTTCATCATTGATGGAGAAGAAATTGAAATAGTTGACAACTTTAACCTACTTGGACCAATAATCAATAAAGAAAGGACTAGCAGTCAAGAAATCTGACCATGTATTGCTCTTGGTAGAGTGGCTATGAAAGACCTAGACAAGATTCTCAAGAGCAGAGATATCTTTCTCCATACAAAGATTTGACTTGTCCAGGCCATGATATTGTCAATAACATCATATGGATGTGAAAGTTGGACAGTGAAAAAGATAGACAGGAAGAAAATTGATGCCTTTGAATTATGGTGCTGGCGACGAATACTGCGTATATCATGGACTGCCCAAAGAACAAATCAGCCAGTACTAGAGGAGATCAAACCGAAACTTTCCTTAGAAGCGCAGATGACAAGACTTCAACTTTCATTCTTTGGAAACATCATGCGAAGAGAGAGATCATTGGAGAAAGACATAATGCTTGGCAAGGTGGAAGGTCAATGTAAAAGAGGAAGGCCGGCAATGAGATGGATCGATACAATAGCAGCAGCTATGGATACCACTCTATCAACAATGGGCCACTTGGCTGAAGACCGAACAAAGTTTAGGTTTAGATCAACTATCCAGAGGGTCGACACCGACTTGATGGCACTTAAAACATCTTTCTTCAGGACAGGTCGTTCCTCTTGTTCAGACAGGGTTCAGCTGGAAAATCAATCTTCTCTTAAATGATAATTCTAATTGGAATATGACAACAAGTCACCGTGCACCTGTAAGGAGAGGAAGGGCTTGGAATATTCCAGAAGAGCTTTGTGTAGCCCTGCTTTTAATTTTCAAAAAGGCTTCATTGCTTCAGTGTCTATGGAAAATCTCTTTTGAAAGCAGGAGTCAGGAATTTATTTGCACTAAACACTACCTGGTTGTACTATATAGAACAGATATTACAGATGTTATAGTATTGAATCTGGCAATGTAATACACTTGTTAGAACACACTAATGGATACCCTGTGCTCAGATTTAAAAGCCAGTGTAGTAAGCTGTACCAATTTAATTTAGCTGATTTTATTTTATTACTTTAATTCTGGTACTTATAGTCCACAGTATTCACAAAGGCATTGACAAGAAACACTAAATCAACAAACTCATGCTGTTACTTTTTGCAAACCTTTGCATGCCTCATTCACCAATTTATCATTATTTAGCTGTTGCAAACACCATCGCAGATCCTATACAATGATAGGCTTTCCTATGCATATTATATGCTTCAGCTCATTGCCTATGTTCACATAGAAGAATAATAGAATCATGGAAACATGACGGCAGAAAAAGACTACATGGCCTATGTAGACTGCCTTTCCATTATCAACTACAGTAGTCCCCTTTTTACCTTTAGAGATCCTTTGTGTTTGTCCCATGCTTTTTTGAATTCAGATATTGTCCTTGTGCCCAACACCTCCACTGGGAGACTATTCCACGCATCTACCACTCTTTCCATAAAGAAATATTCCTCCTGAGTCTATCCCCTTTCACTCTCATCCTATGTCCCCTCGTAGCAGAGCTTGATTTCAATTGAAAGAGATCCTCCTGTGCATTTATGCCACAGAGGAATTTAAATGTCTTTATCATATCGCCCCTATCCCGCCTTTCCTCTAAAGCAGGGGTGGCCAACTCTGGACCTAGTGTACCACGATCCAGCCTGGTTTATAGGATGTCCCTAATGAATATTCATGAGGTGCACGTGCATCCACTGCCACCCATCATATGCAAATATATCTCATGAATATTCATTAGGGGTATCCTAAAAACCAGGCTGGATCGCGGTGCACCAGGGTTGGAGTTGGCCACTCCTGCTCTAAAGTACACATATTAAGATCTTAAGTCTGTCCTCATATACTACATAACGAAGACTACGACCCATTTTAGTAGCCACCCTCTGCACTGACTCCAACCTGTTATATCCTTATGAAGGTGCAGTCTCCAGAATTGCACACAATACTCCAAATGAGGTCACACCAGAGATTTATACTTTTTTCGGCCGGCCATTCCTCTCCCTATACACACAAGAATCCTTCTGGTTTTCACAGTTGCCTTTTCTACCTGTTTAGCTACTTTAAGATCCAGACACAATCATGCCCAGGTCCCATTTTTATGGACCTCACCGCTCCGTTGGATTTTTGCAGTCCAAATACATGACCCTGCAATTTTTAGCATTAAATTTCAGCTGTCAAATTCTAGACCATTCTTCAAGCTTAGCTAGATCCCTTCTCATGGTATCTACACCTTCCTGGGTGTCTACTTTATTGCAGATTTTGGTATCATCCACAAACAAACAAACCTTACCGTACAGCCCTTCCACAATATCACTAACAAATATGTTAAAAAGAATTGGACCAAGGCCAGATCCCTAGGACACACCACTGGTAACTCCTCCTCAAAGTGATCTCCATTTACCTGTAACCTCTGTCGCCTCCCACTCAATCAATTTCTAACCCAATCAGCAAATTTACGGTCCATCGCTAAGGTGCTCAGTTTTATAAGACACCTGTGTGGAACAATGTCAAAGGCTTTACTGAAATCTAAATACACCACATCTAGGGCTCTCCCTTGGTCCAACTCCCTGGTCACCCAGTCTAAGAAATCAATCAGATTTGTATGACAAGACCTGCCTCTGGTGAATCCATGCTGCGTCGGATCTTGTAATCCGCTGGACTCCAGAAACCTCACTATGTTCTCTTTCAGCAGCATTTCCAATAATTTACTAACCACAGAGGTTAGACTAACCAGCCTGTAGTTCCGAATGTCATCCTTACGTACGCTTTTGTATAAAGGGACCACATGTGCCTTTCTCCAGTCCTCTGGCACCTCTCCCGACTCCAAAGAGGCATTGTAAAGGTCAGACAGTGGAGCCGCTAGAATGTCCCCAAGTTCCCTCAGTATTCTTGGATGTATCCCATCCAGACCCATGGCTTTGTCTACTTTTAGTTTAGCTAGTTCCTAACGAACACAGTCTTTTGAAAATCATTTGAGATCCCCGTCACTTCCATTCCTTTTTGTGGGTGTATTCTGAGGTCCTGCTCCTGGCCCTTCATCTGTGAACACAGAACAGAAATATTTATTAAAGCAATACCGCTTTATCCTCACCAACTTCTACGTATTCCTCCCCTTCACCCTTGAGTCTGACAATACCACTTTTGCCCTTCCTCTTCTCACTAACATATCTGAAAAATGTCTTATCCCCCCATTTTATTGCATTGGCTATTTCTTCTTCTTTTTTGTACCTTTGCATTTCTGACTACTTTGCTAGCTTCTCTAAGTTTTTCCAAATATAGTTGCCTGTCTTCCTCTCTCTGTGATCTCTTGTATTTCATGAAGGCCTCCCTCTTTTTCTTCACCTTTTCAGCTACTTCTTTTAAGAACCATAGCGGCATCTTTTTCCTTTTATATTTATTTACCTTTCTAACAAAAAGGTTTGTTGCCCTTAAAATATTCCCTTTCAGTTTTACTCACTATTTTTCCCCCCAGCTGGTCCCACTCTTTGAGGTATTGTCCCATCTGTTCCCATCCTTCTAATGACTCTCTGAGATGTTGTCCCATCTTTGCAAAGTTAGTTTTCCTAAAGTCTAAGACCCTTGCTTTTGAATGGATTTTATCAGTCCTAGTCCTGATACTGAACCACACCATCTGGTGATCACTGGATGTGAGATGATCTCCCACTATGACATCAGAAACACTTTCCCCATTGGTAAGCACTAAGTCCAGTACGGCCCCATCATGTGTGGGTTCCGTAACCAGATGCCTGAATAGTTCCCTCTGTAGAGCATCCAGGATCTCCTTACTTCTAGATGACACCGCAGCAGGGATGTGCCAATCCACATCCAGCATATTGAAATCACTTCTCAGTAGCACTTCTCCTTTCATGGCAATACTGTGTATGTCTTCTATTAAATCTTCATCCACTTCTTCGCCCTGTGAGAGGGATCTGTATATAACTCCAATGCAAATGGATTTCCCTTTCCCTCCTTGCCTCCTCTCTTCCATTTAAGCATGCAAATACTATACTTTTAATCAGGGGCGGTTCTTCCATTAGGCCACCTGAGGCGATCGCCTCAGGCGGCACTCCAGATCTGTTTTAATTTTAGATTTTGCAGCCTCTATCCTGCCTCGGATTTCCCACGCGGGAAAGCAGAGGCAGGCCAGAGGCTACAAAATCTAAAATTAAAACAGAGCCAGAGTGTTTAGTTGATGGAACTTTGGTACCTGTTGAAGTAAAAGAGAGAGATCTACCAAAGTCCCTACCAGTTCCTCAGCTGTTCTTTAAGAGAAAAAGCAGTTAACCTCTTTTAAGTGTGTTCTAACAGTGCTGTTCTATATCCTGTGTGTAGCTAATTGGGGATTTGTCCTATAAAGCAAGAATGCTCACATGGGGTGGGTGGGTGTCGGGGTGGGTAGGGAGGGACCTAACATCTGTTGAGGTCAATGGCTTCAAACTGTTAGCTGTGAATGGGTAGCTGGAACAAAGACAATGAACTCTAACTGACAGAGCCTTGCCCAACACCACAAGCAAACAAAAAAAAATTCTCCCTTTACGGTATAGCAAAAAGGCTTAGGGCCCGATTCTGATCCCGACGTAGATCTCCTTTGTATGTCCGGGCTGCAGGATCAGAATCGCGAACAGCACTGTACGTGCCGCAAAGCCCGACTAACACAATCCGGGCGTTTAAATGGAGCTGCAGTGCCATGACGTCATGTTGCCATGGCACCGTGGCTCCATTTAAATGCCACGATGCTGGCCGCCTGCTAAAAGAGTTAATTCCACGCAGCCCAACCCCCAATCCGTCCTCCTAAGGCCAGGATTGGGCTGTGGGGAATTAACTTTTCCCCCCCGCCCCCCAGCCCCTTCCGTGCCCCAGAGCTGCCGAAAGAGCACATCCAGGAAAGTTATTCCACACCTTGGGTGGAATAACATCCCCGGACATTTTTCCGGCCTGGACGTACAGGGCCCCAGAATCAGCCTTGTCCGTCCAGGGCCGGCGACCGCCCACTGGCCTCGCACTCTCTGCCCCCGTGCCGCCCCTTCCCCACCCCTGTATAACTTCCCCGCACAACCAGAGAGGAGGTTATACAGGGACAAGAGCCGGCCCTCATGCCTCAGAATAACCCCCTTAGCTTTTAAAAATGAACGCCAAAACCCCTTTAAGAATTAGCTTATTACAAAAGAACACCAAAACCCCTTTGAAAGTCCATCAGACATTAAATCACAGGAGTGACAACACAGAACCATTCGCAAAAGAAACTTTGCCCCTAGAGGGAGATATAGTTAAGTTGTTTTCTGATAACGACAGCATTATTGCAAGGAATTAAATGTATGCTCTTTATCCCCTAACTGATTAGCCTGAGATTACCATGGGCCTTTTGGATTCTACGCTCTCATAAAATTCTATGCATACAGCTAAATAATAAATATTGGGCCCAATTTTCATCTGGGCAGTGCTATGAGCCACGTCGGCACATAGCCTGCCCGTCTAACCCGGATTTTCAGTGCCAGGGTCGCATGCAGCCCTGGCATTGAAAATCCGGGTCTTGCCACACAATCTGGAAGCCGCAGGAGCTAGCTTGGTATCACCGATTTTCGATGCAACCCGCTTAACCCCTGCACCTGGAAGATAGGCGAGTAAAAACCTCACCCATCTTTAAGGCACTGGGGGCTAAGCGGGTCGCATCGAAAATCGGTGCTACCCATTTAGCCCTTTCCTCCTCCATGCTCCGTCCCGGAACGCCCCTAACACACCCCGTTGCTAACCGCATAGCATGTGGCACCTTAGGGGCTTATCCAGGATTTTCGAAGGGCACTACCCATGTAGGTGTCTTTGGAAAATCCCAGATAAAGCATTTTCACGGGTAACTAGGGCTGTTAGCCGTGTAAATGCCTTTGAAAATCAGGCCCATTATTCTCAAACCTATGAAAAGCACAAACGTTTTCAGCTTTTGTGAACTCGTGTTTTTATGGCTTGAAAATGAAGACAGTAAATCTTTCCCAATTAAATATCGATATGATTCCGTGTGTGCTCTTTGAGGCGAACCATGGGAAAAATAACAGCATGAATAATTACAGTAGAAACCGCTGTGTATGTTTGACGACACTAAATCTTTTCCCTCCAAAGTACTGTTCTAGCTCATGAAATTCATTAAAAAAATACATATTGGTTTAAAAAGCAGCATAGTACTGCATAACTAACATTGATAAATAAATGCTATTCTGTACCCCACTGAGCATTTACAGCGCAGTGAGATACAGATATAAGACATAAATAGCTCACATGCTCAGTTACTTAAAAGCAAGATGGTGCATTTTCTAGGTCACCACATATCCTCGTACTTTTGTAAGTTTGAATTTCTTCCCCTGAAATAAAAGCACTTAAAACATTTTTTAAAAAGTAATGGGTCGATATTGAAAGCCCTTGTCTGGCTGGATATGCGTCCTGAGTGAGATTTTCAGCGTTAAGGTCTGGAGAGCTTTGCTGAATATCTTCACAGATCACTTTGGTGCTATCCAACTAGTGCGGGGTAAGGCTGGTGCTGTCGCCACATTTTTTATACATACCCCCTTCTTATATGGAATTTTTTATTTGTTTGCCATGTTGTAGGCTTCTGCCTATTTTAAAATCCCCCTTTTTTTTCTCTCATAGCCATTGTTTTATTTTGCTTTTCATATCGGGCGAATTTGCCTTATATTTATGTCACTTAGAACTCAGGACCCCTCAATTTTACCCAATGGATTGTTGCTCAGTCCTCTATGATTCCTGTACCACAATATCGATTGTGCTTCACCTTATCCCTGAAGCTGTTTGCGTCTGAACAAGGGCTCACATTGCGCGTTGTGTACTGTGGATTTAGTCCCATTATGGTTTTGATTGCGTTAGCTGTAATGATACCTGTCTCACACTAGATCATATCAGAAGGTTACCGACAAAAGGACTTGGAAGTTATCAGTTACTACTTCTAACATTAATGGTCTTTTATGTTTTAATTGCTGTGCATTTATTTAATTGCTGTCCGTTCTCCCAATAGCTCTGGTATGAAGTAACGTTTGTACCCTCTGATGCTGTTGGAACTGAGTCATCATTCCACTCATGTTATCTGTTCATAAGATCTGTGCTGGTCTTTTGTACATGTGCCTGTAAGGACTCTTGCTTTAGATATGATGACATCACAACGGAGGTCACTAGTACAATATGGAGATTAGGTCATTATGGGTTCCTATACCTACGGTCCTGTATCACCTCTTCCTCAAGTACTACCCTGAAGTAGGTACGCCAAAGTGCCCCGCACGCAACACAGATCCTTAGCCACCCGGTAATCATTCCACAATGTGATGTACATAGGGTATCCGCCTTATGCCTTTTGTGTATATAGTTAACATGTTATCCAAGTTAATCTCCCTGTTATCTGTAATTTACGGTGTAACCCCCACCGTAAAACTTCTTTGATGTTCGATGTAAATCGCACTGATGGCGAATAGTGCGGTATATAAGAGTATTAAATAAATAAATAAATAAATTACTGGCATTAAAGGTCACACCATTAGGTGGGAAAATCTTAATTAATTACAGTACCAGGTTGTCATATTGAATACATGTTTCAATACAGACAGAGACTTAAATTCATGTTTTTGTTTCATCGGCTGACCCTTGACCTTTTCATTTTGGCGCGAACACTGGTGTCTTTTAAAAAGTCTGCTTCAGGCGAGCACGCTCACTTATCTCACTAATGCATGAGCTATCCGATGTTGCGCGATTAGGCGTCCCCTTTCTTTCTATCACTTCTCTTGCAATTTATGTGTTTTGTGATTTGATAAAAATGGTTCAATTTGTGGCCGCTGGTTGTTTACTATAGCCCATAATTCTCCTTATTTTTATTATGGTGTAGATTTATAGTTAAGACTGTAGAATTTGCATGTCTTACTACTGGACCACGGCGGGTTATTACTCTCAGAGAGGCCCCTTTGTGACAGGTTACTTATTTCTCATAATTCACATTCTTTATGTTAAAGATTTGAGACGTTGGGGGTGTGGCCTGTTCAAGATGGCGACAGTGGAAGTCTAACCAACTGGCTATGCCTAAGAGAAAAGGTAAAGCTAAGGCTAAAGCTCTTCCTGCGGAGCTATTACCTTCTGGAGAGGGGCCTATGGACCGTTATGTGCAGTTGACCAAGGAACATATTCAGGGGATTAAAGCGGGCTTGGCGGCTTCGATGGATTCGGAATCAGCGTCCTCCGCCCATGACACCATGCTCTCCCCAGATGGACGGCTTCCCCCGGTGCCTCCTGGGTCCTCAGATGCTCAGTTGGTGAGTGACGACGCTTGCTCACCCGAAGTGGTAGTTACTGCGTCTTCAGCGCAGGACTTGCCCCCAGAGTTGGTTCGTGGCCAGAAGGGAGGATTGCAGGCTGGCGCTTTGGTTTCTGCAGCGCTGCCGGACACCGGGGTCTCTACGTTTGTAGAGGGTGGTGTTTTACCTTCTGTTGGTGTTTCAGATCGACCCTCATCCGGTATCCCCGGGTTTACTTTTGCATTGGCTCGACCTGCATCTGTGACATTGGATAACATCTGGGACGCTATCTCTCATCTTGGTAGCATGGTGGGTAACCAATTTTCTGTTCTATCAGATCGGATTGCAGCCCTTGAAACGGCTTCTCCTTTAGTGCACTCGTCTATAATTGGAGTTGCTTCCTGAACGTTTATATAGCACTATATCAAAATTCATACGTTCAATATTATCTTCAATTGGTAGTAGTGAACAATATTAACTTCATGTGATGGTCTTGGATAATTTCTATCTTTAAAAACAGAGTGGACAAAAATTTCTTCACAAATGTCTTCTTTAATCTTAAAACATATCATTAAAGAATATCATGATTATCCAAACTTGTCATCAAACATTTCTTCTTCCTAAAATATCTTCTTTAATACTTTGATACTTCTTTAATAGGTAAATATTTCTTTTAAAAGGAGTTTTATATCTGCCAAACTTGTGAAACACTGATAGAAGCAATTCCCGACGCTCAACTGCAGCGTCTTTAAAGCGTTTCAGTGTATTACTTTCATCAGGAGATTCTTCTTAGTGTTATAGTTGTTGCTGCCTGCGTCTCAACGTTAGAATTTCTGAATTGGAGAGGTGCCGCGCAATCCTTTAGTGCAATCAACTATTGATGGACTTAACACGAAACAACTTGATATGGAGCAACGGTTGGAGAAGATCTCAGACTTAACTTATGTTTTGGTAAAAGATAATATGGCCCTTCGTTCCAAAGCTGAGACTTTAGATAATGCAGTTCGTGCATCTAATGTGCGCCTCTTGAATTTCCCAATTATACCCGGGACGGCTCCTTTGGAACTTTTTAAGAGCTATCTGCGTGATATCCTCCTGGTTCCCGCGGAACTGATGCCTCCGGTTTCTAAAGCTTACTATCTCCCTTTGGGAAAGAGAGACCGCAAAGTTTCTGTAGGTCCGTTGGAGATGGACATTTTAAATGTTACAGATTTGCTTAATACTCCTAAAGTTGAGGATGTAGCTGTATCCACATTGATGGTCACTTTAGCTCTATCTTTGGATAGGGAGTGGCTGTTAAAATTGTTTTATAAAAAGCGTGATAGTTTGTTCCATGGAAAAAAAGTTTTTCTTTTTCGCGATGTGGCCCGAGAAACGCAGAAACGCAGACGTGCTTTTCTATCATTGAAACCTGGGGTGCTGCGTATTGGTGCTTCCTTTATCTTAAGATTTCCTTGCAAATGTTTAATTACACAGGTACACTACCAAAAAACTGCCTCCAGTTTTGCAACTTATTCCTTTAGATTTTGGGGTGCTGAATCCAGGAAAAATAGCCAAAATGTTCCATCACGTCACGTTTTCTTGCAAAATTAGATTTCTTACCCATATAAGGAATGTTCACATAATTTCTTTTTAGCCGACTGCAGTTTATTTTCTTGGCCCAAAATAGAGGTTGTAATGGTTAACTAACTAGAAACACTCCCTCATGATATTTTAGAGTGCTTTGTATTCATTTTATACATTAACAGGACAATTGGGAGGCGGGGGGCTAAATCCAGTACTCGCGCTGGCGCATGTTCTTTCCTGTTCGCCTCGCCTCATTCGCTCGCTCAAACACGGTGGTTGTGACATGAATGTTCCTGTCAAATTTCAGTTTCTTGCAAGTTCATTATTACCTTTTGTTTGCTCAGTCGTAATCCAGCTTTATTCCGAAGTGGTTCACTACAGTTGTAGTTTGCAGTGCTGTGTATTTGTGATGGCTCACAGAGCCAGAGGTTGCGTCAACTCTCTGGACAGTTTTTGTTTTATTTGTGGGGAATATACCGTGAAAAAGCGGCAGAGGAACATTTCTGCATTTATTAAAAAAGTATATTTCGCCTATTTCGGTTTGAAGTTAGGCGATCAAGACAAACCGTGGGCTCCTCACAAAGTGTGCAAGACATGTGAGGAAGATCTACGCTTATGGATGAAAGGTAAAAAACAAGCATTTCGTTTCGGAATACCTATGATGTGGCGTGTGAACAAAGAGACCACAGCAGTGACTGCTATTTTTGCTCTTGCATTGTGAAGGGATACAACTTAAAAAATAAGAACGTAATAAGTTACCCCAACCTTCCCTCAGCAATTAGGCCTATGCCTCATAGCAACGAAGTACCTGTGCCTGAACCACCAAAATCTTTGGATCATATTTGTGTGGACGGTTCTGATCATGATGAGACTCATCAGATGGCTTTTCCCGATGAGTCCAGTACTTCTGAGTTTGAAACTGAACCAGATCCGAAACCTGAACTTTTCTCTCAAGCTGAATTGAATGATTTAGTCCGGGATTTAGGACACCCAAAAGATGCTGCCCAACTGCTAGGTTCTCGGCTTAAACAGAAAAATCTATTGTCACCAGGAACAACTTTTTATTGGTACCGCAACCGCGAGACACAATTTTTGAAGTATTTCAGCAAAGAGGAAGATTTGGTATTTTGCAACGATATATACAGAGTGATGGAAAAGTTTAAACTCAAGTATGATCCTGCTGAATGGCGGCTGTTCATTGATTCGTCAAAAGACAGCATAAAAGGTGTTCTTCTTCATAATGGCAACACATTCGCTTCAGTTCCTATTGCTCACTCTGTTATTCTCCAAGAAAAATACGAGAATTTGGCCCTGATTCTTCAGAAGATTCGTTATGATGAGCATAAGTGGATGATTTGTGGAGACTTTAAAATTCTATCCATGCTATTAGGGCAGCAATCCGGTTTCACCAAATATCCCTGCTTCCTTTGCTTGTGGGATAGCCGGGCCCGCGACCTACACTGGGGGAAAAAAGACTGGCCAATTCGGGAGTATTTGAGACCCGGTGAGAAAAATGTTCTTCATGAGAGCTTGGTACCTCGTGATAAAATTCTATTACCACCTCTCCACATTAAGTTGGGTCTCATTAAGCAATTCATCAAGTCCCTTCCAAAAGATGGTGAGTGCTTTCGGTACCTTTGCTCAAAGTTCCCCCGACTTTCTGAAGCAAAGCTAAAGGAAGGAGTGTTTGTTGGCCCTGATATAAGGAAACTCATTTCAGATGGAGCATTCGCTGAAACGATGTCTGAGAAGGAAAAGAAGCCTGGGATTCCTTCAAGGATGTTGTTCTCAAATTCTTGGGGAACAGGCGGGATGAGAACTATAAGGATATTGTTGCCAGGATGCTCAATGCCTTCAAAGAACAAGGCTGTAATATGAGCCTGAAAGTCCATTTCTTGCACTCCCATGTGAACTACTTTCCCGAAAACTTGGGGGCGTACAGTGAAGAACAAGGTGAAAGGTTTCACCAGGACATCAAGGACGCAGAGAGAAGGTACCAAGGAAGATGGAACACCACTATGATGGCTGATTTCTGCTGGTTGCTGCTGCGGGAAACCCCAGATGAAAAATACGCCAAGCAGCGCACCAAGAGAAGCATTCGGGGGAAGAAGAAACGGGCCCACCAGGAGATTGATTGACCCAAGAATGACTTTAAAATCTAAACTGTGTTGACAAATATCGTGTTTTTTACTAAACTTTGAAATAAAATGTGCTAGTTATTACCACAGTGTCGGATCTCATTTATTAGAATTTTATTTTCACACCATCGGGTGTTTGTCTTCATGTATTACAATGGTGCGGTTTGCTTTTTCTATTCTTACATACATACCTGTACAACATTTTTTGCACATTTCTTTGCTTTGCTTTGTGTCTAACCTCGCTCTTATATGCTCAATGTTTGTGCACATGTATGTGGCTGTTTTAAGTGCAGACAATTTTGCTACCATCACAGTGTGTTTTGTTGACATTACTCTATTCTTATGTGCTGCCTTGTTACAATTTTCTTTATTCTTATTTGAATAACTACTAAACAATTAGTATAAAGAATTCATCCAAGAAACTTTTATCTCGATTGCACTCAATCTGAAACTTTCACCTCAAACTGCTAACCCAATGTAGCAAAAAATCTGTACGTGATGGAGCAAATTGGTTACCAGATTTGGATTCAGCGCACCAAAAAACGTAAAAATCAATCGAAACATTAGAGGCAGTTTAAAAAAAATTTTTTTTAGTGTACCTGTGTTACCTTTAAAACACAGAAATATGTTTTTTTTGCTCCTGAGGATCTCTCTGCTTTTTTAAGTTTGCATTTACCAATCTCCTCCTCTCCTGATGTATTGACTCCATCTGGTTAAGTTAGTTTCCTTGGGCCACTGTCTCCTCTTAATTTCCTGTACTATTGCATGTTGGAGTATTTGCTCCTTTCTTTTGGTTAACTCCCCCCTGTTAGGGGACTACTTATACAATTCTTGCACTATTTTTCTTTGTTTAAATATTTCTTGTATAAATATAATTACGATTGCAAGCATTATTTTCTGTACAGGCTTTTTGCTTGATTTATTGGTGAAAATTTCATAAATAAATAATTAAAAAAAAAAAAAAAAGATTTGAGATGTTAGATCTTACGCGTGCTCCTCTCCACTCTAGGTTTGTACACATACTTGTGTCCAAGACAGGAGCACTCTTATTCTTACAAGAGTAAGTGCCCTCTATGTCGGTCACTATCTTATTAAGAGCCTCTTGGCCCACTGCAGAGTATTATCAAATAAGGGAGCATTGTTTTGAAATGTATTCTCATTCTTATGGTGTGTATAGGGTACTTAAATATCTATATAAATTTCGCCCTGTCGTCCTCCTCACCTACCTGCACTGGGGTTTTTAAACTGTATATTTGCTGAACACTGCATGCAAGTGTGGGTGCCTTGACCACTAGATTAGTATGAGAGAGCATTGCTTTCAGATGTATTTTCATTTTATGGTATACGTAGGGTACTCAAATGTCTATATAAATTTCATCCTGTTGCCCCTTCACCCACACTGGGGTTTTTACTGCAAAATTGCTGAACACTGCACACAAGCCACAGTGCCTTGAGCACTGGATTAGGATGTCCGTCATGTCCTCTTCCAGCTTTCCATCACGTGCGCGCACGTCAACATCCGTTCTTCTGTTTTTAATGGCTTGTTCTCCTTTGAAACACAGTTTTTATTTCATTACCCTTACGTTTCTAAGGTTTTAGTCAGTTTTATTCATTTATTCCGAAATTGTTTATCTCATGTGAGTTTTATTTATTTATATTTATATATTCTTTTTAAGTTTGTTTGTATGTTGCATTTCATGAATTTCATTGTTAACATTGTTTTAATTTTTATTTATGTTTATATTATTTATGTTTTTAAGAGGCTTTATCCCCTGAGGAAGGCCCATGCCGAAACGCATCAGGGTTTGCTACAATAAAGACTGAACCTGCTGCCTTTTACTCTCTGCCGTTTGTTTGCTGCCCAGCATGCTATCCTTCATGCTCTCCCATGGCCCATCCTGACTACCATCTTACTGCTACTGCTACTGACTCATCTGACCATTCCCCTTCCCCATCTGTTCATAGACAGAGATGCAGATGTGTTTTCATGTGTCCCTACTGCTGTTGCACACTTGACATTCTGCTCCCATGTGGCAATGCCTACCCTCTCCCTCACCCCAGCATGCTATGCTCCATGCCCTCCCATGGCCCATCCTAACTGCCATCTCACTGCTACTGACTCACCTGACCATTCCCATCCCCCACCTGTTCATAGACAGAGATGCAGATGTGTTTTCATATGTCCCATTATGAGGTCAGGGGGTGGCATTGCTGTTCCTTGGCAGATGATGCCGTATTCTCCAGCTGTGTCTGTGACTCTGTTCTGTGCATCCAGAAGCACATCAGAGCTGTTCCCTCATAGGTGATGTGACTCATACACAGCTGCTTTGGGAAGGGTCGTGTTTGCTGGAGTGCACAGAGGGCATCCACTTTGAATTATGCACCATCCACCAGGATCTACAAGCAAGCAATCAGGTGCTGTTGGATCACCACATGATGGAGCACAGGCACAGGGAGGTTCAACTTCTCAGGGAGACGGCAGCCTACATGACCTCCATGTCAAACACTTGTCAACAGTTGTTGGCCTCCCGCCAGGGGCAGGATGCAGCTGTCCTTAAAGAGGGCATGATACAATCTCAATCACAAGGGAGGGCTAGGACCCAGAGAGCAATGCCTCTGAAACTGCACCATTGCAAAGCAGCACCAGAAGGGGAAGCAGGCAGGGCCTGATCATGAGCTGAGTAGTGGAGGTGGTAAGAGGGCACCGTTTATGTAATGTTGTTTGACTGTACTGTAATAAATCTGACAGCACTTACACTAGAATGTTTCACGGATGAGTCTTTTCCTGGTGGCGAGTGCTAATGCCATTTGCTGTTGATTCCTCCTCTGTGCCCCTTCTTCTTCTGCAGCCTCTGCATCATCTGTCCTCTCTATCACGTCACCTTCAGGGATAGGGATGCTGCACTGCATAGCAAGGTTATCTAGGATGGAGCAGGCTGTGAAGATCTGCACACACGTTCAGGACTGTTCAGCATCTCGCTCCCACTGCAGTCTAGACATCGGAAGCGGCTTTTGAGGACCCCAGTTGCCCGTTCCACCTCTGCCCTAGTCCTCTGGGCCTGGTTGTATTGCTCTTCTTGCAGGGTCTGTGGATGGTGCACAAGTGTCAGTAGCCATGGTCGGAGAGGGTATCCACAGTCAGTTGTGGGAGAAGGGTGCAGGCACACATCAGTAAAGCTGGAGGGGTGAGTGAGTGATGGACATATTTATGGTGCCTTTCACATGACTGTGACATGAGGCAATGCATTCTGGTGACATTTCCTGCAGAGCCCCGTGCAGAAGGTCATTGCTTGGCTGCAGTTCAGACTCTTGCCGTGTCTCCAAGATGCACAGCTTCAGCGCATTCTGAGGCTTTGCCACCTCTGGCCTGCTGTTTTCCATTGGGGACCCCTGATACTGTTCAGATGTGTTCCCCCTGTGACTGCATCACTAATGTGCAACCTCTCATCCTGGCTGCACAAATCTCCCGTCTGACTGTGCACCTGTGTTGGGGCATATCAGATATCCATGTGCCCACTCTACTCTGTTCCATTCTGGGATGACTTCCCATATAGTTACATGATGCACATTTCTATCACACTTGCTCACAGCTGTGTCCACTTACCAAGCAACCATGCAGCTCCAAGGTGTCCTGTGGCTGCTGCTTGTCTCAGGCCAGACTGCGACAGGATGAAGATATCGTAGCAGGAACCCAGAAAATGGGCACATATGTCAGTGATGAGAATGTGGGCATTGACTACCACTTGTATATTCATGAAGTTGTAATTGTGGCGGTTTTGGAATGCCCTCTGGTTCTGACCCAGTGCCCTCAGTGCAACATGTGTGTAGTCCATGATACCTGTGGCAGATGGGAAGGCAGCTATATCATAAATGTCTACATCATCTCCTGTCTTTGCTCGGGCATGGTGGGGAAGGTGAAGTAGGTTTGCATCCTTCTCACCAGGGCAGTGGTGAAGGCATCAATACAGTGGCATGTGGCAGACTGGGTGATGCCAGCGGTGGCACCCACCACATGCTGGAAGCTTCCTGAGGCCAGGAGTCCCAGTGCCATGGTTACGTTCAGAGCAATTGGCAGTACGTGACTTGGGGTGGTGACTGGCTCCAACTCCCTGCTCAGCATCCCACATAGCTCTGTTATAGAAACATAGAAACATGACGACAGAAAAAGACCACATGGCCTGTCTAGTCTGTCCTTCCATATCAACCATTACAACAGTCCCCTTTTTTCCTTTAGAGATCCTCTGTGTTTGTCCCATGCTTTTTTGAATTCAGTTACTGTCCTCATCTCTACCACCTCCACTGGGAGACTATTCCACCGATCCACCACACTTTCCGTAAAGAAATATTTCCGCATATCACTGCTGAATCTATCTCCCTTCACCCTCATCCCATGTCCCCTCGTAGCAGAGCTTGCTTTCAATCAAAAGAGGCTCTCCCCCTGTGCATTTATGCCACGGAGGTATTTAAACTTCTCAATCATATCACCTCTATCCCGTCTTTCCTCTAAGGTGTACATATTAAGATCCTTAAGTCTGTCCTCATATGCTTTATAATGAAGACCATTAACCATTTTAATAGCCACCCTCTGTACTGACACTATCCTTTTTATATCCATTTGAAGGTGTGGTCTCCAGAACTGCACACAATACTCCAAATGAGGTTGCACCAAAGACTTATACAAAGGCACTATCACCTCCTTTTTTTCTGCTAGCCATTCCTCTCCCTATGCACCCAAGCATCCTTTGAGCTTTTGCTGTCGCCTTTTCTACCTGTTTAGCTACTTTAAGATCATCAGACACAACCACGCCTAGGTCCCGCTCTTCTTTAGTGGACAAAAGTACTTCACCCCCTATACTATGTTTCTCCCTTGGATTGCTGCAGCCCAAATGCATGACCTTACATTTTTTAACATTAAATTCCAGCTGCCAAATTCTAGACCATTTTTCAAGCTTAGCTAGATCCATCCTCATGTTATCTACACCTTCCTGGGTGTCTACTCTACTGCAGAGTTTGGTATCGTCCGCAAAGAGGCAAACCTTACCTGACAGCCCTTCCGCTATATCACTAACAAAGATGTTAAAAAGAATCGGACCAAGGACAGATCCCTGGGGCACACCACTATTAACATCCTTCTCCTCAGAGTGAGCTCCATTTACCTGTACTACTACTATTACTACTACTGAGCATTTATATAGCGCTACGAGTCATACGAAGTGCTGCACAGACAGGTAAGAGACAGTCCCTGCTCTTCAGAGCTTACAATCTAGTCAAGACAAACACAGAAGATGTAGGCAGGGATAAAGCAAGGGGAAAGAAAAAGGAGATAAGGTGAGTCAAGATCTAAAAGCAGCAGCATATAGCCTGAGGATAATGTACCTGCAGCTGCTGGAAGAGGAGGTGTACCCTTTGTCACCTGCCACTCAACCAATTTCTAACCCAAGCAGTAACTTTAGGGTCCATCCCTAGGGTGCTCAGTTTGTTTATAAGTCGCCTGTGAGGAACAGTGTCAAAGGCTTTACTGAAATCTAAATACACCACATCTAAGGCTCTCCCTTGGTCCCTGGTCACCCAGTCAAAGAAATCAATCAGATTTGTCTGACAAGACCTGCCTCTGGTGAATCCATGCTGCCTTGGATCCTGTAATCTGCTGGACTCCAGAAACCTCACTATTTTCTCTTTCAGCAGTGTTTCCAATAATTTACTCACCACCAAAGTTAAACTAACCAGCCTGTAGTTTTCAACCACATCCTTACTTCCGCTTTTGTGTAAAGCGACCACATGAGCCTCTCTCCAGTCCTTTGGCACCACTCCCGACTCCAAGGAGGCATTGAAGAGGTCAATCAGTGGAGCTGCTAGAATGTCCCCAAGTTCCCTCAGTATTCTAGGGTGTATCCCATCCGGTCCCATCACTTTGTCTACTTTAAGTTGAGCTAGTTTCTCATGAACAGTCTTCTGAAAATTGTTCAAGATGCCCCTTGCTTCTGTTCCTGTTTGTGGGTGTTTTCTGAGGTCCTGCTCCTGGTTCTTCATCTGTGAACACAGAACAGAAATATTTGTTAAGCAGTTCCGCTTTATCCTCATCAGCTTCTACATATTCCTCCCCTGCACCCTTGAGTCTGATATACCACTTTTACCCTTCCTCTTCTCACTAACATATCTGAAAAATGTCTTATCCCCCCCCCCTTTTATTGCACTGTCCAAGCCGGTAACATTGGTACAGCTCCTCTTCCAACAGCTGCAGGTACATTATCCTCAGACTGTATATCCGTGGAGTACGGTATGTGTGCCTCTTACCCTGGGTCAATGGCTGCTGTTGCTGCTGCCTCTATTCCCTGGCACATCGGTGATGTCTCCACCTCCATTGCAGCATATGCAGGCCCCACATTGCATGGGCAGTGCCTCTCTGCAGGTAGAGCTAATACCCGTTTTTGCCGCTGCTCCATGCAGTGTGTACTGTTGTATCATCAGGTCAAATGTGCCCAAAACCTGGCCTAAAGATACGCAGTTTATGGCATTCAGCTTGGCCCCCTGCACGGCTGAATATCTTTGATAACTAAGTATGTTGTGGCCATGCCGTGTTACTCCCCGTTGCGCCCCTGCATATATCCAGTTTACGCCATGCACACTGTGCGAATATTCATCCATCGATGGCTGAGTAAGGATGCTGGATACCCGGTTATGCGCCACTTACATGGGTAACACTGCCTTTTTGCCATCTTACCTCCACCTAAGGATAGGAATATCGGGTCCACAGAACATAAGTTGCTATCTTTAATGAAATAATATGAGTGTGAGTTCATATATTGCATATTTGACATCAGATTAATTTCTATTAAATAACATTGTCATTGTTTTTATAACATGATCCTAGATGATTTCAGGTCCATGATTATTGCATTTTTTTTCAAAAACATTATGGGAATATTTTGTATAGCGGCTGATGCCGACGTGTTTACATCCGCTGTGATGTAGTCCCTTATGAGGGTGCTTCTGGAATGCAATACTATCTGCACGATACCCTGCTCGCCTCTTGCATTGTCTGGGCTATCCTGAACGTGCAGGAGTCAAACGGCATGGTGAGCATGGACTCATTTACTCGGTGGTTCCCTTTCTACAAATGGACTCCGGCTTCCTTATTAATTTAGCAATTTAAAAGCTCAGCCATTTCGTTGACTATCATCCTATCCGTAGGGAATCATTATAGGAAGCTGAAAAGCTGTTTTTCTTCCTCTGTTTGTATGTCTTCCAGTCTCTCTCATCTGCCGACATGGAGACTATAACAGACCTGGGTCTGGTGATAGGTCATGCATATTCCGTGACTGCTGTAAGGAAGATGCGTCTGGGGCAGAGGTCATGGTGTCCTTCAAAGTCAGAGAAGCTCTTCATGATTCGAATGAGGAATCCCTGGGGGAAGAAGGAGTGGAGAGGCACATGGAGCGATGAGTACGGTCTATGCTGTGCAATTGCCTATTTTTTTTATTTATTTTATTTAACAGGTTTTATATACCGTTTTATCATTTCAGTCAAAGCAGTTTACATTGCAACTTAAACTTGGTAATGTACATTAAACAGGGACATCGATAACTCTGATTTTTCTGAGGCAATGGAGGATTAAGTGACTTGCCCAAGGCCACAAGGATTAAGTTGTTTCTTTCAAAGTTCAACAGCAACCAAAAGCTTTCAACCATTCAAGGCGTACAAATGAGCACAAAGGAACATTCTAGAGAGAAAAGAGTTTTCTGTCTCAATTATTATTATTATTATTGTGAGTGTCTGTATCTGGTCTCAAGACATTTGTGAACTCATGAAACAGAAAGACAGTGATTATTCTTACTAGACGCCTGATGATTTAGCAGAACGTTTTTACAAGGAATTTTTGCATGCAGAAGTATTTTACTCACTCAGACCCTTGAAAAATTACTACTCCTACTACTTACCATTTGTATAGGGCCACCAGGCATATATAGTGCCGCACGTATTCATATGAAACAGCCCCTGATCTATAGAGTTTCCAATCTAATCAAGACAGACAACACTACAAACTAAGGACTGGGGGAAATCTGGGGGAAAGATAAAGCTGTCTGGGGTATGAATGCACAGAGGTTATCGCACCTACCTTTGTGCGATATATTGTACAGGATTTCCTGGGGTAGTGTAGGGGCAGGATTAGCACTTGCATGCTTATTCTATATAATACACATATACACCGATTCTTACCAGCACGTACACCCACATAGTAACAACTGCCTCAGAGCCAGTGTAAACAGGTGTGCTGAATTTTCAGTGGGGCATTTTATTAAAGCACATAGGCACGTATAATTGCCTTTATAAAATAGATGCAACGTATGCGCCTAGCTGCCCTGACCACTTATTCGCCCTACTATTTTCTTGTTATCTTGGAGGTGGAAAAGCACAACGAAATAAACTCTTTAGCTCAAGATGAGAAGAGAGCGGGGTTTGGAGCTGTGATTAGGGATGAGCATTCATCAGCATGCCTTAAAAAATGTAGTGCATATGGAATCTATTTATGGTTAGGGCTCTGACTTGGGAACCCAGAGACCAGGGTTCGATTCCCACTAGCATTCCTTGTGGCCTTGGGCAAGTCACTTAACCCTCCATTGCCTCAGGAAAATCCAGGTTATCAATGTCCCTTTTTAATGAACGTTTACCAAGTTTAAATTACAATGTACACTGCTTTGATTTTATTTATTTATTTATTTTATTTATTTACAGTTTCTTTTATACCGCGCTATTCGACATCAGTGCGGTTTACAATGAACATAAAAACCACACGTCACAAATAATTGATCTTTGCTTACAATGAACAGGTAAAATAAACTTGGATATACATTAAACGGGTTTCTTGAACAGTGAAACAGTGAACATGAGAACTATGTACAAAGCAACTAAATGCAGCTATATGTAGAGTTACGTGAAACTAGGTAAATTACTCTTGGTGAGAGGAGGTGCGAAGTGAGATTACAGTTCTGCAGATTAAGAATGTGGAGTGCATGGGTTTAGGTGTTGGCCTGGAGTGTGGTGGTGGGTTGGTATGGGGGGGTATCTGAAACATCGTAGTGCTGTAGAAATAGGTGATGCTTCAGTGCCTTCCTGAACTGGGAGAGGTCACTGATGGCTCTGATGCCAGATGGTAGGGCGTTCCAACATGATGGTGCAAAGTAGGAGAAGGCTCTGGATCTAGTGACTTGAGAGCACTTCGTGATTGCCTTCGGTAATACGAGAGAGTTGGAGGCGGTCGATCTCCTTGCTCGATTAGGGGGTGTAATTGATATCAGGTCAGTGATAGCAGACGCAGAGTAGTTATTGATCGCTTTATGAGTCATAGTTAGGATCTTGAAAGAGATCCTAGATTGTATAATTGTATGATTGAAATGATAAAGCGGTATAAAAAACCGTTGTTAAATAAATAAAATAACATGCACTAACGTACGAATTAGTGCATGTGGAGGATATGTTTATAAGGGGGCACTTAGTTAACGTGTGTTTTAGGCACCTAAATTAAGCCTATTTTGTATGTATCTTTATAAAATATGAGCGTAAGTCCACTGATTGTGCAAGTTAGGGAGCGGACATTAACGCCGGCCCTGCAGCTGGCGTAACCGTCCAGAGCTGTAACTTTCTAGTGTTCACATAAATTATCGTGCTTTATAATCTGTATGCATACAACCAAACAGCTCCACCCAAACTTTGCCCATGTGTACGCCTAGCAGCAAAGTACATGCCATCATGCCAAATTGCATACTTTACGCTAATCGGTATTTTATAAGAGGCTACTTACATAAATCTGTGGCCACATGCATGCGTAAATGACTAAAATATCACCAACGTGCTCTTATAAATTGACTCTATAAATTCTAATGTACAAATGTTTGAAATAAACTGGAAAAAAAATCTGAATATCAGAGAGAGAGGCCCAAATTCTGAAAATGAACAAAAAATGCTTTATTCTAGAACAAAAAATGCTTTATTGCTAGAACAAAAAATGCTTTATTGCTATCAACTATATTTTGAAGAAGAACAGGTAAAGATGCCCAGATTCACTATATGCACCCTTACAATAGCCAACATACGTTTCTAATATAGCAAATTTAGGGCCTGATTCGCTAAGCCTTTTAGCCGCGTACACGGAGTGGAGTAACAAATTTCACTCATGTCTTCTCATAAGGTCTGAAGAATGGAAGAAAGTGAGCCGGTCGGAACGAAAGAGCGTGGGACTTACCGTAGCAGATGATGGAGAGTTCTGGTAAGAGTCCGCCATCTTTCTGCAAAGAAAAGTCAACAGGTGATACCTTTTTTAGTGAACTAACTTAATGTTCTTTTGCCAAGTTTTTCAGAGCTCACCCTTATCCTAATAGAGAGGATACAGTGTCTCTTGAAAGTTTGTCAAAGACGCATCATTAGTCCACTGAGAAAAGGCGTCATCTTTATTTCCTCATATCCAGACAGATTAACACGGAAATGTCGGCCAGAAAGTAAATATCAGATAACCACTTAGTGACCTATGACAGGTTCACTTTTACCATGTTGAAACTACAGCTTTCCCTGGGAAAAAAAAAACAAGCTGAATCACTCTGCAAACACACCCTTTCTCAACACGAGGAATTTACGTCAATGGTCTACTGCCATATCACCAGTTATGCTCTGAAGCACCAGCCTTGCACCCTCACCAGAGCCTCGCCTTCTCTGTAGGGCGTTCTTCCCCTAAAAAGAGAAAAAGCTATTTCCAATGACTTGACTAATCAGCACTGGTGCTGTATCAGATTAATTCCTTTCCCGCACCATAAAATTAATTGCAGTGCTGAACTGCAGATGAGGGTATGAGTTTGGCACCAGCTCAGTGATGGTCTAATCAGGCCCAGTTCTGTATCTATCAAAGCACTAGAACTTGGCTGAGAAGGAGGAAAGTTCAACCCGTACGGGTTTGGCAGCTATGAAGTTTCCATCAATTGAGGCAGACATCAGATAACAAAAGCCCAGAAAAAAAAAGGCAGTAAGTGCTGAGGGACTGAGAAGAGGTCTAGCTTGATGACTATGTGCAATCACTAAGGGCCTTCAAACCTTATGACACGTATAATTTGGAAGAAAAGCTGTTGAAATACAGCCCTCGGCGCTCACTTTGCGAAATCTGTTGGGAAAGCTCCAGTGAGCATTCTTAGACATTTGGTTCAGAATCAAGTTTAGGGCTCAACTCATCGAGGGGTTGCATAAATCCCTTCTAAGAGGAAGCCGTACCACCATGAACTATTCCACTCAGACCTAATACTACTACTGCTTTTCGTTCAGCTTCTAGGAAAACTGTAGCAAAGCACTGTGCGATTTTAGCTTTGGTTCATTGGATAGAACTGCAGTCCCTTAAAATTCAAACCAATTCTTTCCTGTGTAGTAGGGCCCGACAGTGTGCCTTATGTAGCATTTGTGAGAAACATTCTAGAGTCCCCACTTCTATCTTACGCCCTACAATGTGATGTAATGGTTGAGCACCTTCCTTGTCACTCACAGGACAGATTTGGAGGTAACTATAAAGGACCTGGCAAGCCAGTGCCCAGGACCTTCCTTCCACGGGGAGTAAGGAGAAGCAGACTGAGCCCACAGCCAGGGCCCAGCACAGCCTGGTGCTGCATTCCTGTTACCTAATCAGCCACCAACTACTGGACTCTAGTCAACTCAAGTCGATATGGAGCACAAACACACCTTCCACCAGGAGAAGGATTTCAGGCAAAGGGAGTGTATGTAGAGAGAGAAGAAGAGATTCCATCAACAGAGGAGCCAATGTGGAAAGGGAAAGGTAACCTTCTTCATAACTGCTGTTCTACCTCCGAGATCTCAGCATTTCATGTGGAGAGGGACACGTCTCCCAGTTGCATCACTTGCCTCCCAGAGAGTTACTCCAGGATCATCTAAAGCATGTCACCGTTCAGGCTGTACAGTATATCCCTCTCACTTAGGAACCTTAAAGAGAGCTTTAGTTTTTCAGTGCCCTGAGAATTTTAACTACCTGATGGTGATCAATCTAATGATCTGAAGGGGAAGCTGCCATCTCTCCAAGGAGAGCCTCAGCTTAAGAGGGGAAAGAAGAGGAAAGTACCCACCCAAGAGCCATCTGGAGAGGAGAATCAGGAGGGAGAGTGTGAAGGAGAACTTTAAGTCCACAGAATTTGAGGAACCATTTACACCTTGCCTGCAGATACTTGATTTTTGAGGGATCACAACATACTGTAAAAGTGTTTGTGTCTGTTCTGTCTTTTGTCCCTTGATTTGGTACAGTTTAGGCTATAAGCCCAGTCTCCCCCTATCCACCAGGGCCCTTGATTTGACTTTAGGTGACCTTTTGTTGCCTTCTACTTTTTTTCCCTTTGAAAACAATAGGCACTATATAAAATTCTCCTCCTGCAGTGAGAAGCCGGTTACATCTATAGATTCTTTAAATGGAGCAGGGCAATCTCTCAGCATTGCTAAATAGTCTGTTGTGACTGCAACCCGGAAAATTCAGCATTATCCTCAAAGCTGGTAAGCATGGAGAGGAAACCTCAGTGAGATTCTCATTTATTGATAATTTCTATCTATTTTACAGCTATGGGCATAATTCTGAAAATCAGACCCTTTTTCTGGATGAATTTTATCATTCAGATACTTAAAAGGCACAATTATCAAGCAGTCAAAATTTGCAGTCTCCTAACGCTAGGTTAATAAAAAGTTTTAATTTAGTACTGGCATCTGATATAAAATATATGCTACATTGTATTTGACTAACTTATTCATTCTCAGGATGACGTTTGAGGATTGGTGTAAGAATTTTACCATGGTCGATATTGGCCGGATTATAAACACATCTTATTTCTCGATCCACAAAACATGGGAGAAGAAACTCATGAAAGGAGCTTGGAGTAGAAACTCTGACACGCTCTTAAACCGTTCTGGAGGATGCTTCAATAACAAAGTCACATTTCTGCAAAACCCCCAGGTAAAGGTTTAATATTTATGCTGAGTCTCTCTGCTATAAAACAGACGGACAGAGATTACAGTAGTGGTTCTCAGCTTGGTCTTTGAAAACAGCTTAGCCAGTCCGGTTTCCAGGTTATCCATAACGAGTATTTATGAGATGTATTTACAGACTTCAGTCAGGTTCTTAGAGCTAATCTATGGAAACATATCTCATGCATACAGTTTTTGTTATGGATTACCTGAAAATCAGAGTGCTAAATATCGAGCCACAAATGGGTCCTCCACTTCCTCTAAGCAGGCCAAATGCTTTGACAGTCTCCTAAGGGTAAGATACAGGGTAAGATACAGAGCCCTACAAACTCATTTGAGAATAAAAATATTCCATGATGGGTCAGATCAAAGGTCCAGCACATCAAAGGTGGCGGAATAGGGTGGACCAGAAGGACCATAACTCCACCAATATTTTCCCTAACACAGCATCAGCAGCTAGAGACCTTGTGCAGAGGGCCCCTCCAACCAAAAAGATGTTCTACTGCTCCTGCATCAAACACAGCATCCTATCTCTGATCATGGCCAATTCTAGCATTTCCCAGACTAGATCCATTTCATATTGCGCACTCCTAGTAGGAATGGCCCAAGAATTAATTCAAAGTGTTGGTGCCCTATTCAAACCTTAAACCTTAGCCGCCCCCCCCCCCTTTCCCGGTCAGAATCTACAGTATTCTTTAGTTTTGAATGCTTTGCTCTTTATTACCTCCAGAAGCTGCCTCCCTAGGCAACTGCACTGACTCCCAGAGAGAAACGGTGTTTTCCTTATGTCTATCCGGCTAATATCTCTCTCCATACAAAGATTTGACTTGTTCAAGCCATGGTATTTTCAGTAACGTCATATGGTTGTGAAAACTGGATAGTGAAAAAGATAGGAAAAAAATAGACGCTTTTGAAGTATGGTGCTGGCAGTGAATACTGTGTACACCATGGACTGCCCGAAGAACAAACCAGTCAGTAAAGGAAATCAAACCTAAGCTTTCTTTAGAAGCTCAGATGACAAGACTTCGACTTTCATACTTTGGACACATCATTCGAAGAGAGAGATCATTAGAGAAAGACATCACGCTTGGCAAGGTAGAAGGTCAACGCAATAAAGGAGGACCAGAAATGAGATGGATTGATACAATAACAACAGCTACAGGTGTCACTATCAACAGTGAGCCACCTGACTGAAGACCAAACAGAGTTTAGGACAACAGAGGGTCGCCATGAGTCAACACCAACTCAACGGCACTTAACAACAACATCTGGCTAATAATAACTTATGGAGTTTTCCACCCTAATGCAGTTCCATGCATCTCTGAGGAAAACAGTTAAGAAAAAACTAAAAGGAGCAGTTGCAAAGGTTAAAGACGTACATCAAGCTTGGGTGTTGTTGAAAAATACTATCTTGGAAGCCCAGACCAGCTGTATTCCACGCTTTAAGAAAAGTGGAAGGAAGTCCAAAAAACTGCCAGCATGGTTTAAAGGTGAGGTCAGAGAGGCTGTTGCCAAAAAAGCATCTTTCAGGAAATGGAAAAAAGAGCCAAATGACGAAACCTGGAAACAGCACAAGCACTGGCAAGTCAAATGCAAGGCATTGATAAGGCAGGCAAAGGGAGAATTTGAGAGGAAGCTTGCTGCAGAAGCAAAAACACGAAATAAAGACCTTTTCAAGTACATTCATAGCAAAAAACCTGTGAGAGAGTCAGTTGGTCCATTAGATGATAAAGGGGTTAAAGGAGCACTGAGAGGTGACAAGGCGATAGCGGAGAAACTGAATGGATTCTTTGCTTCGGTCTTTACTGAGGAAGATGTAGGGATGTTACCCATGACTGAAGTGGTATTTAAAGTTGCGGAAGAATTGAAGGAAATATCGATACATCGGGAAGATGTATTACAACTATTAGATAAACTGAAGAGTAGCAAATCACCTGGGCCGGATGGTATACATCCAAGGGTATTGAAAGAACTGAAATATGAGATTGCAGACCTGCTATTAGTAATCTGTGAACTATCATTAAAATCATCTCTAATACCTGAAGATTGGAGGATCGCCAATGTAACACCAATTTTTAAAAAGGGTTCCAGGGGTGATCCGGGAAACTACAGACCAGTGAGCCTGACATCAGTACTGGGAAAAATGGTAGAAACCATTATAAAGAATAAAATTACTCAGCATGTAGATAGTCATGACCTAATGGGAGACAGCCAACATGGCTTTAGACAAGGAAGATCTTGTCTTACTAATCTGTTATGATTTTTTGAAGGAGTGAATAAACAGGTGGACAAAGGTGAGTCGGTTGATATTGTGTATCTGGACTTTCAGAAAGCCTTTGACAAGGTCCCTCATCAGAGACTTTTGGCAAAACTAAAGAGTCATGGGATAGGAGGCAGTGTACTATTGTGGATCAGGAACTGGTTAAAAGATAGAAAGCAGAGGGTAGGGCTAAATGGCCAATTTTCCCAATGGAGAAAGGTGAATAGTGGTGTACCTCAGGGATCTGTGCTGGGTCCGCTGCTTTTTGACATATTCATAAATGACCTGGAAAGTGGAATAACGAGTGAGGTTATCAAATTTGCAGATGACACAAAACTATTTAAAGTTGCTAAAACCCAAGAGGATTGTGGAAAATTGCAAGAGGATCTTGATAAATTAGAAGACTGGGCATCAAAATGGCAGATGAAATTTAATGTGGACAAGTGCAAGGTTATGCACCTAGGGAAGAACAACCCAAACTATGGTTACACGATGCAAGGTTCCACATTAGGAACCACCACCTAGGAAAAAGATTTAGGCATCATTGTGGATACCATGTTAAAACCCTCGGCCCAGTGTGCAGCGGCGGCCAAGAGAGCAAATAGAATGCTAGGTATGATAAGGAAAGGAATGGAAAATAAAACAAAAGATATTATAATGCCTCTATATCGTTCCATGGTGAGACCGCACCTTGAATATTGTGTGCAATTCTGGTCGCCGTATCTTAAAAAGGATATAGCGATTTTTGAAAAGGTTCAGAGAAGAGCCACCAAAATGGTAAAGGGGATGGAAGGATACTCCTATGAAGAAAGGCTAAAAAGGTTAGGGCTCTTTAACCTGGAAAAGAGACGGCTGAGGGGAGATATGATAGAAGTCTATAAATTAATGAACGGAGTGGAACGGGTAAACGTAGATCGATTGTTTACCTTATCAGAATATAGAAAGACTAGGGGACATGCAATGAAGCTACAGGGTAAACTATTTAAGACTAATAAAAGAAAATATTTTTTCACTCAACGTGTAATCAAACTCTGGAATTTGTTACCGGAGGATGTAGTAAAGGCTGTTAGTGTAGCTGGGTTTAAAAAAGGTTTGGACAAGTTCCTGGAGGAAAGGTCCATAAACCATTATTAAGAAGGGACCCAGGATATCAATGCTTGACCCAGTACAAGCATTGTGGAACCTGTGTCTTTTGGGGAAACTGCTAGGTACTTGTGACCTAGATTGGCCACTGTTGGAAACAGGATACTGGGCTTGATGGACCTTGGTCTGACCCAGTATGGCATATCTTATGTTCTTATGTTCTAATTCCCACCACAGCTTTGAGTAGGAAGCTGTCTCAGCCTGCGTCTAGCTGTAGTGAGAGTCAGGGTCCACTCCCAGCAGGGGGCCTAAGTAGGAACACCTACAGACCTATGCTGCTCTTTACAAGAGTTTTGTAGCATCCATGTCCCATTGTTTTATGTTATTTGTGAAGTTTCCATTTCCAATTATATTTATAACCAGCTTTTTCAAAAAAACATAAGTAAAAGTAGCTTAATGTTAATATAGCACAATGGAAATGCACAACTTGCGGTGTTGCCTTACGATGCTGTTGCTTTCGGCAAGGTGAAAAGAAAAGCAAAAAGAGCCCGACTTTCATGAATAACCTCTATGGTTCTTGGATAAACACGTGCATCAGCAGTGTGGCCACCTGCTGGTCATTAGCTGTGGATGTCATCTACTTTCTTCCGTTTTCTTATCTTCGCCACACTGCCTTTCACTTTCATGATTACAGTGTTCCTGGTTTCCAGTTAGACATTTCTCTTCGAAGATTCTTCCGGTGTTGCATATGTGCAGGAGTTCCCTGTACACTCGGAGGATCAGCCCCTGGGCTATCAGTCCTGCCTTCTCTGTGGCTTGACATGTCACATATCATCTTCCTGGTCTGCCTTGTTCATGCGCAGCACTGGTCTATTAGTACCCCCAAACTGTTCTTGAATATCTTCTCTGATAGTCAGCTCTATAATAGAGCATTGGATGGAAGGTGTAATCAGAGGTCAGCTGACAAAAACTCCAAGGGTCTCATGTGCAATATTAATAATAATACATTTTTAATCTCTTGCTCCATTCAGGATACTTCAATCAACGTTAAATACATAAATAGATCAATTAGACAATAATAATTTTAGGGTAAAAATGAAATTTGAGAAGATACATTTAATGGATTTTTTTTCTTTTTTCTAAGTTCTAAGTCAACACTGATTCCTGATGACCCAGCAGCCCCTGGGCTTTCTTAGCAAGGTATAAATAGAAGAAGATCACCAGGCCTTTTCTTCTGAGGCAATGGAGGGTAAAGTGACTTGACTAAGGTCACAAGGAGTGCCAGTGGGAATCAAACCCAGATCACTTGGGTACTAGGCTGTTGTTCTAACCACTAGGCTACTCCTCCATGCCAAGCTGGATTGTTTAAATGAGAAAATAACATTTCACCAATAGCATACTGAAATCTTTCTTTTATATTATATCATTGTTTGCAAACACCCACAAAGAATTTTCAGTGACCCTAACATCTGCCCTCTAATAACCCAGCCCAGGAACGCTCTCCTCACCTACCCCCCACATGCTGTCTCCCCCTTCCCTTACCTCCCTCAAGGCAGTCTCCTACCTCTTCTCTTTTCTTCTCCCCTTTTCTCTCTCTCTGTTTTTTTTCTTTCCACCCCTAGGAACTCTATTCCTCTCCACACTTCTTCCTATAGGTCACTTTCTCCTGCATGCCGCTGCTCTTTGGTTCCCCTAAGCCCCCACAGTTCTTCAACATCAGCTCCAGCTTACTACACCTGGCATGTCTCTGTCCCTTTCCGCTAGGGTACGAATGCAGACCCACCCCACAGTGAGAGACATTACTTCCAGTCCCTCATGTATTTTATATATGTTGACATCCATCCGAAAAACTGATGGTTTTGAAGTTAAATAATAATAATAATAATTATTATTATTATATTGTTCTTGTTAAAATACATTAAAGCAGTTTACAAAATAAAACATATAAAACAATAAACTATTTGCAAAATGAATCATAAAAACATAAAATATTTAACCACTAAATCCATGTAGCCACATCAGCCTCCCATCTAATGACCAGAAATCCAATTAACTGATGTAAGTATACACTCCTCCATCATAATAAAATAATCTTCCGTCATCCACACATTATCCAATCTCATTATCTACTTCTCCCAACCTTTACGCAAAAAAATAATGGAAAATATTGTTCAAGAAAATAAAATTTGCTTTTTCTATATCATTAAATAGCAGTTTTCCCTCTTTATATCCACAGGAAAAGAATTTCACTAAAACAGGACCTGCATAACAGAAAGTTTTAAGTCTTGCTAAATTTAAATGACTATGTGAAGGAGATAACAATCATAACAAAGATTTTCTTGAGAACACAAGTTTCTTGGTGGCTCACACTTCATCAGTAAAATTAGCCAAATATTACAGTAAATAAAAATAAAGTCATTCAAACATCGACATCATTCATTTGAAAAATAACTACAGTTCCTTTGCTAACCAGTGTAACTCGTATAAAATAGGCAAAATGGAGTCATATTTCTTTGCGCCAACAATGACCCTGGCAAATATATATTGTACCAATCTTGAATGTCTAATTTGAGTCTTTGGTAATCCAAGATACCATATATTCCAGTAATCTAACTGGAAGTACTCAGCTTATTTACAGTTCAATATGGCCGCAACTGTCAAATGTGTTGTGAACAATAAAAAGAAATCTGTACCACTTTAGAACTCTGTTGATAAAAAGTTAAAGCCCAATTTAATTTAACATCTAAATGATTCTCCTCATTCCCCATAATCCTTCGGTTTCTTTTGTATTCAATTTCAAAGGTGTTTAGATTAGTGTATTCAGGCTATTCCATCTGTAACTTTGCTTATGATTGATTGTCTGTTTGCTCTCATCAGTATGTGTTTGACGTAAAGAAGGAAAAAGATAAAGTGCTGATAGCCTTACAGCAGAAGGATCAACGAATTTACAGGAAGGAAGGCAAAGCAGAGAACTTCATCATCGGCTTTGAGGTTTTTAAGGTCAGTCACTTTGGAGCATTTGTGTATTTTGTAAGGATTGAGCCAGGGATGGTGGAGAAGTGGGAAACATTAGAAAATTGCTTTAATGTCATTTGGGAGGTTCTGGATTTCTCCCATTGCATGCAGCGAATAGTAGTTTCCATATCGTTCTGCTAAACCAGTCCAGACAAGTGGGTTGTGGTCCTCTAACAGCAGAATGGAGGACACAAAGAACCAATGAAAAGCCTAAGTTTCAAGGACATCACTATCATACCTCTAACTGCTTCAGCCACCAGAGGTCCCTCAGTATTTCTTTGTATCCAGCAGATGGTGGATGGATTTTCTTCTCTCTGAAGAAGATCTGAGGACTGAGAAGAAAAGAGATTGAATAAACACTCATGAATGATAACCTCAAGCCTTAAAAAGGCGACTGTCTCACTTGAGTGCGACATGGGAGGCTCCACTAGATTGCAGTCTTTTTGGTAACCATAGGAGGAGGGAAAATTAGTTCAGCTGCACACTCTTATCATGATAAGGCTGGCGGCATTGATTTCCAGGGTATCATCCACCTTGAACTTGACAGGTGCTTCCAACATGGAGCAGGAGCCAAAGGTACACCCGCTTCTTCAAGGGTTGCAGAAATCCACTACTGTCTTCCCGTTCCCAGAGGTGATCAAAGATATGATCCTGTCTGAGTGGGACTCACCTGACTCCCTGCCTAAAAGGGTAAGGGTCTATAAGAAGATCTACGCTCTCCCGGAAGAGGAGCATGGCGAGTGGTTTCACAGTCCCAAAGTGGATGAACAAATCATGACAGTTACCAGACAGACCACCATTCCTGTGAAAGGTGGATTGGCCTTAAAGAATGTTCTTTACCACAAGGTCAGTTTCTTGCTGATGAGCCAGTGTGCCATGACGGTGGCTATTCTACAACTGGGGGTATGTACCAGCTTGATGTCTCAAGTCCTGCTCCAGTGGATTCAGTCTATACCACCTGATGATATTACTTCCTTCTTGGGGTCGGCTGTGGCCTTCCTTTCTGATGCCATGTATGACCTAGTATGTTTGGTGGCCAGGGATGGTGCCCTGACATTGGTTTTGGCTCCGGAACTGGGCAGCAGACTCATCCTCCAAATCCTGGTTGTTTGAACTGACCTTAAGGGGAAACTCCTTTTTGGAACTGATTTGGAGAAGCTGGTGAAGGTCCTAGGCGAGACAAAAATCTTACTGCCTCCCGGAAGACAGATTCAAAGGGCCTGTGAAATGGGCTAATGCCCCTTTCTCAATAGCATCCTCCTGTCTACCAAGGGGTGCTGGCTAGATTCCCAGGGGTTACAGAACTATCATCACTACCAACCTAAAAAAAACCCCAAATAAACCTTTCTTCCCCTCTGCTTCAAGGCTTCGTGCCCTTTCTCAGTCCATTTGTGGAACATGTGGACCCAGAGACTTGGTCCCCTCCAGAGGAGGACCCTCCTGGGTTATGCAATGAAAATTTGGGGCCCATTCTCTGATACCAGGGCTTGCTGGGTCCTAGACACCATTCAATTCGTTTATGTCCTGGAATGCAAGAGCCAATTCCCAATGCCTTCATCGTTTCCCCTTGGGGTCTGCAATCAAAGGTGCTGTGGTGTGGACTACCTTGGACAAGTTGCTTTGTCTGAAGGCCGTGGTGCCTGTCCCCCCTGGGCGAGCAGGGCAAGGACAGATATTCCATCTATTTCATAGTGCCAAGAAGGATGGTTCCTTCTGGCCCATTCTGAACCTCAAAGCGATCAATGAGCACTTGTATGTCCTACACTTTTGGATGGAAACCTTGCGCTCCATGCTTCATGTAGTGCACTGAGGGGAATTCTTGGCTTTTCTGGATCTGAGGTGTATTTTCATATACCAATCTGGGCAGATCAGCAAATGTTTCTATGTTTTGCCGTGCTTGGCTCTCACTATCAGTTTGTTGCCCTTACTTTTGGGCTTTTCACTGCTGCAAGGGCATTCTCCAGGGCCATGGTGGTGGTGGCTGTGGTGCCATGGTGCCAAGGGATCTGTATCCATCCCTATCTGGATGACTGGCTTATCAGAGCCTGTTCCCTGTCAGAAGCCAGTTTTTGCCTTCCAGTCCTTGGAGTTGCTGGGAGCATTTTCAACAGTCGACTGGGCAGAGTTTTCCTACCAGAAGAGAAAGTCAGCAGACTTTGAATTGCCTGGTGATGTTCTGTGCACAGCAGTCCCCCAGAGTCTAAGATTATCTTCAGCTCATCAGATTGATGGCGGCGTCCATAGAGATGATCCCTTGGGCACGTGCTCCAATGCAGCTGCTCTAGCGGTCCTTATTGACTCAATGGTCCCTGAGTTCTCAGAAGTTTGAGTGCAGGCTTCCACTCACATTGAGGATGAGAACCAGACTGTGGTGGTGGTGGCAGCCCTGTCATCTGAGGAAAGGTGTACCACTGGACGATTTCTCCTGGATCCTGCTGAAACGGATGCAATCTCTCTTGGGCTAGGGAGCCCATTGCCGATACCATATGGCCCAGGGTCATTGGAACTGCAGGGACACAGCATGATCCATCAACTGCCTTGAGGTGAGAGCCATCAGATTGGCTCTTCTGCGTTTCTTGATGGCTGGTAGGTTCGAGTGTTTTCAGTCAATGCCATGGTGGTGGCTTTTGCTAATCAGCAATACGGCACAAGAAGCACTGGACTGGCCCTGGAGATGGATCTTCTGTTTGCCTGGGTAGAGAAGAACCTCCTAGCCTTGTCAGCTCAGCACATTGGTGGAGTGGACAGTGTGGAATGGACTTCTTCAGCCAGTACTCTCTGAATCCAGACGAGTAGGAGTTGAGTCAGGAGATGTTTCAGTTGATTCTGCACTGCTGGGATTGCCCCGAAATAGATCTAATGGCAACCCACTCCAATGTCAAATGTGCAGCTTCTTCAGTCACCACATGGAAATGGGATCCAAGGGCTTCAATGCTCTCACCCAGCCTCGGTCCAGTCAGTGACTGCAGCTTGTGTTTCCTCTATGATCCCTGGTGGGGCAAGTGATTCGATATATAGAGCGCTACTTGGGCAGGATTGTTCTGGTAGCACCAGATTGGCCACAGACAGCATAGTTTGGAGACCTGATATGGATCCTGCAGTTGTCTCCTTTTCAGTTGCTTCTGTCTCGGGAGCTATTGCGTCAGGGACCAATTGTCCTGGAGGACATGACTCTTTTTTCACTTACGGCATGGCTTGTGACTGGAGACTGCTAGTGTGTAAGGACTACTCTCCAGCAGTAATCTCTACTATACTTGGTCCAAAGAGGGGGACTATCAAGCTAGTTACATATGTATATGATGCCTCCTTGAGCACTGGTGCAATGCACGTTGGTCTTTCTGTAGGATGGCCTAGAGAAGGGCTCTCATTTAGCTCCCTGAAGGTTCAGGTGGCAGCTCTGACCTGTTTTCATGGTCCAGTGGTGGGCAAGTCTTTGGCCTTGCACCCGAACGTCTCTTGTTTTCTCCAGGTTCATTTTCCACAGACAGCCTTTGGTTTATGCTTCCTGTACATAGTTCTCGATTGTTGATTATTCCTTTTTGCCCATGATTGAGGTTGTATGAGGCTTGCCATATTTTCTCTTATATGCTTCGGGATGAATACTGAGGGACCTCTGGTGGCTGAAGCAGATAGAGGCATGAGTGATGTCATTGAAACCTGGGCTTTTCATTGGTTCTGTGTCTACACTCCATTGCTGGTAGGAGAACACAACCCACTTGTCTGGACTGATCTAGCAGGATTCAAGGAAAGGACATTAACTGGTAAGTAAAATGTCACCTTCAACTGCCTTGGGAAAGGAGGATTAGAAGTCCACATCTCCAGGAGCAGCTCAGCCTCTCCATGATGACCTATACCGATCTGGTTACCTTGTTGAAAATAAGCATGTTAATATCCTCTCATCTGGATGATTGTGTTTCTTTACACATGGCCTCTATTTTCAACCCTGCTTTTCAACTGTTACTAGCTTATACAAATAAGGCCTGGCAGTGAGTCTCGGCATAAGGCCCAACACCCTGCACATCCCCCCACAGACTGCCTCTACCTCTCATTAAATCAAATGTTTCCTTTGGTCCAAAGTGCCTCAGTTTTACAGTGAACGTGTGCTCCAAATGGAATGTTACACCAATTAACTCATACTCCACACCCACTCACAGACCCTGCTCCTTCCCACCCTCCCTGTCCAGGTATTCACCGACACACTCACTTGCACACGCACACAACTCGCCCAATCACAGTCAGCTTACTCAAACATCCTCCGTCACTCATGCTCACACACCTCACTCACTCACATGCGTCAATATTATTTATTTATTTATTTAACAGTTCTTATATACCACGCTCTTTGTTATCGGTGCGGTTTCCATACAACAAAATTTTACTCAGACAGATAAGACCTTTCTTAAGTTTACAAATAACAGGGAGCGTAACATGGGCTTAAACTGGGGGAAAACTATTTACATTTTGAAACCTCACAGTAAGCATTTGTTTAACACTAGCTGTGGCATATTGATCACCAATATCTATAGAAGTGGCAGCACTAAGTATAAGCATACAGCAGCAAGCACTGCCATTGGTCAGCAATATTTAGCCACTATTCATATAGCTAGAAACATAGAAACATGACGGCAGAAAAAGACCACATGGCCTATCTAGTCTGCCCTTCCATATCAACTATAATACTCCCCTTTTTACCTTTAGAGATCCTCTGTGTTTGCCCCGTGCTTTTTCGAATTCAGATACTGTCCTCGTGTCCACCACTTCTACTGGGAGACTATTCCACGCATCTACCACTCTTTCCGTAAAGAAATATTTCCAATTAATACTCCTGAGTCTATCCCCTTTCATTCTCATCCTATGTCTCCTCATAGCAGAGCTTGCCTTCAATTTAAAGAGACCCTCTTGTGCATTTATGTGGTTTAATTTAGGGGAAACCTTTTAGCTAACCTAAATTAAGCCCTATGGCTATACGGATAGTGGCTGGATATCGCTGATCATCCACAGAGTTAAGTGAAACGTCCACGCTCTGTTATTGCTGTGCCCCAGCACTATTTGTATAGTGCTGAGGTGGTCTGTAAGAAAATTAACAGATGGGCACTTAAACATTTTACCGTCGCCAACAAATAAACCCTTTTGAATACCGGGTGAACATACTTGAAGATGCAGAATTGTGTAACCTCCATAACTTTAAGCTTCTTTTGTTCTTGTCAGGGCCTGCATGTCCACCAAGTAGCAGGGTCCTGGTGGGCAGCATGGTGATTCCTGGACCCTCCACACTCTTTAGAATTGCTTGCTATCTGCTGCTGCGGTGGGCCTTAAAGTGGCCACGCGCATGCGTGCGTGTGTGCGCCCTCGTGGCCTGCCTTTCCTGCCCCCCTTCTGACATATTTGCATTGGAAGGATGGCAGGAGCTGCAGGTGGTGAAGGCATGTGTGGGTACTTTAAAATCTGCCATGGCATTAGAAAGCCGCTGCTTTAAAAAAAATAAAAGCAGCATGGAGGGATTACCGTGTCACCCCTCTCCCATGTGATATGGGGTTGTGGGGGGCAGCTTGGTGCAGCCATCTAGGGCAGCAAACGTCCTTAGGCCGGCCCAGGTTCTCTTTTGCTTCATTTCTTGGGTGGCTTCTTTTGTCTCGTTTCATTTTGCTGTTTCAGTGCTCACAATGTGAACTAAAAGAGAAAAACAAAAGGGGGAGGGGGTACTCAGAAGCAGCGGCTCACACGGTTTCAGCGGCTAGCCGACGCCACTGAAACTTCAATCCAGACATTCAACGCCAGGGTCATTTCCGGGTTGCCTGGATTGCCAGAAAGCTAATGGGGCAGGGGCAATATTTAGCCGCTTCCGCAGTGAAAGTTACGCTAGCCTTTGCTGCCCTTTACTGTCGCCGCTTTAACATACACCGAGCAGTGGCTCAATATCGTCACTATCACGGCTTCAAAGGATTCAAAACCCTGCAGCCCGCCTCATCACTCACTCCTCCCTCCGTGACCGCGCAACTCCTCTACTCTTACACCTTCACTGGCTTCCCATCTCTGCCCGCACTCACTTCAAACTACTCACTCTGGTTCATAAAGTTCTCTACACCAGCACCCCTCAGTATCTTGCCGACCTTATCAGCCTCCACTCTCCCAGGTACACACCCCGCTCATTCCACCTCAACCGCCTTACTCTTCCCTCCCCCTCATCTGCTCACCTGCAATCCACCCGTTCTTCCGCCTTTTTCTTTGCCGGTCCCGCTCTTTGGAATGCTCTCCCTTCCTCCCTACGCCTAGAGACCCATCACCCCACCTTTAAACGCAATCTCAAGACTCACTTATTTGCACTAGCTTTTGACCTCCCCTCTCCTTTTGTCTGACCTCTCTCCCTACCCAGCTGTTCCCCCTACAACATACAGTCTCCCTCGTCTCGTGTTGTCTTGTCCTCTCTTCTTATTTCCTGTCAATTGAAACTGTAACTTCCTTTCCTACCTTCACTGGCCTCGGCCGCGAACCTCTCTGTGTTTGTATATTGTACACCGCCTTGACTTATGTAGAAAGGCGGTATATCAAATTTAATAAAACATAAACATAAAACATAAACTAACTGGTTATGGCCGGGATCCGCCCCCAGAATGTCTTGATGCTAATTGGCTAGCAGCGGCGGGACCCAGGATATACAGAGGCATTAACCGTGTCAGTGCCGCTAAATATCCTGGATAAGGGGACTAACACAGTTAGCAAGACTGCTAGTCCTTTGAATAATCCCCCCAATGAGTTGCATATGATATTTTTCTTTTGCTAACTTCTAAACATGACATAGAATGACGCAAGACATTTTGTCTCTCTGTATCGTCCCTGCTTGACCCTTCTGCATTCTGGACGGCTTAGAAGAATTCTGCCACGCAGCTGGGATACACGCATCATCCCGAAATCCCATTCCTTTGACTGTTCTTCCATCTCGACAAATGTTCACATCTAAGGCATAGCCTGTTCGGATAAATCAGCGTGGGCTCTTTCTTTAATACTACTCTTTCTGCTTCCCACTGTCTGCAAGTTCTCCTTCACAGAGTACAGAAGATTTCTTTGTGATGTTTCACATCTTATGCTTTTTATAAAAAGCTTCTGATCCTAGATTTCAGAAATTTCAATTTTAGGTATTTTAGTTTTCAGGCAATTTGTTGTTTTGGGAGAGTGATAAAAATAGGTGTTTTAGGTGATGTTTCAGGTAGATTTGATTCTCTCTCTTAGTCCCTCTTCCCCTATCAGTCTCTCTCTTCTCCCTCCCTCCTTTTAGTCTCTTTTTCTGCTCTCCAGTCCCTCTCCTCTTTCCAATACTTCTTTCATGCTCTCCCACTTCTAGTCTCTCTTTCTCTCTGGCTTGTTTCTTTTACCAGTCTCTCATCTGTTGTTCTCTTCGGACCATCCAGCTTCTCTGCTCCAGGGCAGGGAGCAGCCCCTAACTTCAGGGACTCCAAATGAATCCAGTTTACCATAGGCAGCTGGAGCTCTCGTCCCACGCCTCACCAGCTGCCGATTTCAATTTCTATTTGGCTGATGCCTCTCTCTCTTCCCCCGCCATTACTGCTCTGAATCTCCATGTAGCCATTTAAAACCAGAAGCCTTTGCAGTGAGGGAGGGGGACCATAGCAATAGGAAATTCCCTTGGAATTGGGCCCAGGATCAAATCAAGTATTTAAGTATAGAGATTCATGGAAATCCTGGTAGACTTTATGAGCAGAGCATGGAGGAGTAGCCTGGGGGTTAGAGCACTGGCCTAATAATCAAGAGAGCAGGGTTGGATTCCCAGTAGTACTCCATTGCCCTGGAAGAAAGGCCTGGTGGTCTACTTCTGGTCACACTGCCAAGAAAACCCAGGAACTGCTGGGTTGCCAGGGGTCAGCACTGACTCAAAGGCACCACATTTCATTATTTTTTGAGTGCAATACTGACCCTTTATTTTGTAATCTGACTGATAAATTAGGATCCTGCAGGGAAGGATAGAATTATTTAAACTGCTGGAATTTGCTTGATGACTATGTGCAATGCAGATAGCGGTGCTGCATCATAAGTTTCAGCCAGTTCTTAGCAAGTTTCTGTGGCTCAATAAAGAAACCCCAGGCTACGAGGCTTGGGAGCTGCAGCTTCCTGACCGTTGACTTTACAATCTAGAAATGCAGGGGACTTGTGATATGCCTCTGAGCTGTTTATCCCAGGAGGTGGTCATGGATTGCTTGATACCATTTCACCCTTGTTGTGCGATGCATGCCAGATCTCTACCTCTATGCATAAGATCTAGTGTCTTTATGTCAGCAGTTAAGCATTCCTGGAGAACCCTATACAGTGGGGGTGCTTATGGACAGTCTCTGCTTTTATACCTATAGGTGGGAACCCGGACTCCTTCCTAGGTTATACTAAAATACTCAGTGGTCTTCGTCATAAAGCATTTGGGAATGGGCTTAAAGGTCTCAATATGTTTACTTTGAAAGAAAGGTGGGGTAGAGGTGAAATTTCGTAGAGATATTTAAATACTTCTGTGGCATAAATGCACAGGAGACAGTCCTCTTCCAGTTGAAAGGACGCCTTGGAACGAGGGAGGCATAGGATGAAGGTGAAAAGGGATAAACTCAGGAGCAGGGATGGCCCAAGGGGGCTGCGGGCCATGTGCGGAGTCTTATTGTGGGGCCTCATTTACATAACTATTTGCAAAATGTTAACATGCACTAACTTTTAGTAAACATGTCTCTTAATGAGTGTATGGATAAAGAAAGACTACCAGATTTCTACATTACTATACTCCAGTGCCAACTGCCAGGCACATTAGGAAGTACTACAAACACTGCCCATTTAGAACCCATAGCAAACCCGCTGTATCATAACAGCACTACCAGGACTCACAAAGCACCAAACCCTACCTATCAAAAGGCAACACTGCAAATATTAAACCAATACATATCAGAGAATACCAATACATCTTCTACTGGGGAAAGAGAACAAGTGGCACTGTCAAATAGAAACTACATGAACAGAATACCTTGGTTACACATGCAGAACACAGACCATTACCAAACAAAGAACAAGGGATTACAATTTAGAAATAGGAAGACAATAATTAAACTGGGAACCTCAAAAGCCAAACTTGGAATGTACAACAACACTGCAGAAATAAAACTATAAATTAATTTCCTCTTATACTAAACAAAATACAGACGTTAAAGATGCACACTTCCCAGAGCTGACATATTCCAGTTAATAAATTCAAAATAAAAAAGTATTTTTCTACCTTTTGTTGTTTGGGCATTTTATTTTTCAGTTGCAATTGTTCCAATCACTTTCTTCTGGTTTCTTCTTGTCTTCTGCTAACTCTCCATTGTCTGCTGTCCATTTGTCCTTTCTTCTCTCTTCTAGTTTTTTTTCCATTCTCTCTCTACATCTGCTTTAACATTCTGATCTTTCTCCTTTTGCTCTTTCTTTATTCCTTTTTCATCCACTCAAATTTTACCCCTCCATCCTCAATCCCCACTTACTTTCCCAATACCTGACCAATCGTAGATTTTTCTTCCCTCCCACACAAAATATTTTCCCCTCTCCATTTCACTCTCCCAGGCCCATCCCATTCTAGTCCTCCCCCAGCATCAGCTCCCTTCTAGTTCTAGCACCACCCAGCATCTGCTCCCTTCTAGTCCCAGCATCAGCCCATTTCCAGTCCTAGCCCCACATCAGCCCTTTTCCAGTCCTATCCTAGTCCCTCCATCAGTCCATTTCCAATCCAAGACCTCATCAGCCCATTTTCAATCCTAACCTACCATCAGCACATTTCCAATCCTAGCCCCCCACTAGCCCATTTCCAGTCTGAGCTCCCCCCCCACACTTAGCCCATTTCCAATCCAAGCCCCCCATCAACCCATTTCCAGTCCTTTCCTAGCCCCACCATCAGCCCATTTCCAGTCCTAGCCCCACCATCAGCCCATTTCCAGTCCTTTCCTAGCCCCACCATCAGCCCATTTCCAGTCCTAGCTCCCCTCCACTCAGCCCATTTCCAGTCCTAGCTCCCACTCCCACGCAGCTCATTTCCAGTCCTAGCTCCTCCCACTCAACCAATTTCCAGTCTAAGCCCCCCTCAGTCCATTTCCAGTCCAAGCCCGCATCCCCATTAGCTATTTCCAGTCTTAGCTCTCCCATTCAGCCAATTTCCAGTCCAAGCCTCCCCCCGACTCAGCCCATTTCCAGTCCCAGCTCTCCCCTCCACTCAGCCCCATTCCTATCCAAGCCCCCCTAAGAGCCCATTTCCAGTCCTAGCCCCTCCATCAGTACATTTCCAAACCCCCCAACAGCCCATTTCCAATCCTAGCTCCCCCATATAGCCCATTTCCAGTCCAAGCACCCCTCCCCATCAGCTATTTCCAGTCCTAGTTCCCCCCTCCTACTCATTCTATTTCCAGTCCTAGCTCCCCCTCTTACTCAGCCCAATTCCAATCCAAGCCCCCCTATGAGCCCATTTCCAGTCCTAGCCCTCCATCAGTCCATTTCCAATCAAAGTCCCCCCAACAGCCCATTTCCAATCCTAGCCCCCATCAGTCCATGTACAGTCCTAGCTCCCCCCCATTTAGCCCATTTCCAGTCCAAGCACCCCTCCCCATCAGCTATTTCCAGTCCTAGCCCCCCCACTCATCCCATTTCCAGTCCTAGCTCCCCCCTTACTCAGCCTATTTCCAATCCAAGCCCCCCTATGAGCCCAATTCCAATCCTAGCCCCTCCATCAGTCCATTTTCCAGTCCTATCCTAGCCCATCAGCCCATTTCTAGTCCTAGCTTCCCCCCACTCCGCCCATTTCCAGTCCAAGACCCCCTCCCCATCAGCTATTTCCAGTCCAAGCCATCCCCACTCTGCCCATTTCCAGTTCTAGTTCCCTCCCCCCAATTTCCTGTCCAAGCACCCCCACTCAGCCCATTTCCAGTCCAAGCCCCTCTCCCCATCAGCTATTTCCAGTCCCAGCCCCTCCCCTCCACTTAGCCCATTTCTGGTCCTAGTTGTGCCCCACTACGCCCATTTCCAGTCCAAATCCCCCCCCCACTCACCCCAGTTGCCGTCGACGCCCTCCCCCCCCCTCAGAGCCTTTCCAGTGCGTGCTCCCCCCCCCCCAATTTCCAGTCCCCGCCCCCCCCCCCACTCAGCCCATTTCCAGTCCAAGCCCCCCCCTCCCCTCTCCTCCCAAAGAGCCCTGTGGCTGTCTAAAATGCTTTAGAGGGAGCTAGAGAAGCCCATGCTCACCTCTAACAGCTGCCGAAGTAAAGAGCGTCTTTTTCCTTCACTTCGGCAGCATCCTAAACTACAATACAGATGCAGAAGTGAAGAAAAAAGACACTCTTCACTTCGGCAGCTGTTAGAGGTGAGCTAGGGCCTCTCTGGCTCCCTCTAAAGCCATCCTGCCTGCCGATGTTCAATGCGGGATGTTGTTGGCGTGGGGCCCCCTGAAGCACGGGGCCCTGTGCGAACAACATTCCCGCATAATGGACGGGCCGGCCCTGCTCAGGAATATAATCTAAGGAAATATTTCCTTATGGAAAGGGTGGTGGATGCATGGGATGGATGCCTGTGGAGGTAGCAGAGACAAGGATTGTCCAGTATCTGCATTCAAGAAAGCATGGGGCAAGCACAGATGATCTGTAAGGGAAAGGAGGGGATTGATATACCTGAACAGACTGGATAGACAGTACAGTCTTTATCTGCTTTCATTTTCTAGGTTTACTGTTGTCGCATTTGCATATGGAGCTATTGGGGGCATTAGAAAATTGTCTGATCTGCAGTTGCACAACTATGGCTTCTTTTAAGAAGCTAAAACAAAAGTTTGATTTGTCATATTGAGAATTTTATGCCTACCTACAAATCCATTGTAGACATCTTTAAAAAAATTAATCCATTACTACTTGATGGCGGATGAGATCTTTCTAGGTGAATTAGAAGACACTGGGTCATGTGTGACTGTAATGCAAGCTCTCAAGAGTCCATCTGATCTTTCTGCTCTTACCTTAGCAAGCAATGGCAGATGGAGACCAGGAGGATGACTAGGTCGCATTAGAGAGTAACTTTAAAAATGGCCAAAACACTTACTGAGAGTATTGCTGTCAGAGAGATTCACTCTAAATTTTGATGGCGCATATATAGGCCCAGGAAATGGATACATAGGGCAAAGCTGGTGACTTCTGAGCTATGCATTAAGGAGGTAATTTTGTAAGGAGCTGCATAAAGTTACACACTATCAATGTGTGTAAGTCATGTATTTTCAATGATATACACACATGAGTGGGCCTTTTTGCATGTACTTTAGCTGGTCGCTATTTTGTAGGTCCATGCATCAGGCCGATGGCGCATGCTTTTGGTGAGAGTATGCACAAGGGTGGAGCTCGGGCAGGGCTGGTGACATCCGCCATGCAACTGCACTGTGCCGCCCCTGACAGATGCAGGTCTCCAGCATCACCACACATCTCACTGCAGTCAGACCCCTGGGATGGCCTAATATCAGCCCATCCTTGCACAACATTTCAACATTCAAAGGTAATGGCAGAGATACAGGCAACAGAAGGGAAAATGCCATTCAGATCTTAAGGAGAAATGGAAATAAAACAAAAGTATTTTTGATTGCTGCAGCCAGCTGGCTTCTCTTACCATGCTTTGACACAAAGTATTTGGCACCCTGTCCTGCTCCAAAGGAAATTCAGATGTTGGAGATTTCATTGAGCATCTTCTTCATTCAACTCTATTGGCAGCTCAAAATCGCTTCATACAACAGAGGGTTAAAACTGAAAGCTTCTTTTCTGCTCTTTACTTAAGGTGGAGCTGAACAGAGAATATCGAATACAGAAGCTACAAATACAAGAGAAAGTAGCAACATCCACTTACATCAACGTACGCACCGTATTCCTGAAGAAGGTCCTTCAGCAAGGGCGATACATTATCATACCAACCACTTTCCAGCCTGGTATCGTTAGCGAGTTCATTCTGAGGCTCTTTACAGATGTGCCTTCAGAGCTCAGGTACATTCTGCTCTGCAGTGCCCTACAACAAGCCTACTGCTTCTGCGTGCAGATGATAGCATTGCTCGCTGTGGGAATGCGCCACTGACAGGTCATATTGCCATGTACAATAACTAGAAATCCTGTGCTGAAAACTCTGCAGGAATAAGAAGGCATGCCACACTGGTGTGTTAGATTCCTGGGGACCTCACAGGACTAACACCACAGAGCGTGCTAATACCACTCCCACCGTAGCAAGGCAATGCCCCATGGGACTCGTGAACATAGTGCACTGTATCATTGTGAAGAGAAAATTCTCAAGAAATTAAGTTGATTTTAAACTTCTTAAAAGATGCATACATACAGAAAAATAATTCTATTCCCATATTTCTCCACCCCATCCCTCAGGGCCTGGTCTAAGTGCACTAAAATTCTCCCAAACCATCACTCATGTGATTTTGCTAGGGCTTCAGTTTTTATTCTTGGGTTTCACTTTTGCTTATGCCACGCAGCTGATTATAGTCTTTGGGTTGCTACAGTAATATAAAAGGAATTAATATGGTTAGCATACCTGCAAACTGCACTAATCCCGGTGAGAGGGAGATTCGGCAGCACATACCTCATTCGTGCCGCTGAATATCCCCTTTGAACTCTGCTCAACACCCCGACAATAACCGCTTAGTGCCAGGGCATTTTGAGAGTGGAGAGAGGGCAGCACCCTAGGTTAACTGGTTAGCAGCGATATTCGGCTGCCAACTGGTTAACCTTAACTGGCTAAAGTTAGACCAAAGAAAATCTGGTCTAACTTTAGTCAGCTTAGCATTCTGGTCAGCAGCTGAATATCGCCACTGATCATTGCTATCCAGGCAACTCGATATTCATTGCAGGTGGCTGGATATGGCTCCAGCATTGAATAAATGGCTTTAATTTAAAGTGGCAATGGTCAGCCGCTTGAATCACACTGATTGTTACCACTGAATATGCAACCCCCCCCCCCCCAACCTTCTTCCTTTCAAGAAGCTATTGTAGAACTTCAAAATTATTAATGCTACAAACAGGGCTGGGGTTAGACATACTGGAGTCCAGAGCAGAAATTTGGGAAGGGACCCCCCCATTGCCTACCAGCAGGGTGTTATTTGTTTAGATTTGAGCAGGCTTGGGTCCCCCCCCCCCCCCATGACATGGGGCCCAGAGCAGACGCCTGTACGCACCTGCAGAAATTTGAACCAGGCTTTTCAGCAGATACTTTTTCCTAGAAAAACAAGTGTAGTTTTGAAAATGAAAAGCTACTTATCTTGATATTGCCCCTGTTTTAACCCCCACCTATGTTTTTCCACAGGTAAAAGTATGTAGCTTGTGGAGGAATAGCTTAGTGATTAGAGAAGTAGGTTATGAACCAGGAAAACCTGGGTTCAAAACTAGCTTCTCACATTGTTCCTCTTTAAAGCACATGGAGACTGGAACAGAGACGTTGACGTCATGACACAATTCCAGCAGTATTTTAGAAAAAGGCTCTGTTGAAAATGGAGCCTGTTCTAAAATAGTGTAGGACAGGGCTGTGCCAGAGGATCCATATTGTAAACATGCATGTGGGAAAAGTCAATGAGAGAAACTCTGCAACTTCCATGTCTAAGTGCCCGCAGTTACATGTGTATGGCGGCCATTTTGCAAACTACACATATAAGGACCACAAAATAACTGCAGATGCTACTACCTTTATCTGAATTCGGTTTCGAAGAAGAAATAAACAATGAGGGATTAAGGAGGAAACAAGCACCTTCTGAAAACCTACACAGCAGGGATCAGCTGCAAATCCCAACGTGGAATATTTTGGTCATACACATGTACTCCCTATATGCAATAGGGAATATACCTGGAGATTTGTGAACTGTCCAAGCCACTCCATAACCACACCCCCCAACACGTATTTAAGGACATTTTTACTTACTTAAGGATATCCACGTGTAAATGCCTGATTTTACTTGTGGAAATTGTGAACAAGGCTACCAAAATAACCCCCTCTGTGACCCTGAGCCCATCGTGAGCTTAGATTTGGAGAAGGTGAGTCTGTCCTTGTAGAGGGTGGACAGTTTACAGAGAGCCTATGCACCCCGGTGAATGGCTTGTGGAAATGGCACCCAGATGCACAGCTGAAGCATCATTAGTAAATCTAGTCAAAGATATTTTAGATGCTTCGCAAGTTGCTTCAGCTTTTTTGTTTTATTTTTATTCATTAAAGCAGTTATCGAAAATACATAGCCATTCTCGAAACATCAATCCAGTCAACGTGGACTACCATGAAGCAGCCGTTTTGTTGCATGCCATTTCCTCTAACCACGTGACAGAGGGAAAACCCACGCACCTCTAGGGCTGTGCCTCTCTGCAACAGGGCAGGATTTTTTTGTTGTTGTTTGTATGAGCTAAGAGGGTTAGCCTTGCCCTAACTAGTGAGCTTGAAGAAAAGTCTAGTCTGTGCCAAACAGGCAGGGTTTTGTTTTGGCCACTAGGGCCACTAAAAATTTGTTGTAGCTGGAATACTGCTTGAGTTAACTCAGTTGCAGAAGAGGAAGCTGTGGTTGTGTTTTTGCAAGAAAACAGTAACTAGCCAGAATGGAGAGGTTCCTCCAGATCCTGGCCGAAGGACAACAGTAACGGCAACATTATCAGCAGCAACAACAATGTCAGCAGCAGCTACAAAATCTTATTCAGGCACAAGGGGAACTCGGAGGAGTTCCCAGGCTCAGTTGATTTAAGCCCTACAGAGACTGCCGCTCCATCCTCCAGTGCAAGTGCTACTTAAAATGACAGCAGAAGATGAACCTGATGACTTTTTGGTGAATTTTGAACAAACTGCTCGCATGGCCGTGTGGCTGGAGGCAACATGAACTTCTTGGGGAAATCTGTTGACATTCCAGGATGGCAACCCTGATGGGCGAACTACACATGTAGCTGTCAAGGTCGCCATATTGGAACAGTCTGGCTGTACACCAGAGGTCTACCATCAGCACTTCAGAAAGGGGGACTCCAGATAAAAGAGAGCTCTCGGTGGTTCCTCTGTCGATTAAATGAGCTCGCATGAAAGTGGCTGCAACCAAAGGGAAAGACTGGGCCTGAGATAGCCAAGATTGTGCTCCTGGAGCAATTTTTAGCGGGCTTGACCTCACTGATGAAGCAGTGGGTACATCAGCACCCCATGCTGACACTGGAGAGTGCGCTTGAAATAGCAGAAGGCTACCATGAAGCCCAGTGATGGAGGTGGACACTGAGAAGGTGAAGAAGTCACCCATTAGCCCGGGAGGATGGAAGGGGAAGCCAGAGCAGATGTTGGTTCCTCAGTTGTCGAGGAACTGTAAACCAATTTCAGATTGATTATGCAAAGACTGTAACACTGACCAGAAGCAGTATCCAATGGCACAGGTTTCACTTAAGACTCTGGCATGGCACATTCAAGGTCGTAGTGCTGCCCTGGCTCCCATACCCAGTAACGATTGACTGAAACTACCCAAGCTTCTGGGCAATATAGGCCCAGCTAACTGATGACTGCTAAGTCGAACCAGGAAAATTTCCTGGAGGTTTTCCCCCTAGAAGACCCAGATATGTATATCAAGAATCCCAAGCCTGCTAAATCCTGGAGTGGCCGAGAGTTCCCTAGAGGGGGAGGAGGTAGAACAACTGATAATTCCCTGACCCTATCGTCAGCAGGTGCTATCATTAGCACATAGCCATTTGTTAGGGGGACACCTGGAGGTGCAGAGAACACTAGAGCATATTTTAACTCAAATTTTCTGGCCCGGGGTCCATAAGCAGGTGCAGTTTATTGCCAACCATGCCCCACCTGCCAACTTCACAACCCCACCAGAGTCAGACTTGCCCCTCTACAGCCTATGCCCATTATTGAAACACCATTCGAAAGAGTGGCCATGGATCTGGTAGGGCCCCTGGAGTGAACCACCCGAGGTAACAAGTATATTTTAGTCATCAGCTACCAGATATCCAGAGGCCATCACTCTGAGAAATATGAAGACTACTACGATTGCAAATGCCCTCTGAGATGTCTTTTCTCAGGTGGGAATACCCAGCAAGATTCTCACAGACCAAGGAACACCCTTGTTATCCAGGGTAATGAAGCAAGTGTGTGCCTTGGTGAAGATTAAGATGCTTTGAATGTTAGTATATCACCCACAAACAGATGGCCTCATTGAGTGATTCAATAAACTCTGAAGCAGATGATAAAAAAGTTTGTGTAGGACAACAGGAAGAACTGGGACATTATCTTACCCTACTTGATGTTTGCCATCCATAAGATGCCTCAGAGTTCTATGGGGGTTTTGCCTTTTGAATTGCTCTTTGGAAGATGGTCAAGAGGCATATGAGATGTGGTGAGGGAAACCCGTCCCAGTCTAATCTGCTGGAGTACGTCATACAAATGCAAGACCTGTTGAAGAAAGCCGTAGAGGTAACCAGATTCAATTTGGAAAAAGCCCAAGCTGAATAGGCCAAAGACTGCAACCGAGCAGCCATGCACCACACCTTCCAACCAGGCAACAGAGTTTAATCTTGCTGCTCTCATCTGTGAGCAAGTTTCTCTGTAAATGGCAGGGGCCCTATGAGATTGAAAAGAAAGTGGGGCCTGTTAACTACAAAATTGCTCAGCCAGATAAATGTAAGAAGGCCAAAATTTATTATATTAATCTACTAAAAAGTGAACTCCAGTGATAGCTGTAGTGGTACAGGAGGGTTTTGGGCTGGAAACTTCAGCTCTGTCTGATCCAGTTCAAGTCCTAATTGGAGACCAGCTCTCTGCAGCCCAGAGAAGAGACCTAGAGGGTCTGATCCAGCGAAATCTAGATGTATTCTCCACCTACCTAGGACCTCACTTATCATGATATCATTACTGACCCTGGGGTGGTTATCCAACAATGATCCTATCAAATTCTGGAGGCCCGGTGACAGGCTGTTGCTAAGGAACTTCAGGAAATGCTTAACTTGTGAGTTATAGAAGAGTCTATGAGTGACTTGTCATCCCCCATAGTCTTGGTTCCCAAACCAGATGGGAGCATCAAATTCTGTATTGACTTCCAGAAGGTCAATGCCATTTCTAAATTGTAAGCATATCCAAGGCCCCGAATAGATGAGCTAATCAAGCAACTCTGTGGAGCATGCTTTCTCTTGACCCTGGACTTGACCAAGGTATACTGGCAAGTACCCTTAACTCCGGCTGCCGAGGCTTATTCCAGTTTACCATGCTGCCATTTGGATTATACAGGGCTCCAGCCACGTTTCAATGCCTGGTCAATCACTTACTAATAATGCACAAGGAATTTGTGGCTGCATACCTTGACAACATCGTCATCTACAGCAAAGACTAAGCCATCCATCTAACCCAAGTACAAGCTGTGTTGACTAGTCTGTAAAAAGCCAGGTTGATGGCTAACTCTAGGAAATGCTTCCTGGGAGGCCAGGACATCCAATACTTGGGCAGCTTAATCGGGAATGGCCAGATAAGACCTCAACTATGGAAGGTAAATGCTATTACCCAGGTCCCCTCTCTGAAATCGAAGAAAGATGTTCGGGCCTTCCTTGGATTGGTTGGCTATTACCACCGGTTTATACCTAACTTTCCAGAGATTGAGGAGCCATTAACTAATCTACTCCAGAAGACAGCTTCTGAGTGAACTCAATGGTCACTGGACCTGGACCAGGCCTTCCAGTGTCTCAAGGAGGCCATGTGCTCGACACCTGTCCTGATTAGCCATGATTTCTCTCTACCATTTCTTGTACAAACAGATGCCTCGGAAATGGATCAGAGGTGAAGAACATCCAGTTGCATTCATCAGCAGGAAGCTGCTCCCTCGCGAGAAACATTATTCTGTGATTGAGAAGGAAGCCCTAGCTATCAAGTAGGAATTTGAAACTTTCACGTACTACCTACTGGACCATCCATTTACACTAGCAACAGACCTCCAACCCCTTAAATGGCTGGCTCAACATAAGGAGTCCAACAACCACATTATGTGGTGGTTTCTGAGTCTCCAGCCCTACCAGCATTAGATCTGTCACAGGGTGAGCTGTGCTCACTTGAATGCTGACTTCCTTTCCAAGGCGGGAGTCCTGGGTGTGGCAGGGGCTCAATAGGGAATGGTTGAGCTGAGGGGGAGGGTATGTGATGGAGTATATAGGAAGTTACTGGTCCCTCTCCAAAGGGATTATCAGCAGTCCACTTTAAAAGGGTTTACAGCTCAGAACTCAGGACTGGGAGTGTGTGACTCAGAGTTTAAGAATCCAGCTGTGTGCACAAGAGAGGCCTGTGGACACAGAAAGCTCCTTCCAAGCAAGGCTGGGAGAGGAATCTGGCTGTAAGATAGGCCATTCAGGAGGTGGGAATAATATTTACAGACAGTGAAACCTAAGTGACTGATTGGACTTTGTACTGAACTTAATTCTGAGCTTTAAACTGTGGATTGGGGAAAGGGCACTGAGAACTAGTTTTGTGAAGGCAGGGCCGGCCCGTCCATTGTGTGAGAATGTTGTTCGCACAGGGACCCGCGCTTCAGGGGACCCCACGCCAACATTCCACATTCAGCACCGGCAGGCAGGGCGGCTTTAGAAGAAGCCAGAGAGGCCCCAGCTCACCTCTGACAGCTGCCGAAGTGAACAGCATCTTTTTTCTTCACTTCAGCAGCTGTACTGTAGTTTAAGATGCTGGTGCTCTGAGTGCCGAAAAACAGGAAGTCCTCTTTGACCTCAGTGCGCCAGCGGCCTATACTACAAAACAGCTGCCGAAATGAAGAAAAAAGGCGCTCTTCACTTCAGCGGCTGTCAGAGTTGAAACAGGGCCTCTCCGGCTCCCTCTAAAGCCTTTAAGACAGCCGTAGGGCTCTTCGGCAGAGAGGCTAAGACTGGAAATAGCTGATGGGGAGGGGGGCTTGGACTAGAAATGGACTGAGTGTGGGGGGCTTGGACTGAAAATTGGCTGAGTGGGGAAGAGCTAGGACTGGAAATGGGTTAAGTGGGGGGGGCTTGGACTGGATATAGCTGATGGGGAGGGGGGCTTGGACTAGAAATGGACTGAGTGGGGGGGCTTTGAATGGAAATTGGCTGAGTGGGGAGGAGCTAGGACAGGAAATGGGCTGAGTGGGGGGGGCTTGGATTGGAAATGGGCTGTGTGAGGAGGCGCTAGGACTGGAAATAGCTGATGCGGAGGGGGGCTTGAACTAGAAATGGGCTGAGTGGGTGGGCTTGGACTGGAATTTGGCTGAGTGGGAAAGAGCTAGGACTGGAAATGGGCTAGGTGGGGGGGGCTTGGACTGGAAATAGCTGATGGGGAGGGGGGCTTGGACTAGAAATGGACTGAGTGGGGGGCTTTGAATGGAAATTGGCTGAATGGGGAGGAACTAGGACAGGAAATGGGCTGAGTGGGAGGGGCTTGGACTAGAAATGGGCTGTGTGAGGAGGAGCTAGGACTGGAAATAGCTGATGGGGAGGGGGGCTTGAACTAGAAATGGGCTGAGTGGGGGGGCTTGGACTGGAAATTGGCTGACTGGGGAAGAGCATAAACATGTTATCCAAGTTGTTACTCCTGTTCTATGTGAAGCCAAGCAGTTTGTTATGGTCATTTTGTTGTATGTAAACCGCGCTGACAATAGTGCGGTATATAAGAAATTGTAATAAATAAAATAAATAAATAAGAGCTAGGACTGAAAATGGGCTGAGTGGGGAGACTTGGACTGGAAATTGGCTTAGTGGGGGGGGAGCTAGGACTGGAAATAGCTGATGGGGAGGGGGCTTGGACTGGAAATAGGCTGAGTGGAGGGGGCTTGGACTGGAAATTGGCTGAGTGGGGGGGAGGAATAGACTGGAAACTGGCAGAGTGGTGGAGGGCTTGGACTGGAAATTCGCTGAGTGGGGGGAGCTAGAACTGGAACTGGGCTGATACTGGGGGATGGGAGAATAGGACTAGAAGGGAGTGGCTGCTGGGTGGGGCTAGAACTAGAAGGGAGCTGATGTTGGGGGAGGACTAGAATGGGATGGGACTGAGGGAGTGAGGATGGAGAGGGGAAAAATTATTTTGTGTGGGAGGAAGAAAAATCTACGATTGGCCGGGTATTGGGAGAGTAAGTGGGGATTGAGGATAGAGGGGTAAAATTTGAGTGGATGAAAAAGGAATAAAGAAAGAAATGGAGGAAAGAGCAAAATGAGAAAGATCAGTATGTTAAAGCAGATGTAGAGAGAGAATGGAAAAAAAACTAAAAGAGAGAAGAAAGGACAAATGGACAGCAGACGATGGAGAGTTAGCAGAAGACATGAAGAAACCAGAAGAAAGTGACTGGAGCAATTGCAACTGAAAAATAAAATGCACAAACAACAAAAGGTAGAAAAATACTTTTTTATTTTGAATTTATTAACTGGAATATGTCAGCTCTGGGAAATGTGCGTCTTTAACGTCTGCATTTTGTTTAGTACAAGAGGAAATTAATTTATAGTTTTATTTCTCCAGTAGTGTTGTACATTCCAAGTTTGGCTTTTGGGGTTCCCAGTTTAATTATTATCTTCCTATCTCTAAACTGTAATCCCTTGTTCTTTATTTGGTGATGGTCTATGTTCTGCATGTGTAACTGAGCTGAGGTATTCTGTTCATGTAGTTTTCAATTGACATTGCCACTTGTTCTCTTTCAGCAGTAGGAGATGTACTGATATTCTCTGAGATGTATTGGTTTAATATTTGCAGTGTTGTCTTTTGATAGGTAGGGTATGGTGCTTTGTGAGTCCTGGTAGTGCTGTTATGATACGGTGGGTTTGCTATGGGTTCTAAATGGGCAGTGTTTGTAGTACTTCCTAATGTGCCTGGTGGTTGGCACTGGAGTATAGTAATGTAGAAATTTGCTAGTCTTTATCCATATACTCATTAAGAGGCATGTTTACTAAAAATTATTGTACATTAACATTATGCAAATGAGGCCCTGCGTGAAGGTAACAAGTTGGGGAGTGATTGCTAGATATCTGAAGGGAAATAAGTGTTTTTTGTTTGGCCCTAAGCTGTTGTTTGCCTAGTATTTTAAAAGGCCCTTGCCATCACACGCCACACTATACCACAAAGCTGTGTACTAGTATTCATTACTTTGCTAATGTTTAAATGCCCAACATGCTAAAACTAATGACAGCTATATTCGGCTGACTGCAAAACATATCTTTATAAAAGTGGGGGGCAATTCTGTTCTGGACGTCCCCGTCTGTGTGGGCACCCAGAATCTGGACGTACTCCGGTTGTACCAGATTCTGATCCCTCTGGGGCTAGATGTGCCCGCGGGAACAGAATTGGGTGCAACCAGCCAGCCATGCCCTGATTCTGGGCACCCGGACGTCCAGCCCACTACCTGGATAGCCCAGCCAGGCTCCTGCATGGAGTGGCAGTGGCATAGAGTCCTGTTGCCATGCAGGAGCTGCGATCATTGGTGGACCCAGCAAAAGTCCTTTCCCTGCCACCCAACCCCTGATCAGGCTTGCCGCGGCCAGGGTTGGGCCACAGGGACCCCCCTCATCTCTTCAGCGGGCCCCGGTTCCTCCATCATCCGCCGTCCAGGGGGACCTATCCCACCTCCAGGGCGGAATAAGTCCACCGCACAAATGGCCAACCTCAGACATACAGGGCTGACCTCAGAATCGGCCCTGTAAATCCGGGGTCAGGTTCTTGCCCACTCCCCGCCCTCACTCCTCCTCCAGCCCACCCCCTCCCACCCACAAATAGAGCTCCCTGTACAATTGGCCTGTATGTGCGGGGAACTCTGTCATCCGGGCCAGAAACCCGGTGTTAGCAGGTCTGGACGTCCGGATCCGGTTTCCAGCCCCGCTAAACACAGGTCAGAATAGACCCCATAAGATAGAGTATCCATATAAAGTTGTATGCCCAATATATATGTATAACTTTATATGAATAACTTATTTGTGCAGAAACCTCTAGTGGCTCCACCAGTCAAAAGGAATATTAATGTCTAAACTTGGGAATTTTAGCAGGCTTGAGAGGGTTCTTAAGGGAGAGAATCAGGATCTTATAAATAGTGCAACCCGGGACAGAATTTTATCTTTGACTGCTAAGCCTCTGCACCACTATGGTTGGAGTAAGGAATTTGTTCCTGTAGGATTCCTCAGAAGAAAACTGAAAGAGGGGGGGGGGGGGGGCGCGCAGGTGATGCTTTTCTGAACCTTGAAGGGAAGTTAAGGAGTCAGATGAAACTCCCAGGAGTCGAGTCCAGGAGGGCAAAGATCCTGGCATATAAGGAATAGTGCCCTCATTCTGACATTTGTCCAATCAAGATTTTCTCTGTGAGAAGAAAGGAGACAGACCTTTGAGGAGGTCTCTTCTAGAGATTGCACCCTTGCAGTCTGGAGAGGAAGGGGGGCCTGTGCATGCAAAGATTTGCTCTCTTACTTGTGAAGACAATGGCAAACTGAGCCAGGATATTAAATATTTTCTGCATTGTTTTTTTGCATACTTTGTTCAACCTGTCCCATTGTTGATGAGCTTCCAACAAACCTTTATGGTTCAGAATATCCTTCTGGACTGGACTGGACTGTGCATTTTGTTTTTGGAGTTGAGAGCGGGAAGAGTGAGTGATCCGTAGGCCAGAGGATTCCTGGTCCCTGGTCCTTCCTCTCACTATATGGTTGTATTTTGGCTGTATAAACCAACAATTATCCATCCATCCAGTATTTGGCAATATTTTTTAAAATACATTTATGCATTTGGGACCCATTACCAACCTCATAAGTGTTTTGAATATTGGCCCCAATATGTCTGCTAATTTTTAATGCCCATTTTCAGTGCATCCTTTGTACATAAGCCCCAAAAATGGTAATTTGAGCAACCATGAGACATGAAACTTTGCCATGTTGATGGACTGATACTGCAGTGAGATTACCCAGAATCCTGACAATGGAAAATAGCTGAAGTGTTTAGTTCCACTGTTTTGCCTTCTGCCATCCAGATATCGACAGTTTGAGTCATCAGTCATCTCTCTTAAATAGGTGTCAGGGTTATATCAAATCCTAGGAAGGCAAACCTTCATACCTTGTGAAAATCACAAGACTGGGTTTTGGGTTTTTTTTTTAAATTTTAAGACAACTCATCTTTCTGCTGATTAGCTATCTGTAGGCATTTGTTTGCTGTTCAGTGGGAATCACTGGGGAGGCTTGCGATGGTCCTTTGACAAACTGGCATTAAGCGATGACCATCATGTTATCCAACAATGTCAGCCACTGTCAGGATCATCTTGAGTTTGCATTGAACTCCAGTACCCTAAAGCTGAAGAACTTACTGTCTCATTCATCACCTGTTTTAAACTGGAGCAGAGAGCCATTAGTTGTTTCTTGCTATGAGCATTAGTTTTGAAAAATGAAATTTCTGAATACCAGCCTTATCTGGTTCCAGTGCCGCACGCATTCTAATGCTGGACGGGTGCGAGCTCAGCATTCCATCGTGCTTTGTTGTTTCTCCACTAGCCAGATGCACAACCTGTCTGAATTGCTTCACAATTTTCTTGCAGAGAGCTGGAGCTGGACAAGCCTGCGAGGACCTTCTGGAGTCGCCTGTGGGGTTACCCTCAGAGAGTCACCCAGGTCATGGTTCACAAGGTAGAAGGACTTCAGCAGAGAGGCCAGTCAGGAGGTATAGTACAGTGTGTATAGGGTGATGATTTGCTGGTTCTGTCTTTTCTCTCTTCTCTCAACTTGTCTCTGTGTTCTGTCATCTGTCCCACTCTCTTTCCGTCCTCTTCCTTTTCCCTCTCTTGTTCTCTGTGAACTTAATGGTGAAAGCAACCATAAGGAAATGTCCACAGGCTAAAGTTTCCACACTGTGGACAGTGGTTCCTCCTATTGACATTCTCAGCATCCTTTCTTGTCAGACTTCCCGCCCAACCCAGATTTTGGCACCCATAGGCAAGAGCTGACAGCAGATTCCCAGAGAGCAGGTGTGGAGGGTGTCAAAGATGCAAAGACTGGGGAGTCAGAAGAGGAACAGAGGAAGGTCATAGTGCCACATTAGTGCCCTTTTGAAACTACACATACACATGGCCCTAAAGTAAGCAGCAACTGGGTATTTGGTGCCATCAGAATTTAGCACCCTAGGCAGTTGCCTATACCCAGGGCTTGACAATTGGCAAATAGAAATGTATTGCTTGTTCACAGGATTTTGTGCCCTTTAAAAAGGGGTAGGGGGATGTTTCATCATGATGCTGTCGCCAGGACAAGAACATCTTTTTCCGTGCCATGCAGCTATGTGCGAGTCTGAGTCACATGGTGCAAGAGATCTCACGCTGTGTTCGCGATATTTGAAGTGGGGAGCAATGCAAGAGAACCGTGTGGCTTAGATTTACACAGAGCTGTGCTTGTATGGAGGAGGAGGATGTTGCTCCCGCAGTCTCGGAGAGCAGAATGAGATTTCCCTCCGAGGGCTAGCTATGGAGGAAGAGTGAGGCTGAATGGGCTAGGAGCTGGAATAAAAAGCTGTGATATGTATTATTTTATCTTGACATCTTGCCTATGTGAGAGAGAAGACAAAGAGAGCAGAAGTTAAGCAGAGGGAGAGAGATTGCTGCAGCTGTGAACGGACTAGTCTTTCCCCACTGAGAAAGGTGGAGGAGGTTCAGAATGAGAAGGCGTGTCCAGTCTGGGTAGTTTTGGCTGCCTCCCTTTTTTTGCATTGTGATACTTGATGCAGAGTTTTAAAAAACACACACACACACAAGACAAGGAGAGTCTCTAATCATAACCTCTTCTGGAGTTAGATCAGAGGAAAAATGAGAATGACATTGTGGCATGTCTAGGAAATCAATGCCAGGCACTCATGTCCAATTATTCACTATGCTTCTCTATCTCTAACTGTACATTCACCCCTACATCACACGCATTCATACACAATCAGAGGTTAGTATTTATAAGGGCAAAGTCCAATTATGCATTTTACAGGATTGCTGTTGGAAGGGCGATATTCACATGATCATGATGGTTGTTTAATTATCAAAATCTCGGTGGGAGGAGGGGAGATAAAATCTGAAAGCTCTCCTAGGGCACCCAATACCCTTGCACCGACCCTGCTGTGGTGACAATTAAATGAGGCAACGTTTCCCCTGGGTGAGAGCCAGTAGAAGTGTTAGAGTGATATTATGTGCTTCTCTCTTATGGGAAAAGAGCCCGAGTCAATGAATCTATTTGGAACAATCCCGACAACCCATATGTATGTGCCCAGCTTTGTATGTATGTGTGTCCCCATTCTCCGTGCAGGTAAATCAATGTGCTGATGGCTCTTTACGTTTGGTGGCTCTCAGGACATACTGTCTAGCTTTGACTGCTGCTGCTGCTCTTTGTCACTCCTCAGAAGCCGCCGCTCTAGGTGACCATCTAGTTTTGCCTAATGGTTGAGCTGGTCCTGCCCCACACACAATTACCTTCTCCCTCCCCCAGGCACACATTTTCTTCTTACCCACATTAAGAACTGCCATACTTGGTAAGTCCAAAGGTCCATCAAGTCCAGTATCCTGTTTCCCTCGGGGGCAATCCAGGTCACAAGCACCTGGCAGGATCCCAAAAATGAAGCAGACAGATTTCCTGTTGCTTACCTCCAGGGATCAGTTATGGCTTTCTCCATGTCTCTTTTAATAATAGTTTATGGTCTTTTCCTCCATGAACTTGTCCAACCATTTTTTAAGCCCAGCTATGCTGTTTATGCCACATCTTTCTGAGATTAATTCCAGAGCTTAATTAAGTGACTAGTTTCAAAAAATGACCACAAGCATGGAGGTCATGGCTAGATCACATCTCACCAGGATCCATGGATTGCATCAGAAATGGAAATTATAACATGAGATTAAAAGGAAAGAACATTTTTTACTATGCTCATAAAATCGAGTCTTTGATCTTTTTTCTCTTGAGAGACATTCAAAAAAATACAGTCTGTATATGATTTTTCAAAGTGCAGAGCTCTTGTGAGGGAGTCATTTTCTCACACTTGTCCAGAACGCCCTTGGAATCATTGACTCATTGCACTATAAGTGACATATATAGGTTCCCAGTGACATACATAGGTTCCCTCTACATGGACCCTGGAGCTGTAGTGGTAACTTGTTTCCATTAAGACCCATTTCAAGTGGCTACTTTTTGCAGCATCAGGATAGATCTGGTACAGAATAAATTTGATTTATCCTCTTCTTCCCACCAGGGTTATTACACATGCCAGGGCTTAGGGTAGGAATTTGGGAGGGGGCCTCAAAGTCTACCAGCAAGCTATGCCTCCTTCAGCTTCAGAAAGGTTTGGGGCCTACTTTGACATGGGGGCCCAGGGCAGTTACCCTAGTTGAACCAATGTAGCATCAACCTTGACCACAGCACTTGACAGACACGTTTTCCAATTCCTTTGAGCAGGTGACATCCCTTTGCAGTAAGATTGCTATAGCATGAGTGTCATGAATGTCTTAGATATAATGCCCTTATGCCCTAATCACCCCTCGCAGAGGCCACAAATAGCGTTCTCTCTTTAAACAGGTTGTCCCACATTCCCTTCATATGCAAATAATACCTTAATTGGAAATACTTAAATAGGTCATGCCATTCTAGATAGTTCTGCTCCCGTAACAGCTCAACCGAGAACATCTCCCCTTGCTTGTCACATCATGTCCAGACCCTTCTCTGCCCACCTCTGAAAGACAGGGGTATTAAGGCCGGTGGGAAATTTGTATTATATCAAATAAGGGTCAATCTGGAGGTCTCCTTCCCTGCAATGAGATCCACCCTGTAAGTGTCCTAGATTTCCCATGTTAAGTTTATAAAAAGGTTCTCAATCCTTCCCCTCCTAAATTCCTTATTCCCTACCCATGCCAAACCTCCTAACCTTCCCCATTGTATTTGTTCCTGCTCTATATAAACCCATTGTTTCCCCACATTTCTATTCAAATCTCAGATTGCTCGGAGCTGGGCTGCTATACAATACCTTTAGAAATCGGAGCCTGCCATCCCACTTTCAGGCTTGCTCCTTTTTAAGACTGCTCTTGCCGCCCTCGGGGTCGACGTGTCCAAATGAAGCGAAAGACTTTTTTGTGGATCAACCTAAAAACTGTAGTTGTAACTTCAACTGGAAGAACCTGAAATATGTATAATAATCTGGGTAAGGTAACCATCTTCACACTTGCTATCCGTCCCATCCATAGTAAGTTAAACCGCGCCCAATTTCCCAGGTCCTTATCCAATCTATCTATTTTATTTTCTTCATCTGCCTCTCTTTTTTATTTTTCTTTAAAACTATCATTCACAGCAACAACGTTTTAACTGCCCTGAAATACTGAAAGAAATTTATCACCAGACATCGATGTTCCGGCTCATGCCCTGCTTCTGTGGAAATTCTTCCAGCTTAAATCTGTACAAAACCAAGTGGGCAAATGATAGTGGCATGAATTCTCCTACTTCTTGTTTTTGAACAGATTTAAACAGGAAGTTTCCAGCATAGTGGACTGATTATTGTCACCATCTCATTAACTTGCTGATCTGCCCAGGCATCACCCTGCTACTGTAAGAGCGATTTTAAAAGGTGCATCTAGGTTAACCTGCATTCTTCTGCATGTCTTTCATGGATACCATGTTAAAACCCTCGACCCAGTATGCAGCGGCGGCCAAGAGAGCAAATAGAATGCTATGTATGATAAGGAAAGGAATGGAAAATAAAACAAAAGATATTATAATGCCTCTATAACGTTCCATGGTGAGACCGCACCTTGAATATTGTGTGCAACTCTGGTCGCCGTATCTTAAAAAGGATATAGCGATTTTAGAAAAGGTTCAGAGAAGAGCTACCAAAATGGTAAAGGGGATGGAAGGATACTCCTATGAAGAAAGGCTAAAAAGGTTAGGGCTCTTTAACCTGGAAAAGAGACAGCTGAGGGGAGATATGATAGAAGTCTATAAATTAATGAACGGAGTGGAATGGGTAAACGTAAATCGATTGTTTACATTATCAGAATATAGAAAGACTAGGGGACATGCAATGAAGCTACAGGGTAAACTATTTAAGACTAATAAAAGAAAATATGTTTTCACTCAACGTGTAATCAAACTCTGGAATTTGATACCGGAGGATGTAGTAAAGGCTGTTAGTGTAGCTGGGTTTAAAAAAGGTTTGGACAAGTTCCTGGAGGAAAGGTCCATAAACCATTATTAAGAAGTGACCGAAGATATCAATGCTTGACCCAGTATAAGCATTATGGAACTTGTGTCTCTTGGGGAAACTGCTAGGTAAGTATGACCTAGATTGGCCACTGTTGGAAACAGAATACTGGGCTTGATGGACCTTGGTCTGACCCAGTATGGCATATCTTATGTTCTTATGTAAAGTAAGGTCCACGTGTCCTTTACTTTATAAAACAGGGACATAAGTGAATTTCACTGCTATTGGGATAGCAGCACTGAAGATCCGTGAATTATTTAAACACTTGTGAAATGCCTTTGAGTCTGTGTCGACTTATGGCAATCCTCTGGATAATTGACCTAAAATGTGTTCAGTCTTTTAAAAACGGCAACACGTTTATTGATTAAGTTTTTTGTGTCAGAAAATCATCACCCCATGTCTTCATTTACTGTGTTTCTTTTGAAGTATTCAGTCTTGTTGCCTCTGTCCGTGAACTGTACTACACGATTTTACCCTCATAACAATTCCAGGGGTATGTTTGCTGGACGGGTTTCCTCTCCGCTATGTTCTTGATTCCCCTCCCTCTGTCCCTTTTGTCTCTCTGATTCAGTTGTCAGCACAGTTGAACATGCCCAAAACCACATTAATTTCAGGAATGTAGTCGCTGAGTCCTCTGTGCTAATGCTTCCAGGATAGGAGTGTGCTCACTGCTTTGAGACTTCTCCTGCCTCGCTGCTTTCAACACTCCCTTCCAGCATCTGCTGTTACTGCTTGCCAAGGCCAGTGTGCTAACACTCCTCTGCAGAAAGTCGGGTTTAATCCAGATATTCCTTAGCTGAAAAGGGGGAAGATTAGGGCTGTACATTCATTAGCATGCATTTTGTTTGTTAGCATACAAAATTGATATAATATGCTTTAACCTACACACTAATACATATACAATTGATTTGCTTGCCTTAAAACCTTTTTTATGAAAAGAAGTATCTGAAATGAACCAAACACCCTCAAAAATCAGAGGACATCCTCAATTTTCTGTACATAAACTGAAATTCATTTCCTATGCACAGTCCTAGAAGCGATTCATTGTTTCTTGCAGAAAGACATAATCCAAGTGTCCTGCTGCTTTCCTCAATATATATTTCAGCTGAAAGTGTAGTTACTCACCTGTAGCAGGTGTTCTCTGTGAATAGCAGGAATAAGTCTTCACGTATGGGTGGTGTCACCAATGGCATCGATGTGGAATGCTCCCCCGTTTCCATTGGAAGCTTTTGGGAGCTGCACCATGCATAGGAGCCTGTCTTCCTGCCTGCTGTGGTATCATCTTCTCCAGTATCCAGCAGGACTTATTCCTGCTGTTCATGGAGAACACCTGCTACAGGTGAGTAACTACATTTTCTCCATGAACAAGTAGGAAGCAAGTCCTCACATATGGGAGGTGCACGAGATACTCTAGTAAGCGATCCACCAAGCTGCGAACCTCTTCCACTTGAATGTTAAGCCTGATGCATCGAGTCCTTGTGTGATCTGGGAAGAACATCCGTGACACCATCAGGTAGATTAAGCTCCAACAGGACTACCCATTCAGCATCCAGGCCTTGAGGGCCAAGGAGCAGACATTGGGGTGCAACAGGGACCCCCCCCCCCCATTCTGGGATATGAGGTCTGGGGCAGAGCCCATTTGGAGAGGATCACTCTGAGCAAGCTGGAGCATCAGGAGGAACCACAGGGCCAATACAGGATGATGAGGATCATGGTGCCCTTGTCGGCCTGCAGTTTCAGCAGCATTTTCACCATGAGGGGGGTTGGAGGGAAGGAGAAAAGCTGATCCACTGGAGAAGAACTGGTCCACGTGGGTGTTCTGTAACATGATGAGACCTCAAAAAAGAACTCAGATGCCTTGAACGTCATTGGAGACGCTCGCGTGACCTAAATACACATGCACTTTACATAACAAAACTCCGATCTTACTGCACTGAAACCCTGAACCACAAAAGAGAATATAATGAAAATATGATCCAACGATCCCTCAACAAACCCAGAGAACTCTTTTCCATCGCCAAAACCCTAATAAGTGAACCCATTCAGCAAGACAAGCCTCCAAAAATATCCCCCCAAACTATAGCCAACCATCTTACCTCAAAATTCTCTCCACCCCCCTCAACAATCAACCCCCCCTCAATAGATGACTACAGTAACCAACCTCATACAACCACCCCTTTAAACACCTGGAATGAATTCGAGCCCCTTTCACTGGAAAACATAGCTAATGTCATTAAGGATCTAAACACCTCCACTTCCGCCCCTGACCCCTGCCCTGTCTCTTGGCTTAAAACCACAAGAAGCAACATCAGCACATACATCCTTCACATTGTACAAACCTCCCTCCAGACTGGCTCTGTACCTACACCCCTAAAATGCGCCACAATCCGTCCAATACTCAAAGGAACAAAACTTGACCCCACTTCCCCAACCTCTTACAGACCCATTTCTAGTATCCCCTTCCTTGCAAAGATAACAGAGAAACTAGTCCAAACACAACTGCAGAACTACATTGACGAACACACTCCCCTTGATCTGTACCAACATAGCTTTAAAAAGAACCACGGAGTTGAAACCCTTTTTACCTCACTTCTGGTCTCCCTATACCTACACACCCAGAACCCCACCCAAGGATGCCTCCTTATATTCCTTGACCTATCATCAGCCTTTGACTCCCTCCCCCATCATCAACTACTATCCAGACTCCATGAAATAGGACTGAGAGATACAACCCTAAAGTGGTTCCACTCCTACTCAGACAACAGAACCCAATAGGTCCATATAGGGAAGGACACATCCCTTCTATTCACCCTACAACAAGGTGTTCCCCAGGGATCTAGTCTTTCTGCACTCCTATTCAATATCTTCCTTCAACCAGTTTGCAAGATTTTCCAAAGCCATGGAATCTCATACCAACTCTATGCAGACGACATTATGTGCTTCACCCCATTCAGCTTAGCAACCCCTGACTTTACCAGCTTAAACAATTGCCTTACAAACCTAAGAACATGGCTCCTACAGCACAACCTCCTAATTAACCAATCTAAAACGGAAGCCCTACAAGTATTCACCAATACATCATACACCCCACCAACAACCATTACTCTCAGTGACCTCACCCTCACCTTAAAAAACCAAGTAAAATACCTAGGAATCATAGTTGACCAGAACCTCACATTCACAGGACAGATAAGGAGGACAGCTAATACAATATATGCAAAACTACGTACCCTTCGGAACCTCCAACCTCTCTTGAATCCTGACTCCTTCTGTACTGTCTGCCAGGCTCTCACCATCCCCTCCCTTGATTACTGCAACCTTATCTACCAGGGCCTCCCCAAGAGCAGTATACACCCTATCCAAATGGCCCAGAACACTATAGCTCGTCTCATCACAAACAACCCCAGATGATCACACATCACACCAATCCTCTATGATCTCCACTGGCTTCCCATCCAACTCTGAGTTAAATTCAAAGTTATCACTCTCACTCACAAAATCATCTCCAATGAGTCAGCACCATGCCCCTCCTTACTCCTATCTAGCTCCAACAACAATAGAACACACCGCACCTTCACCAAAAATCTCCTTGCCATCCCAACCTCCAAAAGGCATAGCAAACAAACCACCTGTGACCGAACTTTCTCCCTCTATGCCCCTTCTCTATAGAATGCCCTTCCATACGAATTAAGAAACTGCTCAGATCACATAGAGTTCCGGAAGAAACTAAAAACACACCTTTTCCAAGAACATTTTTCCCTACCACCATAACCCACACCTGACAACCCGCCTCTAGTATCCAACCCCTCCTTCCTACCCCCTCACCTTCTAGCAGCCCCTCTATAACCTGTAGAAACCTATGTAAATAGTTGATACTATAATAATGCAAATCCATGTAAATAGTTGGTCTTTGTAAAAAGTTCTTTTGTTATACCGTTATATATTCATTTTCAATGTGAGCAGTTGAAACACACTGCATTGTTATGTTCTCTGTAAACCGTCTTGAATCATAGAAAGATGGTATAAAAAAACTATTAAATAAATAAATAAATAAAAACATGGCGAAGAGGTCGATGGTGAGAGTCCACTCATGTGGCTGGAGAGCTCTGCTCAGCTGATACACCAGGATGTTGAGCTCTCTGAATAGGTAAGTCACTTGGTGCTCCATCCCATGTTCCAGCGCAAATTTCCACAGCTGGACCGCTTCCCAGCAGAGGAGGTACGAGGCCGTACCTCCCTGTTTGTTGACATAGAACATTGTCATCTGGTTGTCCGTCTGGATTAGGATGACCTGGCTCACCAGGTGTGCACGGAAAGCCTGGAGGGCATTTGCTATGGCCCTGAACTCAAGGACGTTTATCTGGTGCAGGCTTTCCTGCTCGGACCAGAAGCCTTGCATCTATAGGTCGTCCAGGTGGGCCACTCACCCAAGCTTGGATTCCTCAGTTGTCAGCGTCCAACGGGAGGACTCCGCCTGGAATGGAAGGCTCCGAAAGAGGTTCAGTGGTTCCAACCACCAGCTAAGGGACTGCACCAGCTGCACAGTAACCACTACCTTGTCCCGAATGCAGCCTGTGGCCTGCTTCCATTGCATGCAGAGGGTCCACTGTACCTGCCACATGAAGAAGCAGGCTAAGGGGGTGACGTGCACTGTGAAGGCTGTGTGGCACTGGCCTCCGACAGTATTTTGATGGCAATGAGGGCTTTTCCCGAGGCCGTGATTCCCTCCAATGCCATTAAGGGGGAGAAGTAGCCTAGTGGTTGGGGCAAGGTACTTCAGGCCGGAAGGTCAGGGGTTCATATCTCACTAGAGGACAGCAACCTTGGGCCGGAAGGACTGGGGTTTCTAGTCCCACAGATGCTCCTTGTGGTCTTGGGCAAGCCACTTAACCCTCCATAGCCCATGTTCCCTGTAAGTATTAGTGTATGTGTCTCATATCCCCACATGTTAAATGTATCCCCCAATTGTGCTGTGACTGCTTTGATTGAAGGATAAGGCGGTATACAAAACTGTCTAAATAAATAAATAAATAAAATAAATAAAATACTGTCAGGTGAGGGGATCGGGGCGCTGGGCTACCAGGGGATTTTCTTTTCATATTTTGATGGCACTGGAGGCTTTGTCCGATGTCTAGATCATCTGAGGGGAAGATGATCCAGGCATCGGGGAAAGCACTTGATGCCATCAAATACTGTCAGGGGCAGGCACTAGAGACTTAAAGTACCTCAGACTCAGGCGTAAAGATATTGGCGCTAAAGCTACTTGTGAAATCCTCTATGCCTGTCTCTGCAGTGGGCACAGCCATTATTTGCATACCAGCTTTGTATATGCATCTCATTTGCCTACATTTAAATACTCTTGGCATTAATTGTATGCTGGTTTTTCTGTTGCTCTTTATGCGTGTGTCAGTCTCTTTTTTGCATTTGATGTTAGCTTAAACATGCCGTTTTCTGTATCGGCCTATTAGATTGTAAGCCCTCTGGGGACTGGGAAATACCTACCTACCTGAATATAACTCTCCTTGAACTACCACTGGAAAAGTGAGAGCTAAAAAATTAATAAATAAATACATAAATAATAGTGATCTGGTTTGTTCTATACCCCGCTCTTTGAAATGGAAGCGCAGGAACTCTGATCTGACAGGTGCTTGTCGTTTTGCATTTCAGCGGGATGTACAACATGCAGAAGATCAAAGAAAATAGTATTGGATTTTCCTGTCATTACAGTCCTTTTTTCCTTATTGCCCTGCTCACGTTCCATAGTGTAGAATAAAGCAAACACGGACTTTCTAGAAAATGCCCTCTCTGGGTGTGGATAAGAACACTCTCCAACTCTGTTACCTTCAGGCAAGCGGAGGCAGCCCAGGAAGCGGGATAGGGTAAGGTCTGTATTTACATGCACAACGTGCACGTAAATTAACTCTGAAAAAACTGTGTATACAAAAGAGGTACATTGTTTTCCTGGGGCAATTTTCGAAGTAGAAGCATGTGTGTATTTTTGCTTTGAAAATCCGGCAAAGTCCACGCAGAGAAAGGTATAAGCATACTTCTTACCCATGTGCATGGTTATAACATTAACAACATAAGAAATGACATACTGGGTCAGAACAAAGTCCATCAAGCCCAGTATCCTGTTTCCAACAGTGGCCCATCCAGGTCACAAGTACCTGTCAGGTTCCCAAAAAAGGTACACACATTCCACAATGCTTGTCCTGGAGTAAGCAGTGGATTTCCCATATGGACCTTTCCTCCAGGAACTTGTCCTTTTCTAAACCCAGCTACACTAACTGTTTTTACTACATCCACCGGTAACAATTCCAGAGTTTGATCTCGTACACGTTGAGTGAAAAAATATTTTGTCTTATTACTCTTAAATAGGCTACTTTGTAACTTCATTGCATGTCCCCTAGTCTTTCTACTTTTTGTTGGAGCAAACAACCTATCTATGCTTACCCGTTCCACTCCATTCATTAATTTATAGACCTCTATCATATCCCCTCCCCCCTTCCCAGCCATCTCATTTCCTAGTTGAAGATCCCTAACTCTTTAAGCCTTTCTTCATAGGGATATCCTTCAATCCCCTGTACCATTTTGGTTGCTCTTCTCTGTACCTTTTCTAATTCTGCTATATCCTTTTTAAAATATGGCGACCAGAATTGCACATAATATTCAAGTTGCGGTCGCACCATGGAACAATACAGAGGCATTATAATATCCTTGGCTTTATTTTCCATTCCTTTCCTTATGATTCCTAGCATTCTATTTGCTTTCTTGACCGCCGCTGAACACTGGGTATTTTCTCTTTTTAGTCTTAAATAGTTTACCCTATAGCTTCATTGTATGTCCCCTAGTCTTTCTATATTCTGATGATGTAAACAATCGATCTACATTTACCCGTTCCATTCCTCATTAATTTATACACGTCTATCATATCTCCCCTCAGCCATCTCTTTTCCAGGTTGAAGAGCCCTAACCTGTTTAGCCTCTCTTCATAGGGGATATCCTTTCATCCCCCTTACCATTTTGATGGCTCTTTATACCTTTTCTAATAACGCTAAATCCTTTTTAAGATAAGGTGGGAAGAATTTCTCACAATATTCAAGGTGCGGTCACACCATGGAGCGATACAGAGGCATAATAATATCCTTTGTTTTATTCATCATTCCTTTACTTATGATACCTAGCATTTTATTTGCTTTCTTGGCCGCCGCTGAACACTGGGTAGAGGGTTTCAACATAGCCATGATAACGCCTAAATCTTTTTCATGGGTGGTGATTCCTAATCTGGAATCTTGCATCTTGTAACCATAGTTTGGGTTGTTCTTTCCTAGGTTTGAAACTTTGCAGTTGTCCACATTAAATTTCATCTGCCATTTGGACATCCAATCTTCCAATTTATCAAGGTCCTCTTGCAATTTTTCACAATCTCTTGTGTTTTAACAACTTTGAATAATTTTGTCTCATCTGCAAATTTGATCACCTCATTCATTCCCATTTCCAGGTCATTTATGAATATGTTAAAAAGCAGTGGACCCAGCACAGATCCCTGGGGTACTCCATTATTCATCTTTCTTCATTGGGAAAATTGGCCATTTAGCCCAACCCTCTGCTTTCTGTCTTTTAACCAGTTCCTGATCCAGAATAGTGCACTGCCTCCTATCCCATGACTTTTTAATTTCGCCAAACGTCTGTCATGAGGGACCTTGTCAAAGGCTTTCTGAAAATCCAGATACTGTCCTCAGAATATTTAGCAATGGACACACTTTGAGAAAGTGAAATAGAGAGACCATACACAGGAGAACAGATCGCAAGACAGCCTGCTTTAGGAAAATGAGCAATATCGTAGATTAGAGGGCAGAGGAAAAGGCAGCCAGGAGGCAGCACAACCCACCAGGTACCCACAACCATGAAATAACTGTAAATTTGATTTCCTCTGAACAATCTTGCTTTTCCAATGGCCTTACCGCAATCTGCCACTATTCCCACTAATATTGATAATATCTGAATGGCACTTGCAAAATGATACAATATCCAGTGCTTCGATTGGTGATTCTTGATCTAACCAGTTAAGAATGTCTGTCTGCATATTGCCCATTTCTTGTGGAAATATTAGCTGTGCTGCAGTGAAAAGTTTTCCTATAGCCAGGTCATTTGCAGCCACAGCATATACTCACACAATTGCTACTCACCTCCACATACAGAAACATACCTGCACAAGTAAACATTTGTGCAGATATGGAAGCCTTGCTTAGTGGCAGCATTTCCTTTTTAACTTTATACTAGTTATTCAGGACGTTCCGTACGGCTAACCTGATACGTGTTTTGCTGGCTTTCCCTTAGAAATAAACCCGTACCTGATTATTAAATGTGAGAGACAGGCAGTCCGCTCTCCTGTTCAGAGAAAGACTTCCAGTGCTGTGTTTGACATGCAAGCAATATTCTTCAGAAAGAACATCAACCAGCCAATCATTATCCAGGTAAAGATGACTGACCAAAATTCCAGCTGTGCCCTAAGTAAACCATCCAAACTGGTGCAGTATACTAAATGTAGCCCTTTATCCGAGTTCTTAACCTAATGGATTTCACCTGTCCTGTGATAACTGAGAACTTAGCAGAATTTTCACTTTGTTCAGTTACCATTGGGTTGACGTGCTTGTTGGAGATAAATATTGACTGGCTTCATTTGGGCTTAGTTGCAAATTGATTCTCATGGCCAATATCTCCAAATTGGTTAGTTATGTACATATCATGACAGTAATGAACCTCCCCTCCTAGGGAAGGGATTTTTTGATTTACCTCATGTCTTTTTCAAGTAGACTTAAGTCCTTACCTGAGGCAATGGAGGATTAAGTGGCTTGCCCACCTCCCATGCTAAAGTTTTGGGTCTAAAGCTCAGTAAACTAGCACGTTAGTAAACCTGTCCCACAGTGAGGCCATTTTACAAACCTAGACATATCAATTCCACCAATTAACTAGCGAGGATGCAATTATTTTTCTGAAATTTGGATGGGGAAATTAAAATAAATAAACAGGGCATTTAAGGACAATTTCTCCCTTAATCCCAAAACAATCTGTGCATGCCTCTGAGCTGCTGCAAAAGCCAACAGGGAGATTTTTTTAAATCCACCTGTATTCCCAATGTAAGATACAAAATGCATGTGTATATTTTTGGACCATCCAAGCCACACCCCTTTGAAATCTCCGTGTGTGGATCTCCACCTGTAAATAGCAGCTTTCTGAAATCATCATTTACACACGTAGGGGATCCATACATGCAGATGTTGCTATTTACAGGTGGAGATGCTTTTAAAGTGCCTTCCTATTATAGCTGACCCAAGTAATGTGCAGGACTTACTGTGCCGTCATTGACTTTTCCACCACACTCTTGCCATACTGGATCTTTCTGCTCCAGCTGGCCACAGAATATATCCCAATGTGGTGAAAAATTGTGCATCTTACTTATAGACACTTTGAGATTTTCAGGCATAACATGCTATTTACATTGAAGCCATGGCTCAGTCATGTGTTTAGGATGCAGCTAATTTAGGGCTTTAGGGCCATATTGTAAAGTACTGCACTGACAATGGAAAGAACAGAGCGGGTAGGGACGTCACATAGATGACATTGTAAGGAGCACCATGGCCAGAGGCGCAGAGCAAAGCAGAAATGAGATCAATAGAATAAGAATGACTGAGCAATCCTACATGAAATGATAATTAAGTTTGTTTGGACTATGATATATTCTTTTAGAATAATTCTCTTCATTAAATCTCATCTGCAGGTCTGGGACAGCAAGGTCTTGTGTGATCAATTCCTAGGTCAAGTCCTTCTAGCTGCCTCCCCCAGTGACCCCAAGGAGCTGCAGAGTCTTCAGCTTCGGGATAAGGAAGGCCAAGCTGCTGGTGAAAGGTCAGGCCAAATCACTGTCAAGGTCATCTCCAGCAATGATCTCGTGGAGATGTGAATGTCTAAGCCCTCTGGATTTGGACAGCTCCCAGCTACGGGCTATATCTTTGCATTTGCTATGAATGACACAAGGACAGAGGATGCACAAATTCTAATAAAAATTCCTTTAAACTCCTCATCAAAATTGCTCCATCAGAAAACAATACTTAGGTTGCAGCTGGTCATCTTAGTTTTAAAATAAGACCAGCAATAATTTCAGATCACTTTGGAGGGGAGGCGTTGCAAAACAGACTGAGCCAGCCAGGCTGCATGCAACCCTACTGGCGCCAGCGTTGGAAGCGAGATTTGTTAATCCCTTGATGACACTGGAGTGGGCATTGTCACAACAGAGTTTGATGCATATTCATTGTATGCAGCTCATTCAAGTAGTTGGGATGCATAAGCGCCCAAGCCAAGAATCCACACTGCAAAAGTACTAGACTGACAATGGAAAGAATCCAGCAGGAAGGAGTTCCACCTCACGGATTCCACAGCAACATCTCACCACTTACAGTGACTCCAATGGCCCGCAAATGTGCCACCAAAATGCAGTTTTCAATGTCTGATTCCGGTAATGCAGCAAATGGATTTAGGCAAGGAAAGCACACATGCACTTGTGAGCCCTTATATAATATCCTACCTGAAAGCTCCCTCAGAAAGCTGCAGTTGCTCCAAGGCCGGGATATGTGCTGAGAAGAATCAGCCCATTTGCACACATTTTATGCAATATGAGGGTTGTGTTTTCAGGCACCTTTATTGAGGCGCTTACTTTCTTTATAAAATACAAGCTTAAGTAGCAGATCTCGCAGCTACATTGCAGGTGTGGGCATTTACACCAGCTGTGGAGATGCTCAAAATGTCCACACTTATAATTTTGAGAGATGGGCGTACTTTCATGCCAGCCAGAATTTTCTAAGAGGCCATTTATGTGCGTATTTGCCCACATATGCGTGGAAAGAAATTTAAAACATTTACCTCCGATATGCGTGTGGATCCTGCCCCCAGGAACACCTATGCAGCTAGCACAGAAAAGTATTCACCGTGGGGCAGATACAGAAAGCACTTACCTATGAGCAGCACTTGCTAACCGGTTCAGTGTCACTCAGCCTAACATTCTGCAGCACGATCCCGATAATGCCACTGAAATGCTCTTTGACCACCTTCTGGCATTTCTTCGGCTAGCAGCATTGAAGCTCTCTGGAAAACAACAGCAAAAACCTGTCCGAAGTGGTATGTGGACTGCTGTCTGGATAGCGGCTGAATAGGAATGGACTGTAAGCGCTGTGGGGCAGGGAGCGTCTCTTACGTGTCTGTGTTCAGTGCTGCATATGTCTAGTGGTGCTGTACAAATGGTAAGTAGTTCTGGCATCCAGGTACTGCCGGCGCCGATCGCTGGATCTGGATAAGCAGTGGCAGCCACTATCTGCATACTGGTGCTGAATATCTCTCCCAGAGCGGCTAGCGTTTGAGAAAACACCGACTACCATAGGCTGAACATTAACCCCATGTTTCTGAGCAGCTGCTTTTGTGCACACATACCACCCCCCCCTGACAATTTTGCAAGCACCTACTGTATCTGAGCGCAGAAAATCTTTTCTACACACTCAAGTCATTTACAGAATTACCCCTTTAATATACGATTTCATTTACGCTGTTTTTATATCCTTTCATAACTACCATTTTATTTCCATATGCAATTAGTATGCTAATTTTCGGTACTTCGGAACCAGCTGAATTCACAAATCTCTCTTAAGTAGACATGCAGGACAACCAGCCACATGGTGAAATGACGCACAGATGTATACACAAGAGCTCATCTTTCCAGACTGTCCCAAAGCTATCATTGCAACTATATTATACTTTTTGAAAAAATTATTTTAACTGCATATTTTAGTTTCCAATATACACATACTCAGCATTTTATTTCAGAACAAGGAAGACACAGATCCTCTGGATTCAAAAGCTGTTTCACTGTAGGACTACACCAAAGCATTCTTTACCTTCCCTCCTCTCATACGGGGTCATTCTGAACCACAATAAGTCGGTTAGACGTGCAGGATAGATGTTTTTCTCACAAATACATCTAGAACCATATTCCAAAAATACGCGTACCTGCACGTGCACGATGCTAGCTTGGGGATCTCTGAACGTGGGCAGGAGGGGGCAGAATAAGGCATGGCCAGCCACGGAGATATATTAAACATATTCAGTAGAAGCCCATGTACGTTTTCAGCGTTACCCACGGATGTCCAAGTTGTACCTGCAGAAATGTGGAATAAGGCCAGGACTTAGAAATATTCTGCTCTGATCCTCAACACATCCTATAGAGATGAATGGCTGTGATACGTCTGTACTGAACTGGTGCGTCTGCTGTCTGGGAGGGCACATGATGCAGTTATACAGAATGAATTGCACAGGTGAGGGATGTTTGTAAGGTTAAGGAACAATAAAAAAACACCCCTACAGAAACATAAAGCACTGCAATGCTGACATTTGTTGCTTGTGCCAAAGGGACCATTCTCGGCTTCCCCAACACTTCTAGTGTCCGGGACAATGTGAATGAAGATGTAGGGATGGTATGTGAGGTAGTAGGGAGCAGAAGCATGTTTGCCTGAGAAATGCAGATCAGCAGTGGAGTCCTGAGACGCCACGTCATCATGGTCTCACAGCATTTGTGTATGGATGCAGGGTATCGTTTTTGCAGAGGATGGTAGTTCTGACTGCAAGTGAGAGGATGTGTGTGTGTGTGTGTGTTCTGAGTGTTGCACAGTATCGGTTGTGCTCATCTACTAATCGGGGGGGGGGGGCATGAATGTCTGGCTGGTACCTGGACCGTAGGTATGACCACAGCGTTACCAGGTGCCAGTGTGATGGGGGGGGGGGGGTTAAATCAGAGGAGGTTCTCTATAGCAAAATGTCATAATATATCCCTGTCACTAATAAGGGCCCCTCAGAATCAGAGCAGTCAACAGTGCAAACAGCACTAAGACATGCCGAGGGGCACCATCATAGGTCTCTAGAAATATGCACAACTGTAGAGAGCGAGGATGGTTCTGTTTGCACTGTTAAACAGTCCCATTCTCTGAGTCCCTTAACAGTGACAGGGAGATGTTCTGTTGCTTCGCTATAGAGACCTTCTTCTGATTTTTTCTGGGCCATACTGAGCATTGCATAGACTCTTTTCTGATAACACCAATGCCAGCATAACTAAAGATGTCTTCCACTGCCATGTATGTTGTGATGTCAAACAAATCATTTTCTACCTGCTTTTAAACTGTTGTAGAGTGCACAGAGCAATTCTTGCAGTGTTGGGGGCATGCAGTAGACTGGTATAGATAGTCTAGTTTGCATCACCTCTTCTGTATCATCAGTATTCAGGTGTGGTTTGCATCAGAACAACACTGCCAGTGAGTGGGGCAGCTTAGGGGATCAGCGGTTTACACAGAGGCGTGGCTGTGCACAGGTCTATCGCAGAGATGGGTGGGTTTGTGAAGTCTAACCTTTCAGCATACATTGAGCGCAGGGATGTACAAAGCTGTTTGCTGAGTATAGCCATGTCCCGTACTCTATAGTGCTTTGTACATGCAGCGCCACAAATGTTTATGCACCTATTCCGAAACCACGTGTGCGTCTAATGTGGAATCCCATTTAAATTGGGCACATTTACGATGTGGACATGCCCACAGCTAAGACGTGCATGTAATGGAATTGGCCCCATAGCCTAAACTGTAAAGCAAGGGTGGGGAAGGTCTGGAACTTAAGGGTCTCTAAGCAGGTGGGTTTTTGGGGTATTGCTAATGATGATATGTGAGAGATTTGCAAGCACGCTCTTATTGCTTATGTATGAAGGTGGTTTTCCATCACATTCTAAAGGTCGACTCAGCATTCCTGGAATGAATCTGCGGGGGATAAAACTCAGGCAGTGAATATAAATATATCTCATGCCTTTTGCGGCTATCCTGAAAACCCAGGATGGGTGACGTGGTAGTTGAGGACGAGGCTGAGAACCTTTGGCAGAATTCCCATCTCAGAGTAAGATCCTAAATAATGCCCAGACCTGCAAAAGTCATCGGGCTCTATGCACACAGTTTATACACACAGGCTCCAATCCCCTGCAATCTCAGACAGACCGGTGCTTCTCAACCCTCTTGCAGAGGCATGCCTGGCCAGTCACGTTTTCAGGATAACCACTATGAATATACAGAAAACAGATTGTATGTGATAGCGGTAATCCTGAAAACCTGGTTGGCTATGTGTGCCTGCAGGAGGGTTGAAAAGTACCAACATAGACCAGTGTTCCCAAAACCCATCCTGGAGGCACATCCAGTCAGTTAAGTTTCCAGGATTGCTCCAATGAATATGCATGAGCTAGATTTGCAAATATTAGATTTCCATGCACTGGGCACCTCTCTCATGCATATTCATTGGAGCAATCCTAAAAAGCCAACTGGCTAGGTGTGCGTGCAGGCAGGGCCAGCTCAACCATCAGGCATACTGGACGGCCATCTAAGGTGGCAGCTTCTAGGGAGAGATGAAGAGCAGGGCATTCAACCAGGGGACACAAGGCTTAAGGTCTGCCTAGGGCACCAGCCCTGCCTCTGGGATGGGGTCGGGAACACTGACAGACTGCAAAAGCCAGCAGTTTGTGAGTTATCTATACTCCAGTCACTGCTCATCACACCTCCTACTGCCCATTTGCAAAACTGTTAGTCACAGGCTGCGATGTTGTTCATTGGACCAATACAGGATAAGCCACCGAAAGCTCCTACAAAATTTTAAAAAAGTGCCTTCAGGGGGCAGAACATTTTTATGATGCAGATGGGCAGTGATAGGCTGTAGGGTCTTTGGCTGCCGCCATTTTCTATGCTTCTGTACAATAAAGTTTCTCCTCATTTGTTGGCAAAGTCTAGGATAAAAAGCTACAAAAAAGAGGTGATATTATGGGGCTTATATTATGGGCTGGGCATCTCGATAGGCTTGGACAAGGTTCCTGTTAAGACATGTATCAGTCACTGAACAGCCTGTTCTAATTTTTCCGTTTTTTGTCTTGTTAACTTCATTGCTCAATAACGTTTATCATGTGACACCAACCCACCCCGCCCCCCTCAGCTGATATCTTCATATTCAAGCTGTCTGTTGCATTTATTACCAATAAAAAAATGTAAACTTTCCTGACTGTATTTAAAATAACACAATTGGGAGCCAACAATCTCATCTTCTAGAAGTTTATTATAGCTCAACAGTTACAACAAATACTGTGCAACACTTCACTCTGTTCCAAACAAGACTGCTTGTTTCTTGTGGCAAACTATGGATAGACAGATTTTGAGGGTAGTGACTTCATACCATGTTTTGCACATACCATGACGGTAACACACTTCACTCCTAAGCCATGCTAAGCACAGTGGCATAAGTTCTAACAAGGACCCCCATCATCACAGCAGAGGGGGTAATGGTGGAGAAGCACCCCCCCTCCCCAATACACTGGCAAAACTTACTTTAAAATATTTGCTACACTGACTCCAATTTTCTTTTAAGTTTTGAGGCCCAGGAGCCATCACCTCCGAACTACTGCCAGGCTGAAATCTCACGGTGCGGCTATTATTGCAAGACTTCGGCCCGGCAGCGGCCAGGAGATGATGGCTGGCACGCCTCAAAACTTAAAAGTAGAGAGGAGGCAGTGGGGCAAACATTTTAAAGTTGCCATTCTGCCTTGACCTCCATGTGGATCCCCTTCATGCTCCCCCCACCACCATTGCAGGGCTCCTTGGGTGAAATTTATGCCACTGGTTGACCATAATCTCAGTCACTTCAGTTTATTGCTAGTGCTCATCCTAATATTTGCACTGCGCGTGGAGTTCAGATAGGATGTAACACATATAAACAAGTAACGAAGCCAGAAGCACCTGACACGCACAGCAATTGGGAATAATCCATTGTCTTTATTGAACCTCCGCATTGGGCTTACACATTATGGCGTGTGTCCACTAAAGGGCATGGCAGTAGCATGCACTGGTGCCGCAAAACTAGCACAGAGACCTGCCCTAACGTTTGGGAGGGGTGCAGCTAGGCTTGCCAACTGGCTTCAGATGCTCCCAACACGTTTGATCTAGTCTTGGGTTTACTCCATTGCATGCAGGGACATTTAGTTCTACTTTCTCCATTGCCCTCCATAGGAAATGGAAAACTACAAGTCCCTGAATGCAATGGGGTAAACCCAGGACTGGATCAAGCCTGTCAGGTGCATCTAGAGCCAGTTGGCAACCCTAGGTGCACCTGGCCACCTGCTGATAACTGGCATGGAGGTACACTTATCGTCACCCCATGAAGGGGCATTGTGTGTACTCATGCTAATGGCAATTTTCACGGTTAGCATGCGCCCAAAACCAACATGATGTACCACCAACGCTCCCATTCCGTCCCCAATGCTCCCAGTTTCCATCCAATCGCCCACTCACCAGTTAGCACAGGATTTCTACGATGGGGCTCCACACTAATAGGGTGTGGCAGACCCCATGCTAACAATGTATGTTCCATATTGTCCGCTACATGAGTCCAGAAAAGTGGGCTGTGTTCCCCTAAAAGCAGATTGGACATCCTTCCCTGCCTCTATCTGCCCTAAGTCACTAGAGGGCACCTCTGTATTATTCTGTCTCCAGCAGATGGTAAATGGATTTTCTCATCTCTGAAGAAAATCTGAACAATTGAAAGGAAAAAAAGACTGATTTCACTCATGAATGACCACCTTAAGGTTCCACTAAACTAAGGTCTTTTCAGTAGCCAAAGGAGGAGGGCAAATTGGTTCAGCTCCATGCAATTATGATGGGGCATAAGTTAGGATGGACCGCAGGCGACCATTGGCTTGGCATCGGCACTTCCCACCATCTTTGAGCATGAGCTGTTAACATTTTTGGCCTTTGCGCACAAGCACTCCCAGAACATGGTCTGCCTGAGCAGCTTAAACATGCGCTCCTACCCAAGGGCTCATAATGCACACTCATATATGCGCTCGCCTTTTTGCCTATGTGGCTTTGGCATGTGCAAATGTTTGCTTTCCCTTAACTCTTTGTCTTCTTCCAGGAAGCGTTTTCTGATCTGTGGCAAGAAAAGAGCCTTCTCATGGGATTCACCATGGATTGCAGCCTCTGACCTTTCACTGGTGAGTCAGTCTTCCTTCTTCTACCAAAGGGATTCGGTTGACCCAGCATTTTCTACCTCAAGGTACACAGGGAAGATGTATCACAACTATTTGATATACTGAAGAATAGCAAATCACCTGGACCGGCTGGTACACATCCAAGGGTGTTGAAAGAACTGAAATATGAGATTGCAGACCTGCTATTAGTAATCTGTGAACTATCATTAAAATCATCTGTAATACCTGAAGATTGGAGGATGGCCAATGTAACACCAATTTTTAAAAAGGGTTCCAGGGGTGATCCGGGAAACTACAGACCAGTGAACCTGACGTCAGTACTGGGAAAAATAGAAGAAACTATCATAAAGAACAAAATTAGTGAACATGTAGATAGTCATGGCTTAATGGGAGACAGCCAACATGGCTTTAGACAAGGAAGATCTTGTCTTACTAATCTGTTATGTTTTTTTGAAGGTGTGAATAAAAGGTGAGTCGGTTGATATAGTGTATCTGGACTTTCAGAAAGCCTTTGACAAGATCCATCATCAGACTTCTGGCAAAACTAAAAAGTCATGGGATAGGAGGCAGTGTACTACTGTGGATCAAGAACTGGTTAAAAGATAGAAAGCAGAGGGTAGGGCTAAATGGCCAATTTTCCCACTGGAGAATGGTGACTAGTGGAGTACCCCAGGGATCTGGGCTGGGTCCGCTGCTTTTTGGCATATTCATAAATGACCTGGAAAAGGGAATAATGAGTGAGGTTATCAAATTTGCAGATGATACAAAACTATTTAAAGTTGTTAAAACTCAAAAGGATTGTGGAAAATTGCAAGAGGATCTTGATAAATTGGAAGACTGGGGATCCAAACAGCAGATGAAATTTAATGTGGACAAGTGCAAAGTTACGCACCTAGGAAAGAACAACCCAAACTATGGTCACACGATGCAACGTTCCACATCAGGAACCACCACCCAGGAAAAAGATTTAGGCGTCATTGTGGATAACATGTTAAAACCCTCCACCCAGTGTGCAGCGGCGGCCAAGAGAGCAAATAGAATGCTAGGTATCATAAGTAAAGGAATGGAAAATAAAACAAAGGATATTATTATGCCTCTGTATCGCTCCATGGTGTGACCGCACCTTGAATATTGTGTGCAATTCTTCCCACCTTATCTTAAAAAGGATTTAGCGTTATTAGAAAAGGTACAAAGAAGAGCCATCAAAAAGGTAAAGGGGATGGAAGGATATCCCCTATGAAGAGAGGCTTAACAGGTTAGGGCTCTTCAACCTGGAAAAGAGATGGCTGAAGGGAGATATGATAGAGGTGTATAAATTAATGAGGAATGGAACGGGTAAATGTAGATCAATTGTGTACATCATCAGAATATAGAAAGACTAGGGGACATACAATGAAGCTACAGGGTAACCTATTTAAGACTAATAAGAGAAAATATTTTTTTGGTCAACATATAATCAAACTCTGGAATTTATTACCAGAGGATGTAGTAAAAGCTGTTAGGGTAGCTGGGTTTAAAAAAATGTTTGGACAAGTTCCTGGAGGAAAGGTCCATAAACCATTATTAAAAGGGACCCAGGATATCAGTGCTTGACCCAGTACAAGCATTGTGGAACCTGTGTCTTTTGGGGAAACTGCGAGGTGCTTGTGACCTAGGTTGGCCACTGTTGGAAACAGGATACTGGGCTTGATGGACCTTGGTCTGACTCAGTATGTTCTTATGTGCTTACGTGATTGATGGCACTGTGGGTAAGAATAGCCCAGCCTTGAGTTCCGGTGTCTGTGCTTCTGGCCACTGCCTTTCTTTAGAGGGCGCAGCCCCAGCTGTGTCCCCAGTATTGGGGATCATTCCCAGGAAGGCAAGCTCCTGCAGTCCAAGTTGTCCTCCCCAGAATTATTTTCCTTCTTTCGCAAGCCTGGTCTTTAGCACAGAAACTCAGATCCTGCAGCTTTTGGATTCCCTCAAGCTCAGTCACTTGAGGGATGGGCAGAGTGTAGAAGCCTTGCTTGACTACCTCCTAAGCAACACAGAAGGAGATTGCCTTCTGGAGATGTTAGTCAGATAAGGTCTGTCCAAAGGGCTGCGGCTACTCGGTAAGCATGGCAGGAGGGTGCTGCTGGCAGTGGGGCACTGTAGCTAGTGCCCCCTCCCCCCAGCCCTGCTCCACTTCAAGCCCTTCACCTTGCTCCCTCCAGTTACTGCCATAGACACCTGGTATAAGAGTCCCCAATCGGAGCCATCAACCACATGATTGCCACTGCAGCTTTCTGAGATCTGTCCCGTGTGGACAAATCATAACATAGGCATAGGGGGTCTTTCCATCAGCATCACTGTGAGTTTTGCCGGTCCCACCCCCTCAACCTCAGGAAGTCAAAGCCTAAGTATCAGCACTCCAACTCCTCCAGCCCTTGAAATGAAGAACCAGTATGCAGCCCTGGAAGTGGAGGAGGTGAAAGCATCCAAGGAAAGGGAAGAACCAGAGCTCAAGCACCCCACAGTTACAGAATCAGTCACTACAAGGCAGCAGATGGTAGTGGTAATTGGTGACTCTCTTCTGAGGAGATACTGAGCATCCATCTTCTGGCCAGATTTGATGGCCAGAGAGGTGTGCTGTCTGCTAGATGCCAAAATCCAAGATGTTAGGGAGAGTTAACCGAGAATCATCAAGCCCACTGACTATTATCCAATGTTGCTCATCCATGTCAGAACAAATGATACTGCCAGGTATCCATCCAAGCATATCAAAAGTGACTTCATGGCTCTGGGACAGAGGGTGAAGCAGATAGGTGCACAGGTGGTGTTATCTTCAATTCTCCCTGTTGAGGGCAAAGGCCAAGGCAGAGAAGCTCGCATTCTGGAGATGAATGCATGGCTGCGTAGATGGTGTCATCGAGAGCATGGTGTCCATCTGTCCAAGAAGGATTGAAGTGTCTGCAGCAGCAGACTGCCTAACCTACTGAAGAAGGCTTTAAACCAGAGTTTTTGGGGATGGGTGAAGAGAGCCCCCAGGTAAATGAAACATTAAATACATGTAGAAATGGGTAATAGGGGCAACATCTGGAAAGCAGTGTGTATAAATGCCCATAGCATGGGAAATAAGATCCCAGATATTGAGGATTTAATGGAAGAGGTGGAGTTGGATTTAGTGGCATTTACGGAGACATGGTTCATGGAAAATTATACCAGGCTATATTCAAGAAGGACAGGATAGAAGAAGGGGAGGTGGAGTGGCACTATATGTAAAAAAAAGCATAGTTACTCACCTGTCACAGGTGATCTCCGGGAACAGCAGGAATTTAATCTTCACATATAGGTATCGTCGGTACTAAAGGAGCCTGCGGGGGAACGCTCCCCAGTGTCCAATAGGAAAGCTTTTGGGAGCATCCCACAGCACCTGCATGCTGCCTTCCCGCCTTTCCCAACTGTCCCTCTCCAGTTACGTTTAAAGCTGAGACAAAAAAGAGAGGGAAAAAGAGAAAGAGAGAGACAGAGAGATACAACTCCTAGGGGAGGTGGGTGGGTTGAGAAGACTAAATTCCTACTGTTCCCAGAGAGCACCTGCTACAGGTGAGTAACTATGCTAGCTCCAGGAACAAGCAGGAATGTAGTCTTCACATATGGGGACTCCGTAGCTGCAGATGCCAGGGAGAAAACCCCTGAAGTTGTGTGCCCTTGTGAAAGGGCTCCACTTCCCCCCATGGATCTCTGGCATCCTACCAGGGATGGTGGGTAGGAGTTGATTAAGTATGGAACGGGTGTTGAAGAACAGCTTGACCAAACAAGGCATCCCGGCAGGAGTCCTGGTCTAAGCAGTAATGGACTGTGAAGGTATGAACCGAAGCCGAAGTAGCTGCTCGGCAGATGTCATCAACAGACACAGAGTGAAGATGAGCCATAGAGTCTGCCATGGTTCTCACATTGTGAGCTGTGACATGGCCTTCCAGAGGAAGGTTTTTACTCTCATAGGCAAAAGATATACACTGTGCAATCCAGTTGGACAGTGTTCTTTTGGAGACTGGAAGTCCCAAATGGCTAGGATCAAAAGCAACAAAGAGTTGAGAGGACTTCCTATGTTGCTGTGTCCTTTGTAAGTAAAAGCCAGAGCCCTTTCACAGTCCAAAGTATGAAGATTCCTTTCTGCATTTGAGGTATGAGGCCTTGGGAAGAATACAGGAAGGCAAACCGCTTGGTTTAAATGAAAAGGTGACACCACCTTTGGCATAAAATGTGGATGAGTCCTAAGGTCTACCTTATCATGATGGAATCTTGTATAAGGAGGATCAGCCACCAATGCTTGCAATTCACTGATGCGACGTGCTGACGTGATTGCAGTAAGAAAGATGACCTTCCAGGAAAGGAATTTCAAGGAGGTAGTGGCTAATGGTTCAAAAGGTGGTTTCATAAGCTGCCCAAGAACCAAATTTAAGTCCAATGCCACCGGTGGTGGCTTAATGGGAGGCTTAGTTAAAAGAAGGCCTCTCATAAATCTCGCTATGAGAGGATGAGAGGAAATAGGTTGTCCATTTAGAGGCTTGAAAGAAGCTGCAATAGCACTCAAATGAACTCTCACTGAATTTTTCGTAAGCCCTGCATTAGACAAATGAAGAAGATACTCCAGTAATGATTCCAGAGGTATCGCAAGAGAGTCAAGACCCTTCCGCGAGCACCATATGGTAAACCATTTCCACTTGAAAGCATAAGAGCGTCTTGTGGAAGGCTTCCTGGAAGTATAAAGGATATCCTTTATCTGCTGAGAAAGGTTAAGACCGTGAAGTTCTAGGCTTTCAGCAACCAGGCCCTGAGATGCAGAGACTGGGGATTGGGATGCCACAGCATCCCGTCCTCCTGAGAAAGGAGATCTGGAGCAGATCCTAACTCCAGAGGCGGAGCTTGAGAGAGATGTAGGAGCAGAGGGTACCACATTTGCCGTGGCCAATGTGGAGCTATGAGAATCATATGACCTCTGCTCTCTGAAGCTTGAACAGGGTTTTGGGAAATAGGGGAATGGGTGGAAAAGCATATGGGAAGTCCTGGCCCCAATGGAGAAGGAAAGTATCCCTGGCCTGACAACCCTGAGCCAGAATTCTGGAACAGAACCAGGGAAGTATGGCACTCAGCAGACTTGCGAAGAGGTCTATGTCCAGGGTTCCCCAAATTTGGAAAATGTTGGCCACCTGGTCTGCATGGAGAGACCATTCGTGCGGAAGCAGAACTCGACTGAGTCTGTCTGCCCAAGAGTTTTGAATGCCTGGAAGATACACCGCAAGGAGATGAATCTGATGCTCTCTGGCGAGAGCCCATAGTTGCAAAGCTTTGTTGCATAGCGACAGAGAGCCTGTTCCACCCTGCTTGTTCACATAGAACATGGCTAATTGATTGTCCGTTTGAACTAGGACTGTCTTGTACCTGAGCTGGGTGTGGAATACTCGAAGAGCAAGGAAAATTGCTCTGAGTTCTAGGAGATTGATGTGGAGACAGGCCTCCTGTGGAATCCAGGTACCCTGGGTAGAGAGACCTTGCAGGTGGGCTCCCCAACCCACCTGTTGTTAGAGTGGCCTGGGGTGGGGGTAGCTGAAAAGGTTCTGAGGTGACTGCCACCATTGGAGGGACAAAATAAGGCGATCTGAGTTTGCTATTTTGTCTGACAGGCAACCTGACGCCTGAGCCCACTGAGTGGATAAAGTCCACTGGGCTGCCCTCATATGGAGGCGAGCATAAGGAACCACATGCACAGTGGATGCCATGTGGCCTAGCAACTGTAACATTTCTCGAGCAGTGAGGTGAGGTTTTAACACTACTTGGGAAGCTAACTGCACAATGCGAAGGCAGCGGGCCTGTGGAAGGTAGGCCCTTGTCTGTCTGGTATCCAGCAGAGCTCCTATAAACTCTATAGATTGAGTAGGAGCAAGGTTGGATTTTGGGAAGTTTATGACAAGTCCCAAATACTGAAGGATGCGCATTGTGCGAGAGAGAGCAACCCTGGCCTCTGACTCTGAAGGGGCTCGAATGAGCCAGTCGTCTAAGTAAGGGAAGACGAATATTCCCAGGGTGCGGAGAAATGCTGCTACCACAGCCATGCATTTTGTGAACACCCTTGGTGCCGAGGCCAGGCCAAAAGGAAGAACCCTGTATTGGTAGTGCTTCCCTTGAAATAGGAAGCGAAGGAACTTTCGATGAGTTGGATGGATGAGAACATGAGTGTACGCATCCTTGAGATCTAGAGAACAAAGCCAATCATGACTCTGAAGGTATGGCAGCAGAGTTCCTAGAGAAATCATTCTGAACTTCTCTTTGAACAGGAATTTGTTCAGTTCTCTGAAGTCTAAAATGGGTCTGTGTCCTCCTGTTTTCTTTGGAATAAGGAAATAGGGGGGAGTAGAACCCTGTACCCTGTTGTAGAATGGGTACCTCTTCTATTGCCCCTTGGGCAAGAAGCACAGTGACCTTTTGACCTAACTGGTTGTTGAGAGAGGTCTGAGAATTGAACTGTCTTACCATTGTAGGAGGGGGCATGCTGAGGAAATGAAGCTTGTACCCCTCTCTTACAATAGACAGAGTCCAATTTTCTGCTGTTATCTGACCCCATCTGGGGGCAAAATGACTTAACCTTCCTGGAATGGTGGAGGGTTCTGGACCGTTCAGGGCCAGGAAGACAAAGTTCTTTAGATAGGAGCCAAAGCCCCTGTGGAGGCTGAGTCTGCTGAGCCGATTGAGGCTTAGCAGCTTTTGTTTTTCTTTGCCTAGGTTGTTGCTGCTGTCCCTTTTGGGCAGACTGACCCAAACAATGCCCCTTCTGGGTATAGGAGGGATAAAACTTCTTCTTCTTACTGAAGAATGGTTTCTTGTAGGATTTTTTTCCTTGCAGGATCAGCTGTAGATTTAGACAATCTATCCAACGTGATATTGTCAGCATCTATCTCATTAGCTTTTTCCTGCCAATTCTTGCCAAAGAGACTCTCTCCTGTGCAAGGAATATTTCCTAGTTTATCCTGTACCAAAAGTTCCAAGTCAGATGCCTGGAGCCAGGCAATCCTACGTGCACCTATGGCAATAGCAGAGGTTCTGCTTATGCACTCAAAGCAGTCAAAGGCTGCACGATTGACAAACTTGGAAACATCCTGAGCATGTTTGACAAGGGCGAGGTAATCCTGCCTCTTATCATCAGGAAGGAGAGGGCTCATAAGCTCTAAATCTCCTGTGACCTCCTTAAGGAACATTCCCATATATAATATATAGGAACTGATCCTAGCAGAAAGCATGGAAGCCTGGAAGGTTCGACGTCCAAAGGCGTCAAGAGCAATGTTCCCTCTAATTTTCTGTAGGCTGTGTGCACATAAAATATCACCTGTGCAGCTTTTGAAGGAAGGTTAAATTTTTGTGCACCACATAACGACACTCGGAGTTATATACTTTAAAATTTGACTACACGTCAGAATACAGTATGTACACCACATTGATTTTAATCAAATTAAATGAAAATAGACGATTACTAAATGAAGCGGAAAATTTCTAGTAATTACAATCACAACTTTTAAATTTTAAGACGTCTGTGTTGTTTTCTATCAGAATCAGAACCGTAATTTTTGTGCGCTCTGTTGTAAAGTATGTGCGCTCGCCCGGCAAGTTGTGTGCGCGCGCACACGCGCACAGCTTAGAGGGAACAGTGGTCAAGAGTCCTACACTCACGTCCTGGAGGAATAGATGCATGCCTTTTTGCACTCTTGATCCTTCTCATAGCTGATTCCACCACCATGAAATGGTGTGGTAGCTGAGTCTTCTGAAACCCAGGACAAGGAGGAACTCGATAAGTGGTGTCGAGTCTTTGACAGTGAGGAGATGTTGTTAGAGGTGTTTCCCACATTCTTAATGTGAGATCATGCAAGATCTCATGAATAGGCAGGGTAGCTGCCTCCTTGGGAGCTTTAGGGTATTGTGGGATTTCTAATTCCTTTGTCCTAGGCCAAGGGTGGGCAACTCCGGTCCTGGAGAGCTGCAGACCAGTCAGGTTTTCATGATGTCCCTAATGAATATTCATGAGATCTATTTGCATCCACTGCCTTCCATTGTATGGAAATAGGTCCATGAATATTCATTAGGGACATCATGAAAACCTGACTGGTCTGCGGCTCTCCAGGACCGGAGTTGCCCACCCCCGGTCTTTTTCCAGAGCCACTGTGATGGAAAGACGTCGAGCCACATCTCAGATAGAATCCTGAAAGGACATATCCTCTGGTGGAGACATCCTACGCTGAGGAGAAGAAGAATCCTCAGGAAGAAGTACTCTGGTATCGGCAGAGCTTTCAGAGTCTTCAGACTCATAGAAACATAGAAACATGACGACAGAAAAAGACCACATGGCCTATCTAGTCTGTCCTTCCATAACTACAACAGTCCACTTTTTGCCTTTAGAGATCCTCTGCGTTGGTCCCATGCTTTCTTGAATTCAGTTACTGTCCTCATCTCTACCACCTCCACTGGGAGACTATTCCACGGATCCACTACTCTTTCCGTAAAGAAATATTTCCGCATATCACTCCTGAATCTATCTCCCTTCACCCTCATCCCATGTCCCCTCGTAGCAGAACTTGCTTTCAATTGAAAGAGGCTCTCTCCCTGAACATTTATGCCACGGAGGTATTTAAACATCTCAATCATATCACCTCTATCCCGCCTTTCCTCTAAGGTGTACATATTAAGATCCTTAAGTCTGTCCTCATATGCTTTATAATGAAGCCCATTAATCATTTTGGTAGCAACCCTCTGCACCGACTCCATCCTGTTCACATCCTTTTGAAGGTGCGGTCTCCAGAATTGCACACCATACTCCAAATGAGGTCGCACCAAAGACTTATACAGAGGCATTATCACCTCCTTTTTTCTGCTAGCCATTCCTCTCCGTATGCACCCAAGCATCCTTCTAGCTTTTGCCGTCGCCTTTTCCACCTGTTTAGCTACTTTAAGATCATCAGACACAACCATGCCTAGGTCCCGCTCTTCTTTAGTGGATAAAAGTACTTCACCTCCTATACTGTATTGCTCCCTTGGATTGCTGCAGCCCAAATGCATGACCTTACATTTTTTAACATTAAATCCCAGCTGCCAAATTCTAGACCATTCTTCAAGCTTAGCTAGATCCCTCCTCATGTTATCTACCCCTTCCTGGGTGTCTACTCTATTGCAGATTTTGGTATCATCCGCAAAGAGGCAAACCTTACCCGACAGCCCTTCCGCTATATCACTAACAAAGATGTTAAAAAGAATCGGACCAAGGACAGATCCCTGGGGCACACCACTGGTAACATCCTTCTCCTCAGAGTGAGCTCCATTTACTTGTACTCTTTGTCGCCTCCCACCCAACCAATTTCTAACCCAAGCAGTAACTTTAGGGTCCATCCCTAGGGTGCTCAGTTTGTTTATAAGTCGCCTGTGAGGAACAGTGTCAAAGGCTTTACGGAAATCTAAATACACCACATCTAGAGCTCTCCCTCGGTCCAACTCCCTGGTCACCCAGTCAAAAAAATCAATCAGATTTGTCTGACAAGACCTGCCTCTGGTGAATCCATGCTGCCTCGGATCCTGTAATCCGCTGGACTCCAGAAACCTCACTATTTTCTCTTTCAGCAGCGTTTCCAATAATTTACTCACCACCGAAGTTAAACTAACCGGCCTGTAGTTTTCAACCACATCCTTACTTCCGCTTTTGTGTAAAGGCACCACATGAGCCTCTCTCCAGTCCTTTGGCACCACTCCTGACTCCAACGAGGCATTGAAAAGGTCAGTCAGTGGAGCTGCTAGAACGTCCCCAAGTTCCCTCAGTATTCTAGGGTGTATCCCATCCGGTCCCATCGCTTTGTCTACTTTAAGTTGAGCTAGTTTCTCACGAACACAGTCTTCTGAAAATAGTTCAAGATGTTCCTCGCTTCTGTTCTTATTTGTGGGTGTTTTCTGAGGTCCTGCTCCTGGTTCTTCATCTGTGAACACAGAACAAAAATATTTGTTAAACAATTCCGCTTTATCCTTATCAGCTTCTACATATTCCCCCCCTGCACCCTTGAGTCTGACAATACCACTTTTGCTCTTCCTCTTCTCACTAATATATCTGAAAAATGTCTTATCCCCCCATTTTATTGCATTGGCTATTTCCTCCTCCTTTTGAATCTTTGCCTTCTTGACTACTTTGCTAGCTTCTCTAAGTTTTTCCAAATACAGATGCCTGTCTTCTGCTCTCTGTGATCTCTTGTATTTCATGAAGGCCTCCCTCTTTTTCTTCACTTTTTCAGCTACTTCCTTCGAAAACCATAGCGGTCTCCTGTTCCTTTTGCCTTTATTTACCATTTTAACAAAAAGGTTGGTTGCCCTTAAAATACCCCCTTTCAGTTTTGCCCACTGTTTTTCTACATCCCCCAGCTGTTCCCATCCCACTAACGACTCCCTGAGGTATTGGCCCATCTTCGCAAAGTTAGTCTTCCTAAAGTCTAAGATCTTCACCTTGGAATGGATTCTAACAGCCCTAGTCCTAATACTGAACCACACCATCTGGTGATCACTGGATGCAAAATGATCTCCCACTACAACATCAGAAACACTTTCACCATTGGTAAGCACCAAGTCCAGTATGGCCCCTTCACGTGTGGGGTCTGTTACCAATTGCCTGAATAGTTCTCCCTGTAGAGAATCTAGGATCTCCTTACTTCTAGATGATACTGCAGCAGGAATGTGCCAATCAACATCTGGCATATTGAAATCTCCTATCAGTAGCACTTCCCCTTTCCTAGCAATGCTGCGTATGTCTTCAATTAACTCTCTATCCACCTCTTCCTCTTGTGAGGGAGGTCTGTATATCACTCCAATGCAAATAGATTTCTCTTTCCCTCTTTCTAGTTTAACCCACAATGCCTCCTCTCTCCCTTTTAAGCTCTGTAATTCCAAAGCTTTAATAGTAGTTTTTACATATAGTGCCACTCCTCCTCCTCTTCTTCCTACCCTGTCCTTCCAGAATAAAGTATAGCCAGGTATAGTTACATCCCAGTCATTGTTTTCTGTGAACCATGTTTCTGTAACTGCCACTAAATCCAAGTCAGCCACTCCCACCAAAGCTTCAACCTCAGGGATCTTATTTCCCATGCTACGGGCATTAATACACACTGCTTTCCATATGTTACCCCTGTTACCCATTTCCATAAAGGTATTTACTGTATCACCTACCTGGGGGCTTTCACTTACCTGGGGGCTTTCTTCACCCATCCCCAAGGAATCTAGTTTAAAGCCCTCTTCAGTAGATTAGCCAGTCTACTACCAAAGATGCGTTGACCTCTCTTGGACAGATGGATGCCATCTCTGCTTTGCAAGCCTTGGAAAAGCATCCCATGGTCTAGGAAACCAAAACGCTCTCGATGACACCATCCACGCAGCCATGCATTCGTCTCCAGGATGCGAGCCTCTCTGCCTTGGCCTTTACCCTCAACAGGGAGGATTGAAGAGAACACCACCTGTGCACCTAACTGCTTCACCCTCTGTCCCAGAGCCATGAAGTCACTTTTGATACGTTCCGAGGTATACCTGGCAGTATCATTTGTTCCAACATGGATTAGCAACATTGGGTAATAGTCTGTGGGCTTGATGAGTCTCGGCAAACTCTCCGTAACATCTTGGATTTTGGCACCAGGCAGACAGCATACCTCTCTGGACATCAAGTCTGGTCGGCAGATGGACGCCTCAGTACCCCTCAGAAGAGAGTCTCCAACCACCACCACCCTTCGTTTCCTTCTGGTGACTGATTCCGCAACTTTGGGGTACTTGAACTCTGGTTCTTCCCTTTCCAGGGATGCTTTCACCTCCTCCACTTCCAGGGCTGCATAATGGTTCTTCAATTCAAGGGATGGAGAAGTTGGATTGGTGATTTTGCAGGCCCTGGTGACTTGTGTCCAACCATCGACATTCTGTTGGCACCCATCTTCTCCGGAGCTGGAGAGCTTGGTTGCTGCAAGTAGCATCTCATCAATGTACTTCTCACTGTCTTGAATGCTCCTCAGCCTCGCCACCTCCTCTCTGAGTTCCTCCACCTCTTTCCTCAGAGCTTCAGCATGCAGGCACCCTGCACATGGAACCGGTCCTTCAACCGGCATTAGGACCTCTGTCTGGACCGAGGCAGAAGCTGTAACGGGGGCAACAGCTTTAGCAATACGATTTTTCCCAGCCATTGTTCTTTTCGTGGAGCTTAGGTATCTGTTAGAGCAAAAGAGAGAGATCTACCAAGTACCAGCCAGTTTCGCAGCTGTCTTTATAGAGAAAAAGCAGTTAAAACACTTTAATTACATACAAATGTGCTGGTCCAATTCACTGTGATTTGTGAAAGGGGAGGCGCCCTATAAAGCAAGGCTGCTCACTAGGGGTAGGTGGGAGTCGGGGTGGGTAGGGTGGGAACTAACACCTGATTAGGTGTTAGCAGCTTCTAAAGCTGAGGTCGTCACTGGAGTCAGCAACCTACTGTGCTCAATTAAAGTTCCCCTAAAACAGCAAAAATGAAGTAACCTTGCTTTTAAAAATATACACAAAACCCTTTTAAGAGCTCCCAGTCAGAGAGCTAGCAATGTAATAAAAAAAAAAAAACCAAACAAAGAAACCCTCAAAACCTTACTTACTGTTTGATGTGTGGAGCCCTGGTTAGAAAAGCCTCAAAGGGACTCATCCGAGAATTCAAAGTACCTCCGATCTGGGTGATCGTGCAAGGCACGGTACCGGTACCGATCGAAGTCGGCATCGGAGAGGTCCAGTACCGACTTGATACCAGATGGATAAGCATGACTCGGTCCCGGCAGAATACTGCCGATGTCGATGCAGTCGATACCGGTACCGGAATCGGTGCCGGTACCTGTTGAATTGTCTGAAGTGGTTTCAAGGGCATCGAGGCCATGAGAAAAGCCGCCAGACTGTGTTCAATAGCCAAGAATCTCTGGTCTATCGACGCTGCCGATGTTTGGGTATCGGTACTGGACGAAGCAGCCGGTACCCCAGAGCATGGCACCAGTAGTTCTGCCGAGGTTGAGGACTCAAGAAAATCCTGGAGCCCCCATTAGTGCTTTGGAAGCCAAAGCCTCCTGCTGGGGCAATTTTGCCAGTGAAAGTCCCTCAAGGGCAACGCCAGAGGCATATCGATGCTTAGAGGAGATCTACCCTTTGAGGACCAGCTAGATTTATGTTTAGTTACCTGAGATCCATGGGAGGAAGATGAAGCCCTGGAAGATGTCGATGCCACAGAGACTGCATCAGAGGGAAAAAGGGTGCTAAGTTTAGCAGCTCAGTTCTGCCGGCCCCTCTTCGACATCATCCCACAGGCAACACACTCTGAAATAGAGTGGTCAGGACCTAAACATTTGAGGCACCACTGATGGGTGTCGGTGACGGAGATGGTACCGCCACACTTGGAACATTTTTTAAAACCCGAAGCGGGGGTTTCCATTTTAAAGGAAAAAGTTGGACCTAGTGCCTAAAATGGCGTGTGGCACCTGAGGAGAAAATATCTAGAAAAGACTCCAGAAGAAAGGGGTTTTTTTTGTTGTTTTTTGGGTTTTTTTGGAAAAAAAAGAAAGAAGAACCAGCGATACTGGTGTAGCGTCGAAGGAAGGCAGACGCGACCACAAAAAAGAAGAATAAAAGGGAATTATTTTCTGCGGTGACAGGATGTGCGACCTGTCGGCTCTGTGGAAAATGAAGAACTGGAGATGGACAGTTGGGAAAGGCGGGAAGGCAGCACGCAGGCACTGTGGGATGCTCCCAAAAGCTTCCTAATTGGACGCTGGGGAGTGTTCCCGCACAGGCTCCGTTGGTACCGACGATACTCATATGTGAAGACTACATTCCTGCTTGTTCCTGGAGATATAATATTAAAGCTATAGAATTGCAGGGCTTAAAAGGAAGAGAGGAGGCACTCTGGGTTAAACTAGAAAGAAGGAAAGGGAAATCTATTTGCTTTGGAGTTATATACAGATCCCCTCACAGGGAGTAGAAGTGGACGAAGATTTAATAGAAGACATACGCAGTATTGCCATGAAAGGAGAAGTGCTACTGTTAGGTAATTTCAATATGCCGGATGTGGATTGGCACATCTCTGCTGTGGTGTCATCTAGAAGTAAGGAGATTCTGGATTCTCTATAGAGAGAACTATTCAGGCAACTGGTAACAGAACCCACACGTGATGGGGGTCATACTGGACTTAGTGCTTACCAATGGGAAAAGTGTTTCTGATGTTACAGTGGGAGATCATCTCGCATCCAGTGATCACCAGATGGTGTGGATCAATATTAGTACTAGGGCTGATAAAATCCATTCCAAAGCAACGGTCTTTGGCTTTAGGAAAACTAACTTTGCAAAGATGGGACAATACCTCAGAGTCATTAGCGGGATGGGAGCAGTTGGAGGGTGTAGAAAGACAGTGGGCAAAACTGAAAAGGGATATTTTAAGGGCAAAAAACCTTTTTGTTAGAAAGGTAAATTAATGTATAAGGAAAAGGAGGCCGCTATGGTTCTCAAAAGAAGTAGCTGAAAAGGTGAAGAAAAAGAGGGAGGCCTTCATGAAATACAAGAGATCACAGAGAGAGGAAAACATCTATATTTGGAAAAACTTAGAAAAGCTAGCAAAGTAGTCAGGAAAGCAAAGGTACAAAAAGAAGAAGAAATAGCCAATGCAATAAAATGGAGGGGGGGGGGGGAGGATAAGACATTTTTCAGATATGTTAGTGAGAGGAGGAAGTGCAAAAGTGGTATTGTCAGACTCAAGGGTGAAGGGGAGGAATATGTAGAAGCTGATGAGGATAAAGCGTAATTGCTTAACAAATATTTCTGTTCTGTGCTCACAGATGAAGGAGCAGGACCTCAGAAAACACCCACAAATAGAAACAGAAGCGACGAGGATCTCAGACAATTTTCAGAAGATTGTGTTCGTTAGGAAGTAGCTAAACTAAAAGTAGACAAAGCCATGTGTCTGGATGGGATACAGCCAAGAATACTGAAGGAACTTGGGGACATTCTAGCAGCTACACTGTTTAGCTTTTTCAATGCTTTTTAGAGTCAGGAGTGGTGCCAGAGGACTGAAGAAAGGCTCATGTGGTCCCTTTACGCAAAAGCAGACGTAAGGATGACATTGAGAGCTACAGGCCGGTTAGTCTAACCTCTGTGGTTAGTTAATTAGTGGAAAGGCTATTAAAGGAGAGAATAGTGAGGTTTCTTGAGTCCAATGGGTTGCAGGATCTGAGGCAGCATGGATTCACCAGAAGCAGGTCTTGTCAGACAAATCTGATTGATTACTTTGACTGAGTGGCCAGGGTGTTGGACCGAGGAAGAACTCTAGATGCACAGGCGACCTATAAACAAACCAAGCACCTTAGGGATAGACTCTAAAGTTATTGTGTGGGTTAGAAATTGGCTGAGAGGGAGGCAACAAAGGGTACAGGTAAATGGAGCTTACTCTGAGGAGAAGGAGGTTACTAGTGGTGTGCTGCAGGGATCTGTTCTTGGTACGATTCTCTTTAACATCTTTGTTAGTGGCACAAGGTGTGGAGAAGAGGCCCTGGTGATGGTTCTCTGGTTCGCTTGGGTGGAAATGAGCCTTCTAACTGTCGGCTTGGTACATTGCTGGGGTTCTCATTGTGAAAGTGGTCTTCTTCCATCATTACTCTCTCGATCCCGGAGACTGGGAGTTGAGTCAGGAAGCGTTTCAAATGCTTCTCTTCTGTTTGGGCTGCTCTGTGATGGAACTGATGGTCTCTCATTCCACTGACAAAGTGTGCTGTTGCTTCACTCACCACACGGAAACCGAGTCCAAGGGCATTGTAGCCCCGGTTCAGTCCTGACCATGGCAATGCCTGCTGTATATGCTTCCTCCATGGCTGCTGTTGGGGCATGTGCTTCAGCACATGGAGCACCATCTGGGCTGGATTGTTCTGGTGGTGCTGGATTGGTCAAGGAAAGCATGATTTAGGGATCTGCTGCTATTCCTGCAGTTCCTGCTCTTCATCTGCCCCATTTTGGAGCCAATTGCATCAGAGGCCATTTGTCCTGTATGACCTGGCTCCCTTCTTGCTTATGGCTTGGTTCTTGAAGGGAGTTGGCTTATGCATAACTACTATTTTCCTGCAGTAGTTTCCACTCCACTGAGAGCCTGGTGGGGCTCTACCAGCCTGGCATATGTGTGAGTCTGGTATCTATTTGAGCTTGGGTGCAGTGAGCGCATGACAGCTCGTTCTTAAGTCTACCAAGATGCCAGCTCTGTTAGGCTTGTGCAGAATGGTCTGGAAAAGGGTTTTTTTTCCCCCCTTACCACCTTGAATGTCCAGGTATCAGCCTTGTCCCATTTCAGAGGTCTGGTGGCTAGAAAGTCTTCAGCCTTGCACCTGAATGTTTCATGTTTTCTTCAAGGGGCTCGGCATGTACGTCCTCCCCTCTGGTCATTTGTCCCTTCCTGGACTCTCTTTGGTGCTCAGGGCCCTGATGTAGGAGCTGTTTGAGCCTATGAAGTGTGCTATTCTGATGGACTTGACTCTCAAGACTGGTTTTTGGTCACGATTTGTTCGGCAAGGCAGATGAATAAGAAAAAATATTTTTTCATTCAACACGTGAACTCTAGAATTCATTACCAGAGGATGCAGTAAAAGCTGTTAGTGTAGCTGGGTTTAAAAAAAGGTTTGGGGACTTCCAGTGGCATGGTGAGCTGAGAGGCACGCGTTCTCTTAGCTCCGGGGTCCGCTCTCCTTCCCTCGCCTACTTACCTGCTCTACATGATACTTTTCTGACTCCAAAGTAGGGATATCATCTTATGTTGACCGGAGCTCACCCCAGGTCCGTGCTAGTGCTGAAACCGAGATCACATGGCAGCGAAAACCCCCAGACGCGATAGAGCGCGTGTGGGGGACTCAAAAATGGCGGACGGAACCTCAGACGGCTCGATGCCGGCGGCTACAGCCACGATGGTTGCAGAGGTGTCCCGGGCGGTGGTGACTGCCCTGGAAGATCGATTGGGCGGGCTGGCAACGCAAATTACTGCTCTAACACAAGCGGTGTCTGACTTCGCTGGCCGGGTGGAACACGCTGAGCGCCGTATAGGCACCCTGGAGGACACGCGGGTCCAAGACGCGGCACGGATTAAAAAGTTGGAGGAGGCGCTCACGAAACAGCAGGACAAATTAGAGGATCTGGAAAATAGGAGTCGGCGGAACAACCTTCGCTTTATTGGTGTTGCTGAGTCGGTGCCAGACAGAGAGCTGCGTGCCTACCTGGAGAAATGGATACCGGAGCACCTGCCCCTGGAAGATGGCACTGGCGGTATTGTGTTGGAGCGGGCACACCGCCTGGGACCACATCGCGCTGGGGAAAATCGGCCTCGGGCTGTCCTCGCCCGGTTTTTGAATGCGGCGCAGAAGGATGGGGTCTTGCGCGCCTCGAGGCAGGCGCGACGCTCGGGGGCGAATACTCCCCAGATCCTGATCTTTCAGGACTACTCGGCTGGGGTTGCTGCGCAGCGGAAGGCCTTTAAGGAAGCCTGCGGCCGTCTGGTGGAGAAGGGCCTCCGATTCACCCTGGCCTACCCCGCGCTCCTCCGAGTTGACTGCGAGGGTGCCCGACGAGTGTTTGCCTCTCCGGCGGAAGCGCTGGACTATTGTGACAATTTGGGCTGATTGATCGTGGCTGGATTGGATCGTGGAAACTAAGAAGTCAGTCTCCGGAGTGCTGGGCGCGTATAGACTCGAGTTGTGGTCCTCTAATTATTATTATTTTTTAGGACTATTTTTTGGACTGTTTGTCTGATTTTTGGTCTCTTCCCCCCCCCCCCTTCTTTTTTTTCCTTTTTTCTTTCTTTCTTTCTTTTCTCTGCTTTGCTTGGGACAGAGTTGGCGCGGTCCCGTGTGCAACCACCACATGGTTTGCAGAGCGCGAACGCACCTTTCTGGGCTGGGAGGACTACTTTTACTTTCAGTGTTTTTATTTTTATTAGTTATAATGTTAGGTGGTCCCATGGCTTGGGTTGATTTCAGGGGAAGTGAGATCTTTGGGGTTTCTTTTCCCTTCCCTTTCCTTTTCTTTTCTTTTGATGGTCCCTAATTGGGCGCTGGGCCGGTACTGAGTCTTACAGATGGGCATGGAGGACGGAGAGCCCGTGCTGTACTGTCTTGGGGTGTATGTGCCTTGTCCATATTGAGGTGTTATGTTGAATAACTGTCTATGTTCAATTTCTGCTGCCATCCCAAGGGCCCGTTTTGATCTTGGATAGGGGCGGGAGGTGTATCAGTAGGAGCTGTTGGGCAATGTTAGTCTCCTTTCCTGTCTGGTTCTCTTCATTTCTTCCCCTCCTTTTCCTATATTTCGGTCCTACTTTGTTCCTTAACGGCGGAGGGATGAAGATCATTTCATTGGCTCCCCGCGGGTTACTTTAGGCAGCCTAGTTTGCCCTGGCCTTTGTGCCCCCCTATTTTACTTTATTTTATATGTTTATTTTATTTGCTTCATGGTCTCTTTCCTTCTTCATGCGGGATCCTTTGAATTCTCTACTCCCCTTCCCCCTTTCTTATGGTTTTCATTTTTATCTTTTAACATTTATTGGTAATCTACCTTACACTTGGTCTGCTTTATTTTCTTTTTATTCTCCTTATTATTTAGTCCTTTATTGTATATATTTTTATTTACTCTTCTGCACTCCTATACTTGGGGGTACCCTATGGCAATTTCAGTCACTTTAATTTAATTTAAGACGACTTAAGTTATTTAATGTACAATGTGTTCTTTACTGTGCATGACATGACTGTATAATTTCTTTAGTACATTCTTTTCTTTCTTCCTCATTGTATCTTACTTTATTTTCTGTTCTTTAGAGTCAAACGCGCCATGTTGTTTCTTCATATTTTGTGTTGTATAGTTGCCCCCTTGTATATTAATATGTATGCAGTGTGGGGGAGGGATGTTGGAGCTTCGGCAGGACCAGTCCCAAGGGCCTCCTGCGAGTGCCTGCACGTGGGGTGGCCCTCGACGAGATTCGGACTGCGGCGCCTCCAGTCAGAGGTTGGGGGGGGGGGGGGGTTGGTCCCTGACCCGGCCTCCTGTGCAGGGTGTAGGAGGCGATTCTTTGCTGCACAGTGCCCTGCATCCGGGGGGGCCAACAGGTGGGGATGTGTTACTGAGCCAGGGCAGGCTGCTGGTGGAGGGGGTGTAGGGGTAGAAGGGCGGGAATTTGTTCTTGGAGTGTGGGGTGAGTGAAGGGAGGTGGTCGGGTGACTTCTTGGGGGAGGGGGGGAGAGTGGGCCTTTCATGCTCACGAGGTCAAGGAGGGGCCCCAGGGGGGCTGCTTGGTGGTTAGGGGCGGTCAGGTGCTTGGGTGGGTAGGTATGAAAGGGTTGGGACGGATGGATGGGGGGGTGGGGGGGGTTCAGGGAGTTCAAGGGATGCAGCAGGGGGGGGTCTGGGGAGGTGGGACCACATATAGCTAGTAGGGGTGTGCATGTGACACGGGTTGGGTGTTTGTGTGTTAGGGGGGTGTGGCTGTCCGGGGCTGGATGTGGATGGCGTAGGAGGGGAACCCCAGGCTGGGGGGGTTTCCGTCTTAGAGATTGGTGGCTTACAGTGTTTTGGTTGCTAAGCTGGGCTCTCGAATCTGGGTGATACTGCTACTACTCGAATAGCCTCCTGGAATGTATGTGGCTTGGGGTCCCCAATAAAGCGTTATAAAGTGTTACAGCATTTGAAACGCCAGCATCTTAGTGTCATTATGCTGCAGGAGACTCATCAGTCGACGCAGGAGCATGAGAAGCTATGTAAAGGCCATATTTCACATATGTACGGGGCGCCGGCTGTTGGGAAAAAGAGAGGGGTAGTTATCTTAATTGCTAAATCAGCGAGTTGGACAGAGGAAAAGGTGGTGGTGGATGCAGAAGGCCGGTACGTTTGTGTATGGGGGTTGCTCAATGGTAGGCGGGTGGCTCTGTGTTCGGCTTACGGGCCTAACGTTTATGAAGCCGGGTTTTATACCGCTCTTCTCCGCTTTTTAGAGGCTACCAATGGGTATCAAGTAATCTTAGGTGGAGATTTCAATGAAGTATTGGAGGCAGAGGTGGATCGCTCTGGCCCGGGTGGGGGCGGGGGGCGTGCAAGACGGCGTCTCCGGGGGGTGTGTGAAGCGCATAAGCTCATGGATGTATGGCGGGTTTTGCACCCGGGGGATCGGGACTATACCCATATGTCCCGCGCCCATGGTACTTGGTCTCGCATAGATTTCTTCTTGATCTCGGAATCACTGTTTAGTGGAGTCTCTCGTGCGGAGATTGGGCCGGTCGTACTGTCCGACCATGCTATGATACTTTTGGAACTTCGTAGTGGTGGCCCCAGCCGGAACCGTCTGTGGAGATACCCGCTCGACCTTTGCGGGGACGTATCGTTTGAGGCTCATCTCCGAGAGCGCTGGGCGGACTATATGGCCCTTAATGATAAGCCGGGGATCTCTCCTGCCCTCCTCTGGGAAGCTGGTAAGGCTGTCCTTCAGGGTGAAATCATCAGTTATTGTAGTCAAAAACGTAAGCGGCTTCTTCAGCGGATACTCCGGCTGGAACGCGACTTGGGGAAAGCGCGGAGGGTGGTGGCTGGACATAAGACGGTTGAAAACCAACGTAAGTTGCGTGAGCTTCAGCTCGAACTGGAGATGTTACTTCACCAGAGAGCCCAGAAGTCGATGTTGTACTACCGCTATCGACTATATCAATATGGTAATAAAGCGGGTAAGCTGCTGTCGGCCTTGCTGAAGCCCCCTGGGGGGTCCCGACATATTGGGGCCATCAGACATCCAGATGGGGGTCTTCATCGGAGCGCTGGCGACATCGAAAGCATCTTTACTGCTTTTTTCCGGCAACTTTATGCCAGTGATGGAGCGCAGGAACAGGCGGGGTCTGTGTTTTTGTCCCAGTGTGCTCTGCTGAGACTCACTGAGGAGCAGCTGCAGGCCCTCAATCAGCCTATTTCGGGACAGGAGGTACAAGCTGGCATCCGTAATCTCAAAAATGGGCGGGCCCCGGGGGTGGACGGGTATCGCAGTGAGTTTTATAAGGTCCTGGGTGATGCGGTAGTGGTGCCTTTGGTGGGCTATTTTGAAGACCTGGTGAAAAGGGGGGAGTTCCCGTTTGAGGCCAATAAGGCTCTAGTTACTATATTGCCTAAGCCGGGACGGGACCCTCTCCATCCGGGCTCCTACCGCCCAATCTCGCTTCTCAATGTAGATATTAAGTTATTGGCTAAGATTATGGCGGATCGACTAGCCAACTATTTGCCGAGTCTGATTCATCGGGACCAGGTTGGTTTTGTGCGAGGCCGTCATGTCGCGTATAGTCTCCAGCGTGTGCTACTCTCACTCTGTGCGGGGCGGGTGTCGGGCTCTCATTCTCTGCTCATAAGTTTTGATGCTGAGAAAGCCTTTGATAGAGTGAGCTGGGGATTTATGTACCAGGTGCTGGCGGCCATGGGCTTTGCCGGTTTCTTTGTCGATGTGGTTCACCTCTTATATGCCAACCCGATTGGGGCTTTGATGCTCAATGGGGCTATGACTGCTGACTTCGCGATTCAAAAAGGGACCCGCCAGGGATGTCCGCTCTCCCCTCTTCTCTTTGTCTTGACATTGGAGCCTCTCTTGACCCAGATCCGTTCCTCTGACCTATTCCACGGTGTTGCGGCGGGGAGGGAGGAATTCCGCGTAGCGGCGTTTGCGGATGACCTACTGATTCACTTGGGTGATCCATGCGCGGGGCTGCCTGAATTGCTTCGTCTCATCCAGGATTATGGAATACCTTCGGGTTTCCGCCTTAACCTTGACAAATCTGAGGCTATGTTGATTGGCGAGGGTGCGTGGCCTGGATGGCCATGTGAGTTCCCACTGAAGTGGGCAGACGGTCATTTTAAGTATTTGGGTATATATTTGCCTGCGAACCCACGGGATCTGTATACCTTGAATGTCTCCAAAGTCTTCCGGGCTGTGCTGCAGTCTGTGGACAAGTGGTGTGACTTACCGTTGTCCTTGGGGGGACGTGTCGCATTGTGTAAGATGGCCATCTTTCCTAAGATATTATATGTGATGCAGACTCTTCCATTGCTTTTTAAGCGAGGGGATCTCAACCGTTTGGAGCGTTTGCTGAATCGGTTGCTGTGGCAGGGAAGGCGACCAAGGGTGCGTCTTGCAGTTTTACGGCAACCTGTACTGCTGGGCGGCATGGGTTTTCCCGATATTCAGAAATATAACATTGCATGTCTATTGCGTTTTGCTCGGGATTGGCTGTGGGATCTGGATGATTATTCTCCACTGGGGATGCTCAGTGCTGTAGTGGCACCCCTCCACCTGCGGTATCTTTTGCACGCTAAGCAGCTCAAGGGAGTGGGGACTATTTTTAGGCAGGTCCTCTTTGATCCTGTACGGAAGGCCTGGCGATCCTTCTGCGGGGGGCGGGGGATTTCAGCGCATTTCTCTCCCTATCTCCCCATTAGGGGGAATGCGGAGTTTGCGCCTGGGCTGGGCCAGACGAAGTTTCGCCGTTGAGAGCAGCTGGGATTGATTAATCTAGAGCAGGTCTTAACCTCTGCCGGAGGGATGGAGAGCTTTAGTGTGCTTCGGCAACGTTATTCGTTGGGTGACGGGGATGTCTATCTTTATTTACAGTTATGTAGCTATATACGTACGATCCCCGCAGCAACTCGTACAGGGGAGACTTGTTCCGCCATTGAACAGGCACTCTTGGGTGGGGAGGTCGGGACGAGGGTTTCATGGCTGTATAAGATGTTGTGGGAGGCGATACCGCCTCTCGCCTTACAGGACCTGGCCGTGGCATGGACGGCGGAGCTCGGGGAGGAAGTCACGCCAGAGGAGATTCTCAATGGTTTAGCTGGTATCTCCTCCTTGAGTGTCTCGGTGCCCCATAGGGATACTCAATATAAAATTATCCGCCGCTTGTATTTTGCACCGGCTCGGGCCTGGCGGGCCGGAGTTAGTGCTACACCCAGTTGCCCACGGTGTGCAGAGTCTAAAGCGACGCTAGGGCATATGTTTTGGGGCTGCCCGCGGGTCCAAGTCTTTTGGAAGCAGGTGCTAAGCTATTTGTCTGCCTGTCTACAACGCAATCTATCTTTGACCGCCGCGAATCTTGTGCTGGATATCTGGGAGGGCTCTTGGGAGGCCGATTTAGAGCATATGCAACTTCGCTGGACCCGTTTAGTGCTGGTCACTGCTCGCGCGGTGGTGCTGCAACAATGGCTAGCGCGGCATGGGCCAACCCGTGGCCTGTGGCGGCTCAGCCTGCATAGAGTATTGCTCATGGAGAAGATACGGGCCAGTGGGGTGGTGCGCCGTTGGGAGATTTTCTTAGTATGTTGGGGGCCCCATCTGCAATCACTAACGGAGAGAGAACGCAGCAGAATTCTGAGCATGCCTTAAGCATTAGTTTGGTTCAGTGTTGATCTGCATCCTTTTTGGTTTTTGGGGCTATTGAGCCTTTCACCTTTCTAGTCCCCGGACAGCTAGAGGCTAGCGCGCCCGTTGGGTAGGATCACCCCGTATGGATATATGAGAATGTATGAGACTGTATGTGGTCCCACTGGGGGGGGAGGGGGGGGAAGGGCTGGGGGGGGTCCCCTGGGTGCTGATTACTGTTGTGGATGGGCTAGGGAGCAGAGTTCACCCCGAGCTCGTGGGTTTCGTCCCTCGGACCTGTCTGGCGCCCTGGGGGGGGGGTCTCCTTACATGGGGTTCTGGTTTAGTGGCTGTGGGTTAGCTTGGAGGGAAGGGGCGGGGCATAGAGCTGGCCAATGTGTCACACCGACCATCGGTTGCCCATCAAGCGCCAAGGGCCCTGTACAGGACTTTTGGCCTGTATGATCTTGCCATAGGTTGGTGTCTCCTTGGTCTCGTCCTGACGAATGGCCATTCCTGGAGGACAGGGCGCCGCTCTTTCATGTACTGTTGGTTTTCACCCTTTTGTGACAGCGGGGGATGGCACAGTGGGCTGCCATGTTCAGCGACTGGCTTCTAACATTGTTTATAATGTTTTCACTGTTTGTTATTCTGTGCTCCTGTATGCTATAGAGTGCCACTGTTGGCTGTTATATGTCTTAATTTGCACTGTTCCTGAATGTATTAGTTTCCTGGGTGATGGCTTGCAGTGCTGTTGTCGTGCCTTAATACTGTACTGTTAGGGGGTCAGGGTGCTAAACTATTAATAAAAAAGATTGAAACATAAAAAAAAGGTTTGGACAAGTTTTTGGAGGAAAGGTCCATATATAATTATTAAAGAGGACCTGGGAAATCCACTGCTTACCCCAGGATAAGCATTATGGAACTTATGTGCCTTTTTGGGAATGCGCCAGGTACTTGTGACCTTGATTGGTCACTGTTGAAAACAGGATACTGGGCTTGATGGACCTTTGTCTGACTCTAAATGGCATTTCTTATGTTCTTACCTTAGTCTGCTATGATTTATATGCTTGGTTTTGCAGGTCCATATCCTACTGACAGCCTGCTGTCCAATCTCTCCTGTACATTGTTTCTCTACTGATTGATTCATCATTGTTGCCCACATTGAGGTTGTGTGAGGTTTGCTATGCTTTCCCATATGCTTTAGGATGAATACTGAGGTGTCCTCTGGTGGCTCAGGCTGATAGAAGCATGGAAGTGATGTCATTGAAATCTGGGCATTTCATTGGCTATCTGTCTCCACCAATCTGCTGGTAGGGGAACACAACCCACTGGTCTAGACTGGTTTAGCAGGACTCAAGGAAAGTATATTATCTGGTAAGTAAACGTCACCTTGGTTTACGAAGGGTCATGTTTTCTAACTACACATGCTAAATTTATAATCTTCATAAAATTAACATGGAAGCAATAAGTTATAAACTGGCGCCTAGTTGATGTGCATTTTGATGCATATACTTGACTTTATAAAATAGAAGATAAGTGCAAAAGTATGCTAGTGTAATGGCTTTCACTGACCCTGCTCCACCCAAACTCCAGCCCTTGCACACACCCGCAGTGAAAGTATAAACGTTGCAGACTACGGACTCAATATTCAGTACCGGCAGCCAGTACGAATACAGACGCTAGCCGCTGGCGCTGAAGAGATTACCTGGATATTCAATGCCAGGGGCCGAGATTGCCTCGCAGACTCCGCCGCCGCAGAAGCTAACTGGACACTGAGCCACTGCGCAGTTAGCTCCCACAGGTAAAGACAGGCCAGCTTTTGCTGCACCTATCTTTACCCATGTGTCACTAACTGGGCAGCAGCTCAATGTCGCTGCTGCCCAGTTAGCGATAGGTAACACCTCCGAAATGCCCACAACATGCCTCGATGCCACATGGTTAGCATTGGGGCGTGTAGCAGCGTTAATCAGGGATATTCCGCGGCATTCACAATGTGAGCGCTGCTGAAAATCCCTCTAAGTGGCATTTACACAGTTTACAGGTGTGTAAACCGTGTAAATGCCTTTGAATATCGGGCTCTACATGTGTATGTCCATGCCAGTTGGTTGTTTGTAAGAGGCTGTGTATACCTCTAAATCGCACCTAAATTTGTGTGTGTAGTTTGCGTGTAAACCTAGGCAGCTCCTTATAAAATTACCCTCTCATTTTGAATAAGCACTTTTTCTCTGAATGAAAACATTGTGGCTATTCATTTTGTGTTTTCTGGGGGAAGTTCTTACCGTTCTGCCAAGTATACGTTTATGAAACCGTTTAGCATCATCTGAATTTGCCACACTATTGTGTAAAATAACAAAAAAAATAATAGATCAATATGTTCTGTAAATTAAACACATTTTAAGCAGAATGAATAAATTATCAGGGGAAAATAAACATCTTCCAGAAAAATACACGCAACACAAAAAAGCAGTAAACCACTAAATAAGCTCAACTTTTAACAAAAAGATGCAGAAAGGAGCCGGACCACTCTTTCTGGTCATGGTGCTCTCATGCCGACAGGAAGAGGAGCAGGAAAAATGACTCCTGTACCATGGCCAGCTCTGCCAGCCAATCAATGTGGCAGAGAGTGCATCTCAAAGGCGGGACCATGCCAGCCCTTGGAACAGCAAAGGTCCCCTGAATCACCTGCTATCACTGAGAAACGAAAAACAGGAGAAAAAACTAAAGTGCAATACATAAAATAAATATGTATTTATAAATACAAAGCATTAAAATAAAATATCAAGCAGTAGCAAAAGTGGTTGAATCAGCAGCAACAGCATCAGTAGGGCATTAGTGTGCCCTCTCTATACAAGTTGCTGCTCCCTCACTGACTAACTCTTTCCCACAAGGAGAATTTATTTAGACGAGGGACAGAGACTGATCATCTTGCAGCTCATGGCACTGCAAGAGGGAGCAACTGTTTTATTAACATGCCGTCCAGGCAAGTTTATTAATTACTTGGTGGTGTATTTTGTGGCACTTTGTTTATTTTATAGTGAGATGCTAAGTGTCTGGCCTTTTCCGCGTCTGTTAAATTCTGAGAAATTTATTATAAAAACAGTGTTCCTCTTTTGCTCCATTATGGCAAAAAAAAGGTAAACTCCGATTCAACCAGATATGCAGATGATTTGCTTATTAATTTCCAGCATAATTTATTTACAGAACAACTGAATAAACAAAGAACTCACTCTAAGATAAAGTGGAAAAAGACTAGTTATTCAGAACCTGGGTGTGTACGACTGAAACGGAGACTTCTGACGTTGAGAAAATAATTTCCCCAGGATGCTTTATTTCTAAGGGTGACCATTAGGGGTACAGAATATATCCAGAGTCTGATAGTGGACATAAGAGGCATCCAACAGGAAGAGGAGGAATTAACCATAAACACCACTCCTGATCAAAAGTTACAGATCTTGAAGTTTTATCTGTGTCAACCAATACAAATGTATGCCACAAGATGGCAGTGTAACACAAACAGGCTGTACAGGCACAAGGGGTCCATACTGGTTTTATATCCAGCACAGTAGCATCTAAATCTAGGTGTCATGCTGAAGTAGCCAGATTTCAAGCTACTTTTCCCCAGGGATAAGCACTGTTTTTTAAATAATGGTTTATGGACGTTTCCTTTTTACCACATCCTCCAGTAATGAATTCCAAAGCTTAGTTAGGCAGTGAGAAAAATATATTTCTCCAATTTATTTTGAATGTACTACATTGCAACTTCATGGTGCGTCCCCTGCTCTTTGTAGTTTTTGAAAGAAAAGGCGGAAGTGATAGTGCCTCTGTTTAAGTCTTTGGTGAGACTTTATTTGGAGTATTGTGTGCAATTCTGGAGACCGCACCTTCAAAAGAATATAAACAGGATGGAGTCGGTGCAGAGGGTGGCTACCAAAATGATCAGTGGACTTCGTCATAAGGCATATGGGGACAGACTTAAAGATCTCAATATGTATACTTTGGAAGAAAAGCGAGAGAGAGGATAAATGATAGAGATGTTTAAACCTCCATGGCATAAATGCACAGGAGGAGAGCCTCTTTCAATTGAAAGAAAGCTCTGCAACGAGGGGCATAGGATTTAAATGAAAGGAGATAGACTTAGGAGTAATTTGCAGATTTTTTATTTTTAAAAGGTGGTGAATGCATGGAGTAGCCTTCTCAGTGAAGGTAGAAGAGATAAGTACTATATCTACATAGTAACATAGTGGAGGGGTAGCCTAGTGGTAGAGCAACTGCCTAGTACCCAGAAGATCAAGGGTTCATAGAAACATAGAAACATGATGACAGAAAAAGACCACATAGCCAATCTAGTCTGTCCTTCCATAACAACAACTACAACAATCCACTTTTTACCTTTAGAGATCCTCTGTGTTGGTCCCATGCTTTTTTGAATTCAGTTACTGTCCTCATCTCTACCACCTCCACTGGGAGACTATTCCATGGATCCACTACTCTTTCTGTAAAGAAATATTTCCGCATATCACTCCTGAATCTATCTCCCTTCACCCTCATCCCATGTCCCCTCGTAGCAGAACTTGCTTTCAATTGAAAGAGGCTCTCTCCCCTGAACATTTATGCCACGGAGGTATTTAAACATCTCAATCATATCACCTCTATCCCGCCTTTCCTCTAAGGTGTACATATTAAGATCCTTAAGTCTGTCCTCATATGCTTTATAATGAAGCCCATTAATCATTTTAGTAGCCACCCTCTGCACCGACTCCATCCTGTTCACATCCTTTTGAAGGTGCGGTCTCCAGAATTGCACACCATACTCCAAATGAGGTCGCACCAAAGACTTATACAGAGGCATTATCACCTCCTTTTTTTCTGCTAGCCATTCCTCTCCGTATGCACCCAAGCATCCTTCTAGCTTTTGCCGTCGCCTTTTCTACCTGTTTAGCTACTTTAAGATCATCAGACACAACCACGCCTAGGTCCCGCTCTTCTTTAGTGGACAAAAGTACTTCACCTCCTATACTGTATTGCTCCCTTGGATTGCTGCAGCCCAAATGCATGACCTTACATTTTTTAACATTAAATTCACATTGGCACTCCTTGTGACCTTGGGCAAGTCACTTTACCCTCCATTGCCTTGGAAGAAAAGGCTGGCAATCTACTTCCGGAGATACATTGCCAAGAAAACCCAGAGGTAGCTGGGTCACTATGAGTCAACACTGACTTGATGGCACTAAAAAAAAACCATAGTAAATGACAGCAGATAAAGACCAGTATGGTCCATCTAGTCTGCCCACCAATATGGCAGGAGCAGGTGCACCCCTCCCCATATCTTTGTTTCTTTGAACCCACGCTCCCCTCCCCCATTGCTCCATGTAGAACACCCCTATTTGTTGAGAATTTAGATGGTTCAGTTTATTTTGATTTTATCCTGTTGCTATAAAGGGATCCACTGTGTCTGTCCCAGGCCACTTTGAATTCCGTCACTGTGTTTGCCCCCACCACCTCCATCAGGAGGGCATTCCAAGCATCCACCACCCTTTCAGTAAAAAAGTATTTCCTGACATTGCTTTTCAGTTTACCCCCTTGCAGCTTCATGTCATGCCCTCTAGTTTTACAGCCTCCCCGTCTCTGGAAAGAAAGTATGGGACAAATACAGAGGATCTCTAAGGGCAAGGAAGGAATTGTAGAGCTTATAGTTGGTATGGATGGGCAGACAGGATAGGCCATGTGGTCTTTAGCTATTGGCATTTTCTATGTGAGGCAGTTTGAAAACAGTTCCCTAACTTCTGCTTTCTACACTTCAGAAGCTAGAAATACTTCTCCCATAGAAATGCATTGGTCCAATTTTTGGGGAGCTTATTTCTCTGAAACCGCCAGTCCAGTCTAAATTCACACCAGATTTGGTCCCATTCCGATACATTTTTGGAGAGTTACCTTGCCCCCTCCAACAGAAAGACAATCTCAACCCCTTATATATAACTTCTTTCCAACATGCATTGAGCTGGAAAGGATAAAAGTAGCCACCACTTCATATTCACTCGTTTATATGCCTCCTGGATTTAGGCCAAACAGGATTCTGACGTCCCATAAAAGCATTCTGAATCAGAACTCAGACTATGAGGTGCTCCGAGATGGAATTCCATTATACACTTTAACAAGTGGGGAAAGCATGCAAAGAAAGGTTCAGGAAATTCTTTCCAACCCCTCCACATGTGCAATATGTATATACCTGTGCGTGTGTGTGTGTTGTCACGCCCATAGCCCCTTGCATATGTATGGAGGGGGCGTGCTTGTTATATAGGATTCACCACTTTGGCAATGTTCCAGACTGACTATCTTGCAAAGGATTATGGTAATGGTAGTCCAGTCATGAGGTGCTTGCCTTTGAGGTAAATGAAGACTATGGTAGTTGGCTCGAGTGTTAAGGCAATGACAGAATTTATTTATGAGGTAAATCAAAATGCACACAGATTCACTTGGTAACACCTTAGGATGTCTTCTCCAGGATTTATATTCAAAATAACAATACAACTGAAAGCTTACGCAAGTAACTTGTAAAGTCCATTAAACAATGGAAAGTAGAGCAAATCAAAAGTAAAAGCTTTTTCACAAAACAGCTTTTCTTTTGCACATTCAAAGAACTTTTTTATATCCAATGTGTGCACAGCCTAAGCTGTGCTCTGCCTTGATATCAGCTGGGTAACAAGCTTCAATCAACAGCTTTTCACCTTCTCTGCACAAGTATTTCACTTCTCCCAAAACCTTCTCTCTTTCCACACAAACTTTCTGGTGTGTCAGTTACTAGAACATTTCCTTTTATGTTTGATCCACTTTCAGGATTTCTTTGTGCTAGGAACTTTGCATAAAGAACAGTCCATGAAAGAATCGGGGTCTGGCTCAGAGGGTTTTACTGACTGACCTCCATTAGGACAGGAACTGTTTCTAAGCACTTTGCATTGCTCTAGGTTAGACAAACGTCCAACGTTCATACCTGAGTTAAAGCTGGCATCAGGCTGTCCTCTTATATACTCTGGCCAGTATGCATTTGAGCTTTAATGACCTGTCCTCCAGTCTGTATTCCTGGACCTCAGGGCATCTGCTCCATACCTCTTCCAAAAGGTATTCGTGTTCCTTCTCCCTTCAGCTGCTTCTGTCCTCTTACCGGCTGCTTTAGGGTTCCTAGCTGAAGTTCTCCAAACCCCTGGATTTCTCCAATCCCTTGAAGCTGGCTTCTCACAGGAATCTCTCCAAGAATACGAATCTCTCTGAGCTCCTCTCTCCTTCTCCCTCTTCTCCTCTTTTTCTGAATATTCTGTTCTAGTTTTAAAGTTGCCAGTTTCCAACCCCTCCCTTTCACTCCTCAGGTGTTGGTGGTCAAACTCCCTCCTGGCAGCTGAGTAATTAGGAGTGACGTAAGGGTTTCTCAATCTGGGCTTATACTCCTTCTCATCTCCACTAGGGGCTTTCTGCAGGCCATTGCAGCCTGGAATAACCTGTCTTTTTGGAAAACATGCAGTTTTATTCCTCTGACCTGACAAAACAGGTCCCTTGATTAGGGTAAATTCCTTCCCTTTGTCACTATTCTCTGGGCTCTGATAAGCTTCCTTATCACAGTGTGCGCTAAAACATCTATTTGTATCTGTGCTGCCCATTTTGCCAGTATGTGTATCAGTTTTGTATGTTTGTTTTGTTCATGTGCGTGCAGGCAGGTTATGTGTCCGTGTTTGTGTTAAGGCACATTTTACAATGGGATGTCCAAATGCAATCTGCGACCTCAAAGCAGAACATCTGAAACAAAATGCAGGGCACATAAAAGTTCAGGCACAATTTCAGAAATGTGGACATGCCCAATATAGACATCAATCGAGATATCTACATAGACGTCCCTAGAATAGCATCTCAGAATGTGGACGTCTAACATCATAGTGGATTGGGAGTGGGGTAGCCAGGGTTCAAACCTCAGTCTGGGTCTTTGTGATCTTAGACTGGTCACTTAACTCTACACTCTCTGGATGTTTTAAGGCCAAAACAATCACTTTCCTGATGCCTATTCATACCTGCAGCAGATATAAACGTGGATGTGCCCGCAACATCCTCATTGTTCCTGGAATCAAAAGGAGACGTGCAAGTCCATAGCACCTTCCAGACACGCCTCCATCACGCCCCCTCACCAACTTGGATGTCCCTGCACTTGAGACATCTGTGACTGCGGAGACATCTCTGTGATTTTGACATCAACGTGAATGTCTTCAGACGTCCTTCATCATACATAGTAACATAGTAAATGACGGCAGATAAAGACCAGCATGGTCCATCCAGTCTGCCCATCAAGATACGGCAAGAGTAGGTGCACCTGTCGCTTTGTGCAGGCCACCCCTCCCCATGTCTTTGTTTAGGGGTGGACCCACCACTCCATGTGGGATTAACCTTTTCAAATGACCTCCATTGTGCGTATCTATATCCATGTTAGCTTTTTGTGCGTCTGTAATCAGGAAAAGAGATGAAAGGGGAGGGCAGCGAGGTGCAATTCATTAATCACTATGTTACAATGAGAGTGGACATGCTGGAGCTGTTGAATCTGCTCCTCCCCTATTAATGTATTGGGACTTTTTTTGGGGGGGGGGGGGGGGGAAGAGGGGGAGTCATTTCTCTTCCACCACCCACCAGCATGCATAAAGCTCAGTTCTATAGCACAGCAATTTGCCCCAGCTCACCTCCTCGTTCCCTTGCAGTGCTCCGCCCCCACAGCCTTCCCATTGGCAGGACCTTACCCAGAGTCTCTGCTGCTGTTCCACTGGAAGCAAGCATGGCAGGCTCACACGCATAGAGAGGAGCACTAGAGAACTGCAGATAGAGGTTTTAAACTCAGAAAAAGGACACATTAGCCATCCTTCTACCTTCTGGACATTGATGCAAAATTCTGTTAAATCCTGAAAGAAGTCAGGAAGTTGGCAATCCTAACCTCTCAGGGCCCCCCTTAAACATCTGGACTCAAAGTATGCACCTAATTTGCCAATACTTGAATCTTGTCATACAGTGTTGCCACTTCCCAGGTTTTCCCGCCCAACTAGGTGACTTTTTTGCATGTTCCATGGGAAATATTTGCAGGTCATAGGCTGCAGCTTTTTGCTATTTGCCCTGTGGAAAATAAAGCAGAAAAAGTGAAGAAGAAAAAAAAAAGCAAACTGGCTTCAGAAAGATCACAGCCCTTAGATGCATCTCATTGGACAGGACCCAGAGCAGCAAGTTGGGAACTGACCAATGAGATGTAGCAGGATAGAAATTATTGAATGCCAAATTCTAGCCAATCATGGAATGGGAGGGTGTTCCCATGTGTCAGTGGGCAAGACCACACCTAATGGACTACCAGGCCAGCCAATCAATGAAAGGGAGGGGTTTTGGGCTATTTTTTAACCTCCTTTAGGATGAAACTTTCTGAGATCATTTGCTACAGTATTAGCTAGCAACCAACCATTAGAATTAACAAAGAATATGAAATATAGATCAGAATGACCAATAAGCTTGGAAGGTGTCTCTCTCTCATGCAAAAAAATGCAATGTGTGCCTTCGAGTCAGTCCTGACTCCTGGCGACCCAGAAGCTCCTGGGTTTTCTTGGCAGTGTCACTGGAAGTAGATTGCCAGGCCTTTCTTCCGAGGCAATGGAGGGTTAAGTGACTTGCCCAAGGCCACATGGAAAAGTCCCTCTTTGCTCATTATAGAATTTAATCAAACTCTATGAGGTATGCTTAGTAAACCACATTAGGCTTTTGCAGCTAATGTGGTGTTTTTGTGCAAATAGCGTCGTGTTAGCTGCAAAAGCCATGCACTATTTCTTGGGGTTGTGCACCATATTTCCCCAGCAAATAACGCATCAAAAGCACAGAGATTGTGGCCCAGCAGCACTGTGGATTCACATGCTACCCACTGAGGTGTGTTATCTGCAACCTATTTTACTGTGCGTTGATGCCTGTGGTAACCATGTATTGCAAACACACCCAATCTCCACTCATATCCCACTCACTGTCAGTTAACATGATTTCCGCCGATAGCACTGAGGCCCAATAGGAGCATGTTTACTAAGCTGGGTTATGTGCATATCACAAACTGCTATTCTACTTTTGCTTGGGCTAAGTAGCTGACCAACAGTGAACAATCTAAGAACGATTCTAACACCACAGAATTCTTATAGGCTACTTCTCCTATAAAGCACATAAAATAGAGTTGGCAGTACCTAAATTCTCTGACAGTTGTGGCCAAGTTGTGGACAACAGAGAAAATTGCAGGAAGCAGATGATCAGTTCAGCACTAAATTGCAATTTTGCAGAAGTTGTGCATCCTGCAGTATTAGGCCTCTATCATAATTAACAACGGGGCATTTAATACTTGAATGTATTCCCTTTTAATTTCTGTATCAGTTTAGTGTCTCCAAGAAGATCACCTGATAAGGAACAGGATTCTTCTCTAAGAATTCACCAAGATTCATAGATTCCAGCTTGAGAAAGCACAGTTACTTACCTGTAACAAGTGATCTCTGGAACAGCAGGAATAAGTCTTCACATATGGGTATCGTCGGTACCGATGGAGCCTGTGCGGGAACGCTCCCCAGCGTCCAGTAAGAAAGCTTTTGGGAGCATCCCACAGCGCCTGCGCGCTGCCTTCCCGCCTTTCCCAACCGCCTCTCTCCAGTTCGAGTTTTAAAGCTGAGACAAAGAGAGAGAGAGGAAAGGAAAGATAGATAGAGAGATACAACTCCGAGGGGAGGTGGGTGGCTTGTGAGGACTTATTCTTGCTGTTCCCAGAGATCACCTGTTACAGGTAAGTAACTGTGCTATCTCCAGGAACAAGCAGGAATGAGTCTTCACATATGGGGCTCCCTAGCTGCAGATGCCAGGGAGAGACCCCATGGTTGTGTGCCCTTGCAGAGGGCTCCACTTCCTCCCCATGGATCTCTGGCATCCAACCAGGGTAGGTGGGTAGGAGTTGATTAGGAAAGGAACAGGTGTTTGAGGACAGCCTGACCAAACGAGGCATCCCGGGGGGAGTCCTTGTCCAAACAGTAATGGGCTGTGAAGGTGTGAACCGAGGCCCAGGTGACCGCTCGGCAGATCTGGTCGATGGACACCGAGTTTAGATGAGCCATAGAGGCTGCCATGGCTCTCACATTGTGAGCTGTGACATGCCCTCCAGAGAAATGTTCTTACTCTGGTAGGCGAAAGAAATACACTGAGCAATCCAGCTGGATAGTGTTCTCTTAGAGACTGGAAGTCCTAAATGAGAAGGATCAAAAGCAACAAAGAGTTGAGAAGACTTTCTATGTTGCTGTGTTCTTTGTAAGTAGAAAGCGAGAGCTCTCTTACAATCCAAGGTATGAAGATTCCTCTCTGCATTTGATGCATGAGGTCCTGGAAAAAAGACAGGTAGATATACCTCCTGGTTCAGATGAAAAGGCGAGACCACTTTAGGCATAAAGTGTGGATTGGTCCTGAGGACTACCTTATCATGATGGAACCTTGTATAAGGTGGATTAGCCACCAAAGCTTGCAGCTCACTGATGTGGCGTGCTGAGGTGACTGCAATGAGAAAAACAACTTTCCAAGAAAGAAATTTCAAGGAGGTGGTGGCTAAAGGTTCAAAGGGTGGCTTCATAAGCTGGCCAAGAACCAGGTTTAAGTCCCATGCCACTAGAGGTGGTCTAATGGGAGGTTTAGTTAAAAGAAGGCCTCTCATGAATCTTGCTATAAGAGGGTGAGAGGAGATATGTTGTCCATTAAGAGGCTTGAGGGATGCTGCAATAGCACTCAAATGGACTCTTACTGAATTTGTTTTTAGGCCTGCATGGAATAGATGCAGGAGATAGTTTAGTAGAGAATACAGAGGTATTGCAAGAGGGTTTAGACCCTTCTCTGAACACCAAATGGTGAATCTTTTCCATTTTAAAGCATAGGAACGTCGAGTAGAAGGCTTCCTAGAGGCATGAATAACATCTCTGACTTGTTGAGAGAGATGAAAATCTTGAAGGTCTAGGCCCTCAGCAACCAAGCCCTGAGATGGAGCGACTGGGGGTTTGGGTGCCACAATGTTCCGTCTCCCTGGGACAGAAGGTCTGGTGCAGAGCCTAAGTCCACGGAAGGAGCTTGAGAGAGATGCAGAAGTAGAGGGTACCACACTTGGCGTGGACAATGTGGTGCTATGAGGATCATGGTCCCTCGATCTCTCTGAAGCTTGAATAGTGTTTTGGGAATTAGGGGAATTGGTGGAAAGGCATAAAGGAAGTCTTGACCCCAGTGAAGGAGGAAGGCATCCTTGGCCTGAACTCCCTGACACGGAATTCTGGAACAGAATCAGGGAAGTTTGGCATTCCACGGACTTGCAAAGAGGTCTATGTCTGGGGTTCCCCAAATTCGAAAAATCCTGGCCACCTGGTCCATGTGGAGGGACCACTCGTGCGGGAGCAGAACTCGACTGAGTCTGTCCGCCCAAGAGTTTTGAATACCTGGAAGATATACTGCCAGAAGATGGATGTGATGCTCTCTGGCGAAGGCCCACAGTCGCAAAGCTTCGTTGCAAAGTGACAGAGAGCCAGTCTCTCCCTGCTTGTTTACATAGAACATGGCTACTTGATTGTCCGTATGGATAAGGACTGTACTGTAGCTGAGCAGGGAATGGAACACTCTGAGAGCTAAGAATATTGCTCTGAGTTCCAAGAGATTGATATGCAGAGAAGTCTCCTGTGGAGACCAGATGCCCTGGGTGGACAGATCTTGCAGATGAGCTTCCCAACCCTTTGGAGAAGCATCTGTTGTGAGAGTTGCTTGGGGTAACGGTTGCTGAAAAGGGGACCCCAGCAACAGGTTCTGAGAGGACTTCCACCACTGGAGAGACCAAAATAGACGACTGGAGTTTGCTATTTTGTCCGACAGGCAACCTGATGCCTGAGTCCATTGGGTGGACAGAGTCCATTGGGTGAACAAAGTCCATTGAGCTGCCCTCATGTGAAGGCGAGCATATGGAACCACATGCACGGTGGATGCCATGTGGCCTAATAGTTGTAACATCTCTCGAGCAGTTAATTAGGACTTTAACTGAATCTGGAAGGCTAACTGCACCAGACGTAGGCAACGGGCCTGAGGAAGATAGGCCTTTGCAGTTGTGGTATCCAGCAAGGCCCCTATGAACTCCAGAGACTGAGTAGGGGTGAGATTGGATTTTGGGATGTTTATTACTAGTCCCAAATACTGAAGGATACGCATTGTGCAGGTTAGACAAGTCTGGGCCTCTGACTGGGATGAGGCTCGAATGAGCCAGTCGTCCAGATATGGGAATACAAATATTCCTAGAGTGCGGAGAAATGCAGCTACTACTGCCATGCATTTCATGAACACCCTTGGTGCAGAGGCCAGACCGAAAGGAAGCACCCTGTATTGGTAGTGCTTTCCTTGAAAAAGGAACCGAAGGAACCTTCTGTGTGTGGGATGGATGAGGACATGGGTGTACGCATCCTTGAGATCTAGAGAACAAAGCCAATCCTGACTCTGAAGGTATGAAAGCAGAGCCCCTAGAGAAATCATTTTGAATTTCTCCTTGAATAGAAACTTGTTCAATTCTCTGAGATGTAATATGGATCTGTAGCCCCCTGTTTTCTTTGGGATAAGAAAATAAGGGGAGTAGAACCCTGAGCCCTGTTGAAGAAGAGGTACTTCTTCTATTGCCCCTTGGGCAAGAAGGGTAACAATCTCCTGACCTGGAAGGTTGAGGAGAGATGTTGGAGAATTGAACTGTTTCACCATGGTGTGAGGAGGAAGGTTTAAAAAGCAAAGCTTGTACCCTTCCTTTATGATGGAGAGGGTCCATTGCTCTGCTGTGATTTGCTCCCATCTGGGAGCAAAGTAAGTCAACCTTCCTGGAATGGTGAGAGGCTCTGGGTTTCCCAGAGCTAGAAAGGCTAAGTTCTCTAGTTGCAAGTCAAAGGCCTTGAGGAGGCTGAGGCTGCTGGGCTGTGGTAGGCTTGGCAGCCTTTGACTTGGCCTGTTTAGGTGGTTGCTGACGTTTTGCAGCAAAACGACCTGCAGAAGAGGCCTGCCCATGAGCAGGATAATATCTTCCCTTTTTAGAAAAAGATGTCTTTTTGGACAATCTTTTCTTAACAGGGGCAGAGGTAGACTTTGAAAGTCGATCCAAAGCAGAGTTCTCAGCATCCATCTGAGTGGCCTTTGCTTGCCAATCCCTGCCAAACAGGTTTTCACCTGTACAAGGAAGGTTTCCCAACTCATCCTGGACCCAGAGTTCCAAATCAGAGGCTTGTAACCAAGCAATTCTGCGTGCACCTATGGCAATAGCCGTGGCTCTGCTTACACACTCAAAAGAGTCAAAGGCTGCACGGTTGGAGAATTTGGAAACATCTTGGGCATGTTTGAGCCAAGTGAGAAATTCCTGCCTTTTATCTTCTGAAATAAAAGGAGTTAAAGTCTGCAGATGATCTGTGACTTCTTTTAGAAACATCCCCATATAGAGACTATAGGAGTTGATTCTGGCAGCAAGCATATTGGCCTGGAAAATCCTTCGGCCAAAAGCATCTAGAGTCCTACATTCACGTCCTGGAGGGTTAGATGAGTGTCTCTTTGCACTCCTTATTTTCTTCATAGCAGACTCAACCACAATAGAGTGGTGAGGAAGCGGAGTCTTATGAAAACCAGGACAGGGAGGGACACGGTACATGGTGTCTAACCTGCGAGAATGAGGAGAGGTGGTGAGAGGAGTCTCCCACATGCCCAACATGAGATCATAGAGAATCTCATGAATAGGTAGGGTAGCTGCTTCCTTAGGAGCCTTAGGATATTGCAAAATATCTAATTGCTTGGCTCTAGGCTCTGACTCAGAGGCCACTGTAATGGAGAGGCCTCTAGCCACTTCCCTAATGAAGTCTTGAAAAGACAAATCCTCTGGAGGAGACATTCTTCGTTTTGGAGAATCAGACTCCTGAGGAAGAAGCACCGGTGCATCGACAGAAACCTCCGACTCATCAGAGTCTTCGGAGGAATCGAAGTATCGCCTGTCCGGATGCTCCTGTAAAGCCCGATACGCATACCGAGTGGGATCGACATCGGGAGTAAGTGGTACCGGTTCGGTACCAATGGACATCGGGAGTAAGTGGTACCGGTTCGGAACCGATGAGCATCGTAGGACAGGGTACCGTTGCAGCCGACACCGAAGCTGATGTCGATGCAATCGGTACCGGCACTGATGGCACTGATCGGCACTGATGTCGATGCCAGAGTCGGTACCGGCAACGGAGATTGTTGCGGTACCGAAGGCGTCGAAGCCTGCATAAATGCCGTAAGGGTGCGCTGTATGGACAGAATTTTCTGATCCATCGACGTCACCAGAGTCTGGATGTCGGTACCAGTGGAGGCCACCGGTACCCCAGAACACGGCAACAGGTGATTGATCGAGGACGCGCCATCAATGTCAACCTGTGACCCCATAGGTAATGCTTCGGAAGCCAGAACTTCCCGCCGGGGTAATTTTGCCGGAGCGGAATCCTCGAGGGCAAGCCCGGAGGCATCTCGATGCTTGGAGGGAGATTTGCCCTTCGAGGACCGGCTAGATTTATGTTTGGTTACCTGAGATCCATGGGAAGAAGAAGAAGCCCTGGAAGACGTCGATGCCACCGAGGCTGCATCAGAGGGAAACAGGGTACTGAGCTTGGCTGCTCGGTTCTGCCGACCTCTTTTAGACGACATCATGGTGCAGGACACACAATCCGTGATGGAATGGTCAGGACCCAAACATTTTAGACACCAATCATGGGTGTCGGTGACAGAAATAGTACCGCCACATTTTGTGCACTTTTTAAACCCGGAAGTGGGCTTCTCCATGAGGAGAAAATATTTAGGCCTAAGGCCCAAACTGAAAATGCACAGTTGAAGAAAATAAAAGTTTTTTGTTTTTTTGTTTTTTTGAAGAAAGAAAGAAAAGAAAAGACCGGCAGTACCGGTCTGACGTCGAAGGCAGACGCGACACAGAAAAATAAAGAAAAAAATAAAGAACTTCTTCTGCGGTGACAGGAACACGACCTGCTGGCTCCACGGAAAAGAAGAACTGGAGAGAGGCGGTTGGGAATGGCGGGAAGGCAGCGCGCAGGCGCTGTGGGATGCTCCCAAAAGCTTTCTTACTGGACGCTGGGGAGCGTTCCCGCGCAGGCTCCGTCGGTACCGACGATACCCATATATGAAGACTCATTCCTGCTTGTTCCTGGAGATAAGCTATTCCTGTCGCAGAAAGCACATAACACATACTAAAAATGCTATTTATAACTTTTATTTCAATACTTTAGGTCCAAGTTTCAAACTGCAATAATTTTTACACTCAAGACACAATCATGCACAATCCATAATTCAAATTTTCTATTGCTTCAACCACAATGTAAAATAACTTAACATTGAAAACAAATCAAAAATCATTGTATTAAAAACAAAACAAAAACAAAACCCCCTGCTGAAGTCTGAAAGAAGAATTTGTGCCTTCAGCACATTTGCAAAGTAAATAACTTATTAGAAAAACAAAGAAACCAAACTCATGAGTATCTCGATCCATTTACAGAAGTTTCACTATACATTTTTCTTTGTACAGATAACATGGCCTAAGAAAGGCATATAGAGCAAAATGAGATAGAATTTAGATAGACAGGAATGTGGGAGGTTCCCCTTCTCAGTTCTTATTTGTGTTTGTTTGTGATAGACACCCTTGGGAAGAATCCAGTCAACAGTCCCAGAACTGTTACCTGAAACCAGTTCCAAATAAGGTCTTTGCTACATTCTCGCTCCGAGTTCACATTGTGCATATACCTATTGCTACAAAACCTTAGACTTACAATGGAGATTTAATGTGAATTTTCTAGTACTTAGGCCCCTTTTTTATAAAGCGAGAGTGCACTTTACTTTATCAACACGCAGAAAAGCGTGTGTTAAATACATGGGACCTAATAAAATTATCCTCCACATGTGACCTTCATCTTCTAAGTGTGGAACTAAACAGATGCGGGGAATTTGGTCCCGATTAGCAGAATGGTATTTCCAAGAGGATCAACATTTTGGGGCATGTTCACTAAAACTTTTAGCGTGCCTTAATTTCATTAACGTGCGTTAACGTTAAGTACACCTGCCCCTTTGTTTAGCTACTGGCTTCCTAGATCACTGGCAAAAATCTTAAAGGAAGGGGTAAAAATTAAAATGCAAACAAAAACAAAAAGCATCTTCCATTTTGTTACATGACTGGTGAAGAACAATAAATCTGAAGACAAATTTAGAATCTGAAGTATTAAACGCTGGAAACAAGATGCAAAACACAAAGGCGATGCGCTCCTTGATGTACTTACACTATCCTAAGCAGGGCATCCAGGTTACAGTACTACTAGAGGGATAGACATGGTAATTTAGAGCAGCAAAAATGGCAGAGGCCAGTGGCAGCTTGTCCACTAACCAGCCTTCAAGGACAAGCATCCACTTTGACCATAAGGTGCTTCCTGCCTATCTCAGCTTTAGTACTGGTGTCCAATAACTTCCTAATATGAAAGACCACTAAATGCCTTCTCCTGCTTGCATATGAAACTTTACTCCAATGTCTCTGAGCACAGTAGGACGCTGGTACTGGCACATTTGACTTGCTTACTCAGAATTAGTGTAAATCACTCCATAACATTACTCTGAAGATGGACAAGCAGGGCTTGCAAGTGCCAGGTGGGATCCACTGGGATAACATCAAATAAATCAGAACCTATCCCTCCAACAGGGACCCAACTCTGCAGCCCTTTCTGTCAGGAAAGGGGGGACTGAGAGTATCAGCGGGTAAAGCGTGGTAAATAAATGCTGATGGAAAGCACCAAAGCTATGGATGACATCGAGACAGCGCAAGCACTTGAATCGGCGTCATCCTGATAAAAATATCCTTCTATGTGTTACTAGGGATGTACATTCTTTAGCGCATATTCAGTTTGCCAGCACACCATAAAAGATTTAGTGAATGCTAAATCATTTGGTTCGTGATAATCTAGAAATCAATGCATGGTAAGCCAACTAACTTAATGCACAGTAAAAATTTATTAATGTGTGAAATGAACTGACAAAAATTAGCCAAATATTGGGGAAAATGTCCAAAAATGACCCAGAAACAAGCATGCACATCCCTAATAGTCAATGTTTATAAAAAGTGTGATGGAAAAAGGGAAAAGCAGTAATTATTTGTGCTGAGTACCTTCTGGATTTGATTGAATTTCTTGCTTGTAGCAGCTATTCAAACACACTTCTGATTAGAATACATCGACTGGCCTGCTCCGTTCCATTAAAACAGCCAAGAAAACCCATCTGCTCCTTCTTTAATTCTATCCTATTCTTCAACATCAGGCAATGCTTCACTGACACATCACATCACAGACACCATGCCATACCCCTGTGCTCAAACAGTTCTCAGGGCTACAGGATTTTGGATGAATCCTGGGAAGCCGATTGTGCCAAATGGGAAGGAAGCAACAGTGCGCGGGTTGCCACAAGAATCTCCCAAGGGGTAATGACCCAAGGTCTCGCTTGCTTTCAGGAATTTGAACATAGCATGTCCACAGGCTGGTGCAGTCCTTCGGCATTCCTGCAGAGGCGCCAATATGCTTGCCCTTAAGTTCAACTTACTGTAAGACCTGAGAATTTCTAGAGAGCTAAATGATTAAGTTTCTTGTCATCCAAACTGAAACACTCATGCAAGTTCGTATGGCCTTTCCCACATCTCTCTTCCCCTGTGTGCCACCTGCATGTTAGGTAGGTCTCTTCTTTCGAAAACCTCTCAGAACACTAGGGCAGAAAATTCAGATTCGCTACCTATCAGGGACCAAAGATATCAAAGAGGAATTATAGCCAAGCTCACGCAGCTCAATATGCAGCCACAGTGGTCAGGTTTTTTTTTTTTTTCTTTTTTAAAGTGCCTGGCCACCGTGGCTGAAAGAGAAACCAGATATTCTGTGCTGGAGCCTATACAGTGTCCAGTGCTGAATATCTCGTTTCGCTGTCAATGGTATTTGATATCTGGTTAGGCACGATATTCAGCAATGGAGTTTATCTGGTTAGGTCGTGCTAACTGGATAACCCCCTTTGAATATCGCCCCCATGTAGTTTCCCTACGATATCAAGGAGGCACCTGGCTGTGTGGTACGGGGGCTCTTCTATTTGTGTTATTCACTTTATTAGGAAATTTAAATTTGGACTGCAATCCGCTTCAGGCATGCTTTAGACGAAGTGTGTAGCGAAATGGAAATAAATAAATAAATAAATACACATACTATCAATAAAATGGACTAAAAGTGAGCATTTACTCCTATCTAAACCACGTCAATCTCGGTTTCCATTTCCCATGTACAAACTTACATGGCTTGCTAAGTTATGCCACCTAGATACATAGACAATTCATCGACGAAGAGCTGTACTCGGTTCTCATACTATTTAATGTGACCAAGCTCTAGAAGTGTCCCCCCTCCCATGTTTAGCTCTTCCCATCCCATCTGTAATCTAGAGATAGGTTAGCAGCCACGACACCACATTACTGAGAATAATCTGACCATCTCGACAGTATCATCAAAGGAACTCGGCCAGAATGTAGAATGGCAATGGCTCTTTTGAAAACAGGCCCCATTGTGTTACAGTTCATTATCCGTAAAATATTAGTTGACATACGTTGTACCTCTTGACTGACTGTAAGGGTTTGCAACGACAGCAGCGTGGGACCATGTGAACTGCGAAAGAACCAAGTACTAAGTTTTCACCTCCAGGCATCAAATCAAAACCACCCATTATATTTCAAAATTATGCAAATAAAGAATGAATGAAATCTGACAATCATAACACTTTGGCAGACTGCTGAGTCTCTTTTCACTTTCATTTAGGAGGCATTGAGTATGTGGACCTACAAAATTAAGGCAAAAAGTCACTGCCTTCAAATGAAGTCTGAATAGTGAAATCAACCAATACGCACTACACACCACTAAGACACTTATCCACTCTTTAGTGTGGTGACGAATCTGCTCCAGAGCCCTTGAAAATAGAGAAAACACAAACATTTACCTCCAAGCAGAAGGGAAGTGCAGGGAGCCGTGACTTTAAAACTTCAGCTAGAGAGAAAAAAAACATGCCCAAAGCTGATGTCTGCAGCCCACGCCCAAGCTCCATAGCAACTAAGGGAGGTAACGAGAGACAGCTGGGGGAGGAGTGGAAAGTTGTAGGGCAGCCCCACTCATTTAAGCCCCAGAGAACAGGAAGTAAGAGAGACGGGAACAGGCACAGGAACAGAGCCAGGTACAGAGACGGGAACAGGAACAGGAACGGGAACGGTAGAGAGACCAGAAGCAGGCACAGCCAGGAGAACAGCGAGGATTCTTTCAGAGAGCACTGCAGGGAGACCAGCAGAGAAACAGAAGCTGAAGAGATCCCGAGAGATACAGAAAGAAGGGATTCTTTCAGAGAGACCGGGAGAGAGAGGTGCTCCAGGGACAGCCTAAGGAAGGATTCCCCTCATAGCCAGCACCACAGTCCTGAACAAAGCCAGTGCTGTAGAGAGACTACAGCTGGCCCAGGAAACAGGAGGTTTTATCCTAAGGAGACTGCTGTCTATAACCCAGGTACGGGGACTTTCCAGGAAGAGCTGGGTCAAAGAGTTTTTTACCTCGGGGAAAGCTGGTAAGAAGAGCTGTTAATAGAAAGGAGGTGAACCCTTTAGAAGTTTTAAACAGTTTGCTGCAAGATAAGGATCTCCAGTACCCTGCTAACACCCCTGAGTCAAGAGGGAGGTCTCGGTGGGAAAGGCTTGTTGAGTTATTGAAAGAAATCAAGCCCAAGCTGTCCCAAGCTGTTGCCAGTCAGGAGACTGCAGAGCCTGACGATGAATGCATGCAAGTAGATAATTGTGATACTGAAAGTGATTTCTCAGAATGTGAGATGGATTGTTCTCTATCTATGAGGGTAGAATGAAAGGCTATAGGTTTTAAGCCTGAAGAAAACCCAGGAGTTATTGTACCTAAATGTCTGCAGTTAAGAAGGCTAAAAATGTTTGAAAATTAAGTTGCTGCCGTTTTAAAAAGTGCACGAGACATTCAAAGGCTGGTTTTGAATGTGTCTGGGGCAACTATCTAACCTATGATAACCAAAGTAAAGAGGAAGCTTTAGTGTACATGTGGTGCAGTTAAAAGCCTCTGTTTGTTCCTAAAGTCAGCAAAAGGCTGTGAAGTGATATGTTTGTCTGATGAAGAAAGAATTGCATTGCTGAAGAAAGCAAGTGTAATTAGTGACACTGTGAAGAGTTTTGTATAGAAGTTATCTTTATTTTGAGGGGAGAAGTATCCCACCTTATATGTAGTGCTGAGCTTCTATGGAGGTTCCTTTGAACAAAGGAAGAAAATAAATTCCTGTGTTGCTTTCAAAAAACCCTCGGCTCAATCATTAATTTGTTCACAACTACAACTCATTGTTCTTCAACTACAACTCCCAGAAGCCTCGGCTCTGGGGAACCCATATAAAGGGACATTGAAAGGCATACTCCCCCCTATAGGCAACTGCCTAGGCAGGGGTAGGAGGCCACATTAGTCACTTCCCACCTTGACTATTGCAACCTCCTCCTTGCTGGTCTCCCTCTGAATCATCTCCCTCCCCCTTCAATCTGTTCAAAACTCAGCTGCACGGCTTATCTTCCACCAACCTCTACATGCTCATATAATCCCCCTTCGCAAGTCGCTTCACTGGCTCCCTATCCATTTCCGTATCCTGTTCAAACTTCTCCTACTGACCTATAAGTGCACTCATTCCGCTGCTCCTCACGATCTTTCCTCTCTTATCTCTCCCTATAGTCCTCCTTGGGTGCTCCGCTCTTCTGGCAGATCCCTTCTATCTGTGTCCTTCTCTTGTACAGTCAGCTCCAGACTTTGACCCTTCCACCTTGCTGTTCCGTTACGAATGGAACAAACTACCCGACGGTGTGTCAGGCTTCATCTCTGGCCCTTTTCAAATCCAGGCTGAAAACTCATCTCTTCGGGGCCGCTTCTGGATCCTGATTCACTTGGTCCCCTCTATATTTCCTTGCCACTCCCCTAGATGTGTCCTTGTCCTCAGATGTTGTGTTGTCTGTCTTGACTAGATTGTAAGCTATGACGAGCAGGGACCGTCTTTTACATGTGTCTGTGCAGTGCTCCATATGTCTGTTTGGTAAATTATTTACTGCCTTCCTGTTTTCTAACCATCGTGCAGAATACAGGCCCCCTTTCAAAAAAGAACCTTGCACCCATGATAGAGTTATGAAGTTTTTAAGGTCCACACCTCTTGCGCACCCCTCCATGAAATGAGCTTTACACTATGGAAGTAATTTATTAAGTGTGTGTGGGGGGGGGGGGAGTCTGCAAAACAGATCCCACACACCCCGACACAAAGGAGATTCTGGAAATGCCACACGCTTGCTAAATTTAAAGTGCCGACTTTCAGCAAAGGACATGTAAGGGAAACACATTGTCGACTTTTGCAAAGTGACAAAAAGTGACTGGAAGGAAAAAACATCACACCAATTAAATTTCACACAGGAATAAAGGAAAAGAAATGTCTAAATCAGAAATGTCATGCCCTCACACAAAATAATATTTGGGACTTAGAACAGTAATATTTATGCAAAATAAATAAATACTCGTACTTCTGTTGGAAGTATTGTGACACATTCAAATTCATTTTTAAGACTGCATAGTGGCAAAATAGCAATATTAATTTCAGTCTTTCCAATTTGTTATGAAATGAGTCTAAGGAGCCCATTTACTAAAGTACATTCTAATTTTGCAGTGGGTGTCGTAGAGAGAAGATGTTGCACTTTTGAAGATCTTGCGTGACTACTTTGTTCCTTGTGGCTCTTGGCCTTCTGATCAATGCACCATCCACTCCTGGACTTCCTTTAGCCGGCAGAGGACGACTGCAAAGCTGTTTTGGCATCAATTTCCTTTACTGTGAGCGGGGTCTGCTGTGGCAGAGAGATCGCAAAATCTATCCACTTTGGATAGCGATACATCTCCGAGTCCTGGTGGACAGCCATTAGCCTCTGTTGACACTGCCTATGGCATGCAAATTCCGCAGTAGTTCTGCGAGTTGAGCTGCAATACTGCCTAGTGGTAGGATGCCAGAGACAGATGCGACTCCACTTAAAACTTCATTCGCACAGAAGCAGTCTGCTCCCATGGAGGAAGTGTTTTGCAAAGCTGGAGAGAAGATGAGATTATTAAGCAAAGAGCTAGTGAAACCTTGATCCCTGAGGAACCAGCTGCTACGGTTACTAAGAACATAAAAAATGCCTTACTAGGTCAGACCAAGATCCATCAAGCCCAGTATCCTGTTTCCAACAGTGGCCAATCCAGGTCACAAGTACCTGGCAGGTTCCCAAGGAGGCACACAGGTTCCACAATGCTCGTCCCAGGGCAAGCAGTGGATTTCCCAGGTCCTCGTTAATATGGTTTATGGACCTTTCCTCCAGGAATTTGTCAAAACCTTTTTTAAACCCAGCTACACTAACAGCTTTTACTACATTCTCTGGTAATGAATTCCAGAGTTTGATAATGCATTGAATGAAAAAATATTTTCTCTTATTAGTCTTAAATGGGTTACTGTACATTGTAGCTTCATTGCATGTCCCCTAGTCTCTACTTTTTGATAGTGTAAACAACCGATCTACATTTACCCGTTTCACTCCATTCATTAATTTATAGACCTCTATCAGATCTCCCTTCAGCCGTCTTTATTCCAAGTTGAAGAGTCCTAACCTATTAAGCCTTTTCTCACAGGCACAAGGGTATCCTTCCATCCTCTTTACCATTTTGGTGGCTCTTCTCTGTACCTTTTCTTAATTCTGCTATATCCTTTTTAAGATACGGCGACCAAAATTGTACACAATATTCAAGGTGCAGTCACAAAGACATTATAATATTCAAGGTGCAGTCACAAAGACATTATAATATCCTTTATTTTATTCTCCATTCTTTTCCTTATGATTCCTAGCATTCTATTTGCTCTCATGGCTGCCGCTGCACATCGGGCGGAGGGTTTCACCATATTACCCACAATGACACAAATCTTTTTTCTTGGGTGGTGATTTCTAATGTGGAACCTTGCATCGTGTAACCACAGTTTGGGTTGTTCTTTCCTAGGTGCATAACTTTGCACTTGTCTACATTAAATTTCATCTGTTATTTGAATGTCCAATCTTCCAATTTATCAAGGTCCTCTTGCAATTTTTCACAATTCTCTTGTGTTTTAAGAACTTTGAATAATTTTGTGTCATTTCCAGGTCATTTAAAAAAACAGTGGGCCCAGCACAGATCTCTGGGGTACTCCACTATTCACCTTTCTCCATTGATAAAATTGGTCATTTAGCCCTACCCTCTGCTTTCTATCTTTCAACCAGTTCCTGATCCACAATAGCACACTGCCTCCTATTCCATGACATTTTAATTTTACGAAGAGTCTCTCATGAGGGACCTTGTCAAAGGCTTTCTGATAATCCAGATAGACCAAGGTGAGAGCGGTTGATGTAGTGTATCTGTTTATTCACACCTTCAAAAAATATAACAGGCTAGTATGACAAAACTTTCCTTGGCTAAATCCTTGTTTGCTTTCTCCGATCAAACCATAACTATCTATATGTTTCTAATAGTTTCTACCATTTTGCCCAGTACTGACATCAGGCTCACTGGTCTCCAGCTTCCCAGTTTACACCTGGAACTCTTTTGAAAAACTGGCGTTACATTGGCCATTCTGCAATCTTCAGGTACTACAGATGATTTTAATAATAGTTCATAGATTACTAATAGCAGATCTACAATCTCATATTTCAATTCTTTCAACACCCTTGGATGTATACCATCCGGTCCAGGTGATTTGCCACTCTTCTGTTTATCAAACAGTTGTAATACATCGTCCTGGTTTATTGATATTTTTTTCAGTTCTTCCAATAAATCACCTTGAAATACCATTTCAGGCTTGGGTAACTTCCCTACAACTTCTTCAGTAAAGAGCAAAGCACAAAATTCATTCAGTCTCTCCACTATGGCTTTGTCCTCCCTTAGCACCCCTTTTATCCATCTACTAATGGAATCCCAGACAGTATCAAGGTCATTCCAGATGTTGAATAGTGCCGGTGTACATATGAGCCAGACTTGTGGCGAAAATCTCCCTGAGCATATGCTGCACCCATTGCACCCTGCATGTTCGCAGCACTTGTGCGGGGATCTCTGCACATGGGCGAGAGGGGGTGGAGCAAGGGCATGGCCAATTGCCAGGATGTACACAATGTAATGGTCTCTGTACATTCTCCGGCACCATGACAGACATTCAAGCATATTCCTGCCTGAAGGAGGTATAAGAGGAGGGCGTAGCACCATTTGCGGGCTGAACCCCCCTGCCCCCATGGCAATGCTGACAAGATCCTAGCCATATGGGCCTCTGGCAACAAGTGGACACCAGTATGCAAAGGCCACTGTGGAATATGCGATTCTGCACTGCAAGGAAAATGGGTCAGTACCACGGTTACAGGATGCTACTGCACACTCGCACCAGCAGTAGCATGGTCACCTGGGGATGGGCAGGTTCGGCCATGTCTACCATTGTGGAATCCAGTGAATGCCAGCCTGTCTATCTCCCCGATTCTGCCATCGCAGGTGCATCTAGACCCGTTGTTGTGAAATCGGGTCTAACTCGGTTCCATCTTAGATTTAGCTGTGCCCACGGCCCAGGCTACAAGGTATGGAATCTGCCTCCATGTGAAGAGCTGAAGCTTCGGTGGAGAAAACTGCTTCTTCTGCGGCTATTATTACTTTAGATATTCATTCTAAGCTAAAAGTGAGGAAAGTTATCCAAGTCCTGGCCTGGAGAGTTAAACGCCGCCAGGCTATCCTCCACCCAAATGCTCTTGATGCAGGACAAAGGAGTTATTTTGCGTAAGGCTAAGAATTTGGAAAACACATCAAGTTCTTTAAATTTGTGGCTACTATATTTTCCTAAAGTTCGTTTGCTATCCCCTACTTATTGGAAGTTTTGAAACTCCCTAAGGATGCTCTCCTGTCACTTAAGATCTACTCCCTCTCCTCGTGGAGGAACAGCTGAAGACGTCATCGCAGATATGGGGGTGAGCAGCCTGCTGAGAATATGAGTTCAGATGTAGAAGAACTGCAGAGTGGGACTTATACATTTCCTTTTTCATCAGGACAAGGACCAAATAGTTGACATTGCTTTAAGAACAACAGACTTTGTTTATGAGGGGGTAAAGTTTGGATTTTCATGGACTTGAGTAAGGTTACCTATGACTGGAAGTGAAAAGTTTTGCAGATGTCCCAGGAAGCTTTGGCCATAGGGGTGCCTTGTTTTATGCTACGCTTGCTTGCTTACATTAATGAAGTACATTTTATTTCAGTCATCCCAGCTAAACTTTTGCTCCATTCCAGGAAATTGTTGAGGCAAAGTTCTTTACCTTTGGCCCAGGTAACATGCAGTTACGGCCATATTTAGTCAGGTTGAATGCTCCCTCATGGGTTTAATTTTCCAGGGTTTATTTCTCCCCCTTCGTGGTGCTCTGACATTGGTGATTATTTTCATCATTTTATTTTAGCATTGCCTATGTGCTTTTCTTTACAAATATTGTACTTGATTTACTAAGTAGAAATTAAAAATAACTAATTAGTTGCAAAAATTAATGTGCATTAATTTTAAAGCCTCTGCATTAACTGTTAGGGTTATCTTGCCTAACAGTTAACAGTAAACATGCATTACCCGTAAGGTGAGGTCCACGCTCATTTCCTGCAATGTTGTTGTGTGCTAACTGCCAAGCCACTGCAATAATCGTTCGTGCCTGCTGATTCACATATTAGCTGCTTCATGTGCTGTAGTAAAAGGCGCCCTAACTCTCCTGTGTGATTTTGAGAAGAGTGAGCAGTGAGATCACGGCAGCCCAGTTCACACCATATCAGTAGTGGAATCAGCTACAAGCGCCATGTTAAAAAATGAAAGCACAAAAAGATTAATCTTGAAAGCAAATGCTGTTTCCAGACTCACAAGCTTCCTATGGTCAGTGATTACAGAAATGAGGTACAGTCAAGCTCTTGCCAAAATTTAAAAAAATATATATATCAGGACAATTGTCTTTGAAACTACATTTCTGTATCTATACAGTTATTTAAATTATGAATTAAAAAATACATTGGAAGGTTATTTCAATTGATAGATCCCTTAAAATATCTTTGTGCTTCAGGATCAAATGCGTGCTTGGGATATTAGCCAGGGATCGATGCAGTTTGACTGGATGCATCAAACATTTGCAGTGATTTTACTTATCTAATCCTAAGTCAGCAGATAACTGTCACACAAAACACTGGCAACTCCATCCTGGACATGGAGAGCAGAACATCTTGTTTTGTAAAGGGGGGGGGGGGGGGTGCAACAGACTTCCACCCCTGCTTCCCCCAAGCACCCTCGTCGCTGATGCTGCATGGGGCATCTAGTTGGGTTGGGCCACGGCCCTGGTAGCCCACCCCATTCTGCCTTTGATTCTGGATATCTTTAGCCTACCAGCCCAGCTTGGAAGAAGACTTGCTTACTCACCAAACCATTCTCTGTATTCATAGGGGATAGTTTTATACAGCTTTTTCCCACAGGTAAAGCCGTGTTACATGCAGGAAAGGCCTTTCATTACATTTCATGACCCTGTATGTGCCAACAAGATGATGCAACCCTCATCAGTGGTGTTCGAAGTCTAATTGCTACCTGGAGCAGACCCCCCCCCCCCCCCACCTCCAGCTCGCATGGCAGTGGTGCATGCATCGAACATACCTTACTTCTTTGCTGGCTTGCCGCGCTGCCTCAATCCAGGCCTGGCAGCTATTCCCTCCCAGGCTGCTCTTGCAGTACAGCTGTTATTGTGAGACTTCAGCCTGGAGGAACAGCCGCCAGGCCTGGACGGAGGCAACGCAGAAGCCAGCAAAGAAGTTAGGGTATGTTTGCCGACTGCTGCTCTGCCATGTGGGGCTGGAAGTTTGGTACCCCCCTCCTCGCCATCACCCGGGGCAGACCGCACCCATTGCCCCACGCTTGGTACACCATTGTCACTCATAGATGTTTCCAGAGGCGTGCTTAGGGTCGACATGAAGCAGAGCTGCAGCATGTGTGCAGATTTCATAAAGCATAAAGCATGCAAACTCACATGTGGAGGATATTTTATATACATATGGGTATGTAAAGGGGCTTTATCAAATTAGGTTACACCTAGAAGTAGTGTGCTGCAATCCGGGGCGTACTTGAGAGTAGGCGGACTCAGGGGAGGAGTTTGTGCAAAGCATGGGTGGAGTCATGATTTACACGTTTATCTTAGAAAACACACATCTGCACATAAGGTACATGCTAAAAGTTACACCTGCTGCCAAGCCTGCTCAACGTCCATGCCTTCAACCTAGATGCCATTTCTGCACGATTTTTGCTAGTATTCTACAAAGATACATAAATGCTTATGTGTTTACATAAAATAGGAGTCTTCCTGCCCTGTTAGAAAACTATTACTGTAGAGTATATAAGCAGGTTTAACATTTTACAGGAGTGGAGTAGCAGCTTAGTGGTTAGAGCAACTACCTAGTACCCAGAAGATCAAGGGTTCAATTCCCACTGGCGCTCCTTGTGACCCTGGGCAAGTCACTTTACCCTCCACTGCCTCAGAAAAAAATCCAAGTTATCAATGTCCCTGTTTAATGTACCAAGTTGAAGTTGCAATGTAAACCACTTTGATTGAAAATGATAAAGCGGTATAAAAACCCTGTTAAATAAATTTTCTCTTAGTAGGTGTAAATTTGTGCACCATGGGGCTGATTCTGAGACCCTATTTTATAAAGGCATATAGGCATCTATGCTGCCTATTTCTAAAATGGGCATAAAACAGGCACCTTTTCAGGTTTTCCACATGGGCATCCCAATATAAAATTGCCATTCAAATTAGTACATAACAAGCAGGCCATAAGCACACACAAAGTTCAACAAAATACCTTCAGCCCATAAACCATGAAGGACTGTAAACGACACTGGATTTACCGACGTGGTGGCAAAGGGGATATTCAGCCTGATCTGTGCCCTGCAGAATGGAATACAATTGTGGTCAACATTATTGGCACCCTTGCAGTTCAACCCCTCAATGTCCAATATCTCCTTAAAAAAAGTGGCCAGTGAAATGGCTTTAGACTAAATATGCACACATATTTGACACACAAAAGAATCAAATAAAACAAGACTAATTAAAAAAGAAAATAGTATAAAAACTGGCACCCTTAAAAACAACTCAAATCAATTTGAACAGAAGAACCACATCCTATTGCAGTAAAGTAAGACACACCTGTGATCAATTCCCAGTACTCACGTGACTGGAATCAACCAACGAATGATGGCTCTAATGTTTAAAGTGGCCACATTCACTCTCTGTTCCATTTTCACAATGGTGAAGACGAGAGCTGCCTGAGACCATCAGAAAAGCCATTATCACCAAACATCTAACTTCAAAGGGGTATAAGGTTATCTCCAAAGACCTTGAGATTCCTGGGTCTACAGGTTGCAATGTTAAGAGGTTTTCTGCTCATGGAACTGTCAAGAACCTCCCAGGACATGGCGGGAAGAGGAAAATTAATCCAAGAAGTCTTTGAAGGTTAGTGCAAACTGTTGGAAAAACACTATGTACAACATCCAAAGAGCTTAAGGCTGACTACAGCAATCTGTACTTGCACCATACGCTGTGCACTAAACAAAGAAGGACTTTATGGGCGAAGGCCAAGGAGGACCCCACTGCTCAAAGACCAACATAAAAAGGCACGTCTGATTTATTTTTTTCACATCTTTTTTATACAATCTTTCTACCAGTCAAGACGGTTTACACAGAACACTGTGCAGGAACTACAGAACTTTAAAGGTGGTGATATTTACAAGTAACATCATAATTAACATTATACAGTTAACATGGGATTAACAGTAATAGAGGTATAAGTAGGATGATTTATACAAAGGGTAAGGTAGGGTTAGATAGACATATAAACTTATGTACAGAATAATGAACATGATGAAGTGGGGTGGATAGATCAAGGTAATGCTCTTAGGAACCGGACTGTGTGTCGTGGTGGGATCTGCCTCATAGAATTCTAGAAATAGCTGAGTTTTTAATGTCTTTCAGAAGTCAAATGTGGATTCAATGGACATTAGAAATGACGGTTTGGGCATTCCACAACATTGGGGCATAGAGGGAGAAAGCCCCAAGGTATTTTGGAGTGAAATGTGCTACCTAGTGTCAGAAAGCTAGGTCTGGGTTGAAGATCACTGGTCCTCCAGCATGACAATGACCCAAAATATACCTCCAAATGTACAAAAGAATGGTTAAAAAGGAACAAATGGACTGTTTTAAACTGGCCAGCAATGAGTCCTAATCTCAATCCAATCGAGAGCCCTTGGGAAGAGCTGAAATCTGCCATTTGTAAAAAGAATTCTGGAAATATTCATGAGCTGGAACAAACAGCAGTTGAAGAGTGGGAGAAACTACCAGCAGACAGACGTACAAAGCTTACAGATGGCTACAAGACATGTTTGGAGACTGCCATCACAGCCAAGGGTTGTGCAACCAAATATTATTGAAGGGGGCCATTAATCCTATGCAGGTCATATTTTGTTTTGTTTTTCTCAGACATTACTACATCTAAACTGCACAGACATCTTTTGTTTTTGTTGTTGTATACCTTTGAACATACTATTAAAATATTAGGATGACATACAGTTGGAATATTCCCAATTATTGCTCAAGATATTGTACACAGCATACCTAAAATGGAAGGGTGCCAATAATGTTGACCACAACTGTACCACATTAAAGTAGACGCACCTACAAAGGGGAATTTTAGAGTAGGCCACTTATGTGTGAAGGGCCAAGTAGGCGTCTCTTAACCCTATACTGTAAAGTCACATAGGCACCTGTGGGCTTTTGCAAAATACTAGCAGACCTTCTGTAGAAATAGCTCCTAGAGTAGGCGTAAGTATTAGTGCATAAATCACAACTTTGCCCATGCTCCGCACAAACTACTCCCTGAGCACACTTACTCTAAAGTCACATGCAAGCACTTCCCTCCATACACCATGTGTACTTTTAGGCATGACCTAATTTTATAAGAAGTCTTTTACACATGTAAATCAGAATTTTATGCACAAAAAAAAGACTTAGAAAATAACCTCTAAATGGACCGAATCAAAACATGACTGCTGACTTATCTGAAGGGAAGTGGCTTTGAGTGTTGTTTCATTTCCCGATTTTTTTTTTGTGCTTTCAGAGAATGTGGCTAAAGGAAATATACAGTGACAACTGCCATCGGAGACTATGTGGAAACTTTTTTTTTCCCCTGTACAATAACTGCTTCAGTTTGTGTGTGAAAATATTCCAGCGTTTTCAGGTGGAGAAGGGGGAACAGCAGAGAAAAACCAGCAATTTTTGCATTGGACAAAAAGTGTAGTTACTCACCTGTAACAGATGTTCTCCAGGGACAGCAGGAATCAGTCCTCACATATGGGTGACATCGACACCGATGGAGCCCTCGCGGAAGCATCTCCTCAGCTTTCAAAGAAAGCCTTTGGGAGAGGCTACCACGCATGCGTGGTCCCCTTCCCACCCAAGGGTGCCATCTTACTCAGTCAGATAACATAGCTAGAGCCGATAAAAGATGGCAAAAATAGTACAGCAACTCCAAGGGGAGAAGGGAAGGTTGTGAGGACCGATTCCTGCTGTCCCTGGAAAATACCTGTTACAGGTGAGTAACTACACTTTCTCCAGGAACAAGCAGGAAGTCAGTCCTTACATATGGGACACCCCAGCTACAGGCTACCAAGAACCTGTAGAAAAAACAAGCCCAGCCATGAGCAGCCGAAAGTGAATCTGAGGACAGACTCTGAGGACCCCAGTGTCCAGGGAGAACCATGGCTCCGGCAGCCTGAACAAGAAGGGTCAGAGGGCAGGAGTTTTCTCTTACGGCGTATGGCCTGGCTGAAGGCACTGTCCCATTGGGACTCCCTCTCCAGGCAGTAGTGAGCTGCAAAGGTGTGGATTGAGGGACCAGGTGGCAGCCCGGCAGATGTCTTCCATAGGGACAGAGTGTAGGCTTGCAACTGAGGTTGCCATAGCCCTGACGTTGTGCGCCATGACCCAGCGCTCCAACAATAGCCCAGTTTGATTGTGGGGAAAGGCGATCCAGTCCTCCTCCCAGGTAGACAGGGTCTGCTTAGTGACAGCCTCCCCCAGTCGACTGGGGTCGTATGAAACAAAAAGATGTGAGGCTTTGCAGTGGCCCTGAGTATGCTGCAGGTAAAAGGACAGGGCTATTTTGCAGTCCAGAGTATGGAGAATGGCCGCTGACTTGTCGGCGTGGGGCCGTGGAAAGAAGGTAGGGAGCACCACCTCTTCGTTGAGGTGGAAGGCGGATACCACCTTCGGAAGGAATTTAGGGTGGGTGCAAAGCACGACCCTATTCTTGTAGAACCTGGGGTAGGGTGGCTCAGCCACCAAGGCCTGAAGCTCACTGACTCTGCAGGCAGAGGTGAGTGCCAACAGGAAGGAAATCTTCCAGGATAGGTAATACAAATGGCAGGTAGCCAAGGGTTCGAAGGATGGCTTGGTAAGCTGCATCAGAACCATGTTGCGATCACATTCCACCGGAGGCGGTCGGATGGGAGATTTAATGAGCAGCAAGCCCCGCATGAATCAGGTAATGAGGGGCTGCAAAGAAAGAGGCTGCCCTCTAAGGAGTGATGGTTCGCGGAGAGCATGCTCAGCTGCAACCTGATGGAGTTGAACTTGAGTTCGGTCTGCAAAAGGTGGCGCAAGTATTGCAGCACCGTATGCACCTGGCAGGAGAACGGATCTACCCGTTGCTCCACATACCATACCAAGAATCAGTGCCACATGAAAGGCATAGGCTCATCTTGTGGAGTTCTTACGAGAGGCCAGGAGGAGTTCTTACGAGAGGCCAGGAGGAGTTCTTACGAGAGGCCAGGACGACTTCTTCCACCTCCCTGAGGAGGTTGAAGGGCGTTAGGGTGACCCATTCAGCAGCCATGCTGTTAGCGACAGGGTCCCCAGGTTGGGGGCCCTCCTCCTGGGTCAGTAGTCCTGGGGAACTCCCCAGAGGGACTGTCTGGGCTACCGTGGGGCCACCAGGATCATGGACACTATGTCCTTTGGACCTTGAAGATGGTCTGCACGATGAGTGGCATGGGAGGGAAGGCATACTGAAGGTCCTCCAACCACGAGAGGAGGAAGGCGTCTACTGCTATCCGGGATGGGTGCTATTGGGGCAGCAGAAACAGGGCAGCTGAGCGTTGGTTGGGTTGGCAAAGAGGTCCAGACTTGGGGTTCCCCATAGTCTGAATAGCTGCTGCGCCATCCTGGGGTCTAGGCAGCCCTCATGAGGCTGGAGGAAACTGCTCAGTCTGTCCGCCAGGGCATTGTCCTGGAGAAGGCATACTGCCCTGAGGAGCATTCCCTGACTGATCGCGTATGAGCAGAGGGATATTGCCCCCTGGCAGAGGCGGCGAGACCCTGTGCCCCGTTGTTTGTTCAGGTAGATCATCGCAACCTGGTTGTCCATTTGGACCAGCTCCAACTGATGCTGCAGGCAGTGTTGGAAGGCCCTGATCACCAGATAAATGGCTCTGAGCTCCAGCAGGTTGATCTGCTGCTGGCTCTCCTCGAGAGACCAGTGGCCCTGTGTGCACAGTTCCCCGCAGTGGGCACCCCAACCCAGTAGGGAGGTGTCCATAGTGAGGACACTCTGAGGGTTTGGGTGTTGAAAGGGCATGACCTTCTGCAGGTGCTGTGAGTCCTGCCACCGAGACCCTGTCTCAGAGCCTGCCCGTGGGCTGTGTCCACTGAGAAAGGAGGCACCACTGAGCTGCCCGCATGTGGAGGCGGGCATTGGGGACTACATGGACTGTGGAGGCCATGTTGCCGAGCAGGCAGAGCATGATCCGGACCAACACGGCATGACGGTGCTGTACCTTGGTTGCCAGGGCCCTGAGGTGAGCAGCCTGTCCATGGGGAGAAAGGCCATGGCTTGGAGGGTATCTAGGCAAGCCCCTATGAACTCCAGGTCCTGTGTTGGAGTGAGGTGGGATTTGGGGTGGTTTATCACGAACCCCAGATGTTGCAGGACCTTGATGGTACAGGCCGTAGCCTGTTGCACCTCTGAGGCAGTGTCTCCCTTTACTAGTCAGTCATCCAGGTATGGGGAGATGGAGGAAGGCAGCCACTATTGCTAGGCATTTGGTGAGGATTCTTGGTGTGGAGGCTAAGCTGAAGGGTAGTACCCTGTAAGGGTAGTGGTCGCCCCCAACCATGAACCTTAGGTACTGCCTGTGACTGGGATGAATAAGGATGTGGGTATAAGCATCCCTTAGGTCCAAGGAGCATAGCCAATCTCTCTGCTGAAGGTAGGGCAGCAATATTTCAAGGGAGAGCATTTTGAACTTCTCCTGCACCAGGAATTTGTTCAGGTTTCTTAAGTTCAGGATGGGTCTTATATCTCCTGTTCTTTTTGGGACCAAAAAGTATCTTGAATAGAACCCCTTTCCTTTTTTTGTGGTGTGGTACGGGCTCCACAGCCCTGTCCCTGAGAAGGCCTGCAAGTTCCTGCAGTAGCAGGGTCTGGTGCAGGGGAGTCTGAGGGGACTCTCCTGGAAAAAAAGGGGGAGGTGTCTGGTTCAGATGAAGGAGGTAACCTTCCATAACCACCTGAAGTGCCCAGGAGTCTGTGGTTATGGCAGCTCACTGGCTGGCAAAATTAATCAGGTGTCCTTCCATCGGTAGCTGGTCCCCCATGGATGGAGAGGCTATGCTCTGGGAGTCAAATCCCCAATCCAGTCTGGGCTGGAGCTAGTGTCTGGGGCTTGGGGCCCTTAGGCTTATGTGGGCCCTAGCCTGCTCTCTTGCCCTGATGACCCTACTGAGGGGTCTGGGGTAGCTGGTATGGGGGATACCCTCAGTAAGGCTGACCTTTCTGGTGGAAGGGAGACTTTTTCCCAATGGTTTCTTCTTGGGAAGAGTGAAGGTTTTCCTTGAGAGTTGAGTCCTGGTAACATATTCGGTCTCGATCTCTGCCGCCTTGTCCTCCATCGGCTTGCCAAAGAGGTTTTCACCGAGGCAAGGGACATTGAGGAGTTTTTCCTGGACTAATTGCTTGAGGTCCGCCTGGCGTCGAGCACCGATGCCTGCGGTGGACACCCTCACATTAGACTCAAAGTTGTCGTAGGTCGCTGAAGACAAATACTTCGAGCACTCGCCGACAGACTTTGTGAGGTCTGGATGCATTGGAGGTGGTCCCTGCTGAGACTTGCCGAGAAACCCCTTGGTACATGCCTATGTACAGCTGATATGCTTGTATGTGGCACAGTAGCATCGAGCCCTGGTAACATTTAAGCCCGAGGGTGTTGAAGGTGTGGGACTCCCTGCCTAGGGGCACCAAAAAGTGAGTCTTCGGGCTTTTCTGTTGACGCATGGCCGACTCGACCACGTTGGAGGTGTAATGAGTTGCACTTTCATGAAGCCGGATTCTTGCTGGACCCAGTACATAGTGTCCAGGCATCGGCTAACAATCGGCACCGATGCCGGTGTTTCCCACATTTGGAGAAGGAGGCACCCAAGGATGGAGGGGATGGGAATCATGAGGGTCTTCTTGGGCAAGGCCTCGAATTGGAGGATTTAGAATTCCTCCATCCGGGGGTCCTCCTCCACTCCGTGATGATGGACAGTGCCTTTGCCATGCCCCGGACAAATTCGAGGAACGAGGTGTCCTCGGGCGTGGCAGGGATGGATCTGAGGGGAGGTCACAATGTGCTTGTGTCTTTGGGGAAGCCTTGTCTTTGGACTCCCAGTCCGAGTAGTCCATCGAGGACTCGAGGCCCAACAGCTCTAAGGGCGTTGTTGGATCTAGCTTTCGATGCACCGTGGCTGAGGCTTGGCCAGAACCAGAGGCGCTTGCTGGGGAGATCTCACTTCCAAGGACCAGGAGCGGGATAGAGACCCTCGCTGAGGATCAGCTCGAGGCATGGGGCTCTCGAGGATATCTTCGTCAGCCCAGGGAGTCCTTGGCATTGAGGTTCCTGCGGTCTCAGCATGTGTGCCAGTGGGGCCGGGCATCGACACTTGCTGCGAGGCAAGGAATGAAGAAATGCTGCGTTCTAACACCATCATCCTTGCTTCCCACTCAGGGGTTGCAGCCTTCGACAAAGACGCCAGGGTGACCGTTTTGGGTATTGGGGATGAGAGGGAGTCCTCGACAGGATGGGCCTTGGGGGTCCAAGATCTGTTGCCAGCAGCCTTGGCATCTGTCCTGGGTATCTTAGCCAGCTGCTCCCACTCCGACTCCTCGGATACCCTCCGCGGGCTGTGGGACCTCACACAGGACTTGCCGTGAATGCCCCCTTTCCAGGAAGAGGTCCTCAAAGATTTCTTCTTTTTCTTACACTCTCACTCCGGGGAACCCTTATTGGAGTGTCCGCGTGTCCGCTCAGGCACCGCAGGTCTTGGAGCACGCGGCTACCGGGAATACTGGGGCTGAATCTGACCTGTGGAAGATGTCATCCTGCTTCTGCCAGTGACTCTGGATGGTCTTAGCGGACATCTTTTTGCAAAGGGAGCACAATTCTAGGTCAAGGTCGGCACCTAGACACCTGAGGCAACAGTCAGGTGTGTTGGTAAGGGACATGTTCTTAGAGCACTGATCACATTTTTTAAACCCGGTGGTCATTGGGGCAAAAAGGGCTTCAGCAAGGTCGAAGACCTTCAATGCAGCCAGCAGTTAGAAAAGGCGTGAAACCACACATGATGAAAAACCTAAATAAATAGGTTCTGGGTCCCAAGGCCGAGGCAACGGGGCACGGAGGTAGGAAAGGGACCGATGCTAAGTGGATGGTACACATTAGTGCATGAGGAAATCAACTTTTTTCCAGAGAAGACAGACAAATGTCTGTAGGGCTCTGCGGAAAAAGGGAGACCGAGTAAGATGGCACCATTAGGAAGGGGACCACACATGCATGGTGGCATCTCCCAAATGCTTTCTTTGAAAGCTGGGGAGATGCTTCTGCGAGGGCTCGGTTGGCGTCAGACACATGTGAGAACTGACTTCCTGCTTGTTCCTGGAGAAGTTCACCAAAACTTTGCTAACTTTGCTCCAGAACCTTTTGAGGTCAGTGACCTTGCTGTTAAAAATGCTGCCTGCCCGTAGAGACAGGCTGAACAGTGCAGCCAGCCACAAGAAACCCTGGGATGAGGGGAGAAGCCTGTAGTAACTCTACTTTGTTCAGCGCAGGTTGCTGCAGGTACATACGTCCTTTTAATGACTCTGTGCTTCAAAATAAATATCTTTGCAAGTAGAAGGAATAAGAAAAGCAACAGTTTAACATCGTGTTTCAGTTACATTAAACCAGTCTGCTGCAAAACCACAGAACAGCTCCACTGTACTTTGGAGCATTTAGCTCTACCATGGAAAAGTGAAACACACAGAAGGGCCGTAGCTTACCTGCCTTCACACTGCCGCAGAATTCAAGGATTTACATCAGAATTTGTTTTTGAGTTTTACGTGCAAATAAAAGTCAAACAAGTTGTAAGTGATACCTTTTCGTTGGAGTAACAATATATTTTTGGCAAGCTTTCAAGCGCTCTATTCTCTTCGAAAGCTTGTCAAAACTATACGGGTCAGTCCAATAAAAAGGAACTACCTACAACTGGTTTGTTGACCTTTATTTGCACATATCCAAGTGGACTAACATGGCAACTACAATTATGCGCAAGTGAAAAAAATGTACGACGCTCAGCTGGTGTTCTGAAAACAGGTACGTTAGACGTATATCTATTACAGAAAGCAAGACGTGCCTTTATTGAACTTTTAGGATTTCCAAGCTTAGTGCCAGGGGAACGCCTTTGACCAAGTATCATAAAGTGTCAAACACACAGCTGTTGAATGTAAAGTGGAACTTGATGAACCATCAGCTGAATCTTGCGCCTCCTAATGTTTGTTTTCAGTATGCCGGTCTGGATAGATGTGCCTCAGGGCTCACTACTGTCTTGGGCCTAGTACACGGTGCTAAACCTCAACCACACTTACACAAATAAAAAAAAAAGGGGTCTCTGAAAGGTGGCAAGTATTACTGTTTGGACAGCAGAGAAAGTTCTGCATCCAGGAGAGAGCACTGTGCTACCACGTTTCATGACTCCAAACCACGAAAGTGGAAATCCAGAGGTCAGAAATTACAACACTTAACACAAGATACCATGAAGTTTACATGGGTTTCCTGAACAAGAGCCACATATTGCTATAAAGTATCAAAACCAACTAATGAAAATAAATTAATACGTTAACTAGGTTGGTAGAATCTAGATCAAAACGACTTTTTAAGGTATACGGCCTGCTACACAGCTCTGTCATTAGCCAGATTCTCCATTTTTTCGCAATTCCTTTCAACCATCTTTCCCCAGAGTCTGAAAGCATCCAGGGACAATATAAAGAAATCTTGATGTTATGGAATACCTTCACGGCTGCCATTCCTGGTAGCTGAGGGGTTGTTTCAAATATGCTGCAAAATACATCTCGCACTGGGATTGTGCATCAGTTTTTGTTTTTTTAATTGCTACTGTAATAATATTGATTTATTTAAATTTGACAATATCTATATAGAAATTTGTGTACATATCATTATGTCTGACATTGTAAACTGTGTTAATGCTACGGTAAGAAGTGGTATAATAGTAAATAAATCAAATCGCTGGCAAAATAAATTCATAAACTGATATTGTGTGTGTGTGTGTGTGTGTAGGGAGGTGGGGGGGGGTCTACAGCAAATTTTTCCCAGGCATTATTTGAAAATAAGTGTTTCCAGTTGTGGGCCATGCTAGGACCCGCATTTCCCAGGGACCTTCTACAATTTTCCAGCATCAACCCTGTACCATATGCAGACTTCTAAACAAAGCAGAAAAGCTTGCACTGGGAAACCAGCACGCCCTCTTTCCACAGTCTTTATTCCCTAATTCCGACACACACGTTCCTCTAATGAGACCAAGAAATGTGTCAAGTGGCGATGGAGGCCACGAGCTGATGGTCTAGTCTGTAGCACATTCTAGCAATGTTCTGAGATCCTTGGATGCAGCAGTTTCATGACATTTCTCCATTTTTGTTGTGTTTAGAAAACCTCCCAAATCGCTTTCCCCCAACATCTCCCGCACTGGAAACCCTGAAAATGCTATTTGTGCACTCATCTCTGTTTCTTAACAAGAGAGATTTGGTTGAAAGACACGTCAATCTCTTCTTGAAAAGCCTTGACAGCGTGCATGGAGACATACCATCCTCAGAGCAAACTACTTGTGGGCAACCTTGGTGTGGGTGGGGTGAGGAGAGGCAGGTTTCTTCCTTCCTGAATTATTTTATTGTTTGCAAAAAAACCACACCAATAGGAAAACATTAGAAATTGCTATGCAAAAACCAGACTGACAAAATCCACCCAGGGTCATATGTTTTGGATGCCAATTGTAATACTTTGCAAAGCACTGCGTGTGTAAAGAGCTCGAGAGGAACGGGGTTTAATAGTTTCTGTGCCATGTTCTGGTCCTCAAGATGACGACCGTGACTAGACATTCCACAACCAAGTTGATGAAATCCTAGTTAAATCAAGTTCTCAGTACCACAGTTTCTGCTTGAAAAGGCAAATGACCACCTTGGAAAGGGCTTGTGCACCGAGTCAATGGAAAGATTATGCCCAAAAGGTTAGGCTTACATTACCTTTTTCTGTCTCTTTTACCTTCAAGACAGTCAGAGCTGATGGCCTGCATCCTACACTCCCAGTTCCGTGTCCACACCCTGTCTCAGCTTCAAAAATAACTTAAGGAATTCAAAAGGGTGGGAAAAGCACATGTGGAGAGATGCATTCACTGTTCTTGCCGGTCTGTTTGTCCTGCCACGTGGGCGTTGAGGATTTAGAGAGTTTGTTCAGTCCATGGGTGCTGGAAAGGGGTAAGGCTCTCTGTGCTAACGACTGCTGTTCTTAATTGCTTCCTTGGCAGCGATGATCAAAGGGGTGAGGCTGGAGAGAGGCTTGGCTAATTTTAAAAATGAATGCTGCAGAAGTAAAACAGAAAGAAAATTAAATCCCATTCACATGAAACACTTCACTGCAAAAAAAAAAAAAGTATATATATATATATAATTTTGCACCAAACTTTCATCAACTGATCCATGTTCTCACGCTGCTGTCGCTAGGGGGTGATGCTAAGATACACTGTTTTTGGTTGTGAGAAGCAGGCACTACCTGTTTCTTGCAACTAAAAACACATTATCACAGCCCCTCCTCCTACTGGCAGTAACGCAGGCAAAAGATTCTCGTGCAGCTTGTGGGAACATTGCAACTGATATTTTTCAAGGCCCGCCCAACCACTAAACTAGCCAGCTGCCTAGGGTGGGGGGGGGGGGGGGGAGGCGGCAGCGTGCCAAAGATTTGGACAGCAAGAGGGGGCAGAAGGCTTAAGGTCTGCCTAGAACAGCAATACCTTGAAACAACACTGGGGCCGTCCCTGTCCAAAATGAATTAATTTAGTTGGGTGGTGGGGGAATTTTTCAGACTGCTTTTTTGGGACTAAGCACCTGGTTACTTTTTACCCTCAGACTTTGCATTAAGTTTCAGTGTATAGGCAAACTCTTTCTTTGCGCTCGGATGTGGACACAAAGTAATTGTGAGCTTTAGTATCTCCTTTCTCTGCAGGTACTTTACCTTGGAAAATTCAGCGAGTATTCAAAACACAATCTATGTGAATTAACTTCTGCCCTCAACCTACACGTGTTCCCAGGAATGCTTTTTCTGAATGCAGGTGACCTCTGTGTATCTGTCCAGAACACATATTTAGACAGTCAATTTATATTGGAAAATTGTTATACATGCACATCTATACATTGCGTTTGAAAATTGCCCTCTGTTTTGGGTCAGGCAGGTTTTTCTACACTGGGATTACTGTAAACCTCTTTACTAACATAGGAAGATCACGTTTGCCGACTACCATAACCCTCCCACTCCCTTCTGGCTGACATCCCACAGAATGTGCTGCCCTCTGCTGGGTGGAGGGGTAATTGGACCAAGAGAATGTCCAATAGCACAATCAGGTCAAAGCATCTGTTCCCAGCAGCTTTATTTATTTATTTATTTAGTAAACACTTATATACCGCTACTTCCAGCGATCAGAAGCGGTTTGATTATATTTTGGGATTTGTCAAAAATCAAGACAGAAAAGTTGGGGCATAGAAAGAGAGAAACAGGGGTAATACACAGCACACATAGTAGGGTCCAAATATAGACCTTAATGTACTAACATACATTTACAAAAGAGATTGCCCTTCATCTATTTACATTTTTACATACAGCTTTATCTACCTCCGTTTATTTTCTTTGCTTTTAAATTTTTAAAAGATTTCCCAAATTAATAGCCATAGAAACTAAAGTCTGCCATTTATTCTTAATAAGGGGAGAAGTGCAACACCAAATTCCTTCGTCCATGCTTCCAATTAGATAGAAGCCAGTGTTACACCCATTTGCTCTCCCTTCCAACTGCCACGGCAGTCAATGGCACCCATGATGGTGGGTGTGCTCATCTAGGAGATTGTGACCACTGACTCATTTCAACTGAGGTCTCGATGGCTGGCTGATAGCAGCATTTGATTATTTTATCCCCATAGTAATCCATTCAGTTTACCTCATTTCATTTTCAGGTTTTAGTCACCCCCACGGGTCACCATTTCACCGAGATCAGTGGTGACCGTGCTTAAAAGCAGCCATCTGTACGCAGCTCTGTTACCTGGCACTGGAGCAGGTGAAATATCGCCTGCTCTTTGGTTTATGTTTTGTGCCTGGTCAAGCTAGCCCCAGTTCTGGAGGTTTGCCCTGCCACACAGCAGACACCTCGATGGGGCACTGTTGGATTACTCAGAATGCTTCTGACCCTGGTGGACGTGTCTCTGTTGCTTGCGGCCTCATATTCTTAGCTGCAGGTGCAGTCTGCAATCATGCCCATGCTCTTGGGATGACAAACTGAGAGGTTCCAAGGTGGTAGTAAAACTCTTTGCCAAAGGGCCTGATCACTATAAGCCTGCAACAGTAAGCTTGGATAAAGCCAGAAAAGCTGCTCTGATTGCAAACACATTTTTCTTCCAACTGGCTGCTTTTCATCGTAATGTTACTGGGAAATGTGAAGGATTTTGTCTGGCTGCTTTGGACTAACGCAAAGTATGCTCCTGGAGAGACACACTAGTCATTTTTGCCGATTTCCACAACATCAAGTCTTCAGGGTAAAACTGATGAGATGCAGCCGTTCTGGCCTGTACACACTGCCAACAACCTTCTCCAAGAGTTCCTGGCATTGGCATGGGAGAGGTTGTGTCATGAGGTATAAAAGCATTTGGGCTCAGTGCCATGGTCAGCAGATTTCTAACCTCAAAGTTCTCAAGTCAGGCAAGCAAATCACTTTCTGCCAAGAGAATCAGTTTATCAAATCAGGCCTTTAGTGTAGGCATTAAAAATAGCTCATTTCAATCAATTTCCAGAGTATGACAGTGTCACAGTGGCGACCAGCCCAAACTCACTCTGCTGACACAGTCTACCTGCATTACTAACTAGATCCCATATTACTAATCTGAGCGGTAGGCTTTGTTAAGAGAGTACAAACTTTTAATATATGTAGAGAATGTATCATTAGATGAACTGTGGGCCTCCCAAATTATCTGTTGGCAGGGTGCAGGGCTATGTGTATATTTGCTAGCGTGCTGAGATGTAGAAGAAGGTGACTGCCATGTTTTCGCATCATGAATCAGCAATGATATTTTGGCTTATCTGTACACTGGGGAAAGAACAGGAAATAGATGGGAGACCCATGGTGGGAATACAAAATGAAGTGAGCCTTTACAGGCAGCAGTAAACAAGAAATATATTGTTTACAAGTGTCCTCTTTTGTACCTCTACAGTGATGAAAATGGTGTCGCTGAATTTAAGGCAACAATTTCATTTGCTGGTTTCCGCTGCGAGATTTAATTCTTTGAATATTCTCAGCCGGAAAAACCCATGCCTTTCCACCGTCTGTGGCCCCAGTGACTGTGGTGACCTGCATGATACCTCAGCACAGACTTCTCAGAGCTTCTGAAGAGCTTGCAGTGTGCACAGGGAAGTCCTCTTGTACTGACATTGATTAAACACCATCCCACCTCATTCCAAGCTACCTGCAATAGCTCCTTGGCTGACCCTCGCCTGTCTACGTCCATTTCAAGACAGCAATTTAGAAAGTCTCGGAAAACAGCCGACAGTCTCTCAGGATTCTGGAGCTCTGGGGTTCCGTTTGTGGCTATCAGATATAAGGCCTGTGGGAAAAAATACAAGAGGAGATTAGTGGCTTTATCTTTCTCCTTTCAACCTGCTCAGTACCCGCTGGCTCAGTGCCATGTTCTAACCCTAAACGATGCTCAATGCTGTGTTCTAAAGCCAACAGGGTCAATATTTAAACACTACGGATGGCCTTTATTGGAACACTAGCTACAGCTGTGGTCAACATTGACACCCTTGCATTTTAGGTATGTTGTTTACAATATCTTGAGAAATAATTGAAAATATTCAAACAGTATGTCTTCTAATAGTATGTTCAAAGGTATACAACAACAAAAATCTGTCTGTGCAACTTAGACGTAGTAATGTATGAGAAAAAAAAATATGACATGGACTAACAATCAAAGAAAGGAATTTTTAACCAGTCAAAAACCCCACTGGCTCCTAACTCTCCTTAATTGCTCCTCTGGTGAGCCGAACGCGGTTCACCACCCTCCAGCTGCTTGGAGACTGAGGTAACTGGTGTCTGGAGACGGTTCCGGAGCTTAAGTACCAGTGACATCACAAGTGTGATGTTTCTCAGTCTCCAAGCTGCTGGAAGAGGAGCGGAACCCCAGAGGTTTCGGGACCAGACTGGAGGGACGTTAAGGAAAGCCATTTCACTGACCACTATTTTTTTTTTTTAAAAGGAGATATTGGACATTAAGGGGGTCATTCCAATCCGTGTTTAGCGGGGATAGACATCCTGGTCAGATGTATAATCCCTGCTATATGCCCGGCTGCAATTCCTAACATAGAGCTCCCCGCATGTACAGTCGAGATGTGCGGGGAGCTCTGTACCAGTGCAGGAGGGGGGAGTGGGCAAGATGAATGACCTTGACCCCAGACATACAGGCCCTGTAAGATCAGCCTATGTTACTTAGATGGGGGACTTATTCCACTTCGTAGGTGGAATATGTCCTCCCTGACGCCAGCGGCCATCCAGCCCAGGACCAGCAGAGGATGTGAGAGGGGCAAGGGGTTCCCCACAGCCAGATCCCAGCCACGGAAGGCCCAATTGGGGGTTGGGCGGTGGGGAAAAGGGCACTTTGGTGTTGCACGGGCAATCAGGGCTCCTGCATGGAGCTGCGGTAACATGGTGACAGGAGCCCAGACTGAGCTATCCGGGGAATCTGTGTGACGTCTAGCAAGGTAGGTTCGGGGCATGTCTGCAATGTCCAGGCCCTAGGCCCCGATTCTGCTCCCATGGGGCTATCTAGCTCCCGTGGGAGCAGAATCGAGCGCATATCCAGGCCATCCAGATTTTGGATGTCCGAATGGCCCCCGATCAGAATTGGCCTCTAAGGAGTTGAGCTGCAAGGCTGCCAATACGTTTGACTACAACTGTATTTATTCCAAACTACAGTATTGCTATTTTAATCTGTATGTGTGTTAATAATGGTATGCAGATTTATATATTTTTTAAAAAATATGTTTTCTATTTTTAATCCTATTATGTTACATTCAGTGGCTGTTTGCTAAATATTTTTATTCATTTTTTTGATTGCTGCAGCCAAACAAGGTAATACTAAAAAGACAGACTACAGATGTAATAAATTAACAAAATAAATATACTCCTCAGCCCACTGAAACATCTACGGTCCTGAGAAAGGAAAGGGAGTTCATGCCATGAGTCGTTTCGTAGCTGGCTGAAGGTGAAGGTTTAGTTGCACGTTGCACGACGTATAAGGGCTCTTAAGGATTCCTATGTACGGCTGATCACGGCAAGTTAAGCGCATGGCAAGCTGGTCACAAAACAAGTTGTCTGACTGGCTAATGTACATGGCAATCATTTTCTAGGAGATGCATGGTACTATGAACATGTGATTCCCACACGTTTGACAACATCTTAACCTGCTCACAATCATTTTCTTTCAGTTTTGAAAAATACTTTGCAATATAGGTATCTTCCACATGGCTGCGGTGATGTGAAGAGGAGGGTCAAATTCATTCACTGATTGCCAGGTGTTAGGCTACATGGAAAATGTATTTGCAGGGCTGACCCAACCACTAGGCGGCTGCCTAAGGTGCCAGCTTCCCTGGTTGGGGGGGACGGAAGTGAGGCAGCAAAGAGCAGGATATTCAAAGCTAAACCATAGATTTTGACAGCTGGGGAGTGGGGTAAGGCTTAAGGTTTGCTTAGGTGCCAACACCTTGAACCAGCTCTGGGGCCAGCCCTGTTTATTTGGCATGCCACCCATCTTTTCCTGCAGGCCCAATTAGGTATTATCAAATCACTGACCAAATACTCAAGGAAAAAAAAAGAAAGTTGCCGAAATTAGACTCCTTGCATGGAGTGTATTATTTCCGCAGAGTAGTCATGGACAGCTATGGCTGCATTTGCACTCACCCTGAGGGGATTTTCATTAAGGTACGGGGGTTCTCCTTCCACCATTTCTATTGCCATAATCCCCAAGGACCAGATGTCGACTTTTGGGCCGTACGCTTTCCTGGTCACCACTTCCGGCGCCATCCAATAGGGTGTCCCTACCATTGTGCTCCGTTTACTCTGCTCAGGGGTGATCTGAGCACAGAAACCAAAATCAGCTGCAAGGAAGAGAGAGCTGTTAGGACACCACAAGTTTATTTCTCTGCTTGGACAATTATAGGCCACCATAAACTAGGACACTTTACATAAACAATGTGAAATGACTTAGTTTGTGTACAATATACTTATTGAGAAATAAGGACTAGATAAGGTGTGCGAACTAAAGCCAGCTGCGATGGTGTGTGTTTTTTTAAAATAGGGATACCGAACACCTGCCAACTGGAAATTGGCCAGATACCATCACAGAGGCAACCAAATGGGACTGGGGGGGGGGCGAGGGCTGGGGGGAGGCCTCTGGGACCAACAATGATTTTTTTAGTGTCTGGTGGGGGATTGGAGCTCTGGGCCTGCTTGAGTCGTCCGAGCAGAAGCATGACGCTTCAAAATGCTGGAACGACCTCCCACCAGAGATCAGAGCGATCAGAGACCTCTTACAATTCCGGAAAGCAATAAAACACCACCTCTTTCTGCTCCATTTTTCTCAATCATCTACCCCGCCCAAGAAACCACCCCCATACCAGAGCCCCCTACATAACATAACACTCTTGCCTTAAGCATTCTCTCTCCAGCCTGTAAACATCCTACATCTTTGCAGATCAAGTATTATCCATTGTGCAATATCTTATGTATATATTTTTCATGTATTCCGCATCTACCCTGATTTATTTCAACATGTAAATAGTCTCCCATGTTCTCCAAGTTCTATTCCCTGTTATAATGTAAATTCAAACATTCTTCACTGTTTTGAATATTTTTGTTGAATGTAAACCGCACTGATAACAAATAGCGCGGTATATAAGAATTGTTAAGTAAAGTAAAGTAAAGTAAGTAAGTAAATCTCAGAAGACCCTTTGGCTCTTGGCTGCATCTTTATGTCAGCCCTGAGCTGGAGCTGGAATAAAGATCTAGTATAAAGAGAAGAGTAAAATGCTGCACTAAATTTCAGCACTTTTTTTTTGTTTTTTAAAATCGGGCAGATAAAGACTATATTAGGAGTGGAGGAGTAGCCTAGTGGTTAGAACACTGGCTTGGTAACCAAGCAACCAGGGTTCGATTCCCACTAGCATTCCTTGTGGCCTTGGGCAAGTCACTTAACCCTCTATTGCCTCGGAAGAAAGGCCTGGTAATCTACTTCCAGTGACACTGCCAAGAAAACCCAGGAGCTTCTGGGTCGCCAGGAGTCAGGACTGACTCAAAGGCACACATTGCATTTTGCAAAGACTATATTTATTTATTTACATTCTCTTATATACCACACTATTCAGCATCAGTGCGGTTTACATTGAACAAACTGAAATTACATTGAACAGGGCATTATAACTTGGAGATAACTATTTTACAGGGAACATGGGCTATGGAGGGTTAAGTGGCTTGCCCAAGACCACAAGGAGCACCTGTGGGACTAGAAACCCCAGTCCTTCCGGCCCAAGGTTGCTGTCCTCCAGTGGGATTTGAACCCCCGACCTTCCGGCCTGAAGTACCTTGCCCCAACCACTAGGCCACTCCTCCACTCTATGGCCTACCTAGTCTGCCCATCCATACTAACTACCAAATTCTACAATCCTTTCTTTTCCCTTAGAGATCTTTGTTTGTACCATGCTTTTTTGAATTCAGGTACAGTCCTGGTCTCTACCATTTCCAATGAGAGGTTATTCCATGCATCCGCTACTCCTTCCATAAAGAAATATTTCCTCAGATTACTCCCGAATCTATCCCCTTTCACCTTCATCCTATGCCTCCCTCCCCTCTTGTCTAAAGCTTTTTTTCAATTGAAAGAGGTTCTCCCCCCTTGTGCACTTATCTCATGGAGGTATTTAAAGGTCTCTATTCCCACTAGCACTCCTTGTGGCCTTGGGCAAGTCACTTAACCCTCCATTGCCTCAGAAGAAAGGCCTGATAATATACTTCCGGTGACCATTGCATTGCATCATGTCTCCCCTCTCCCACTTTTCTTCCAAAGTATACATATGAGATGTTTATGTTGAAGGCCACTGAGTGTTTTAGTAGCCGCTTGTTTATATCCCTTTGAAGAGCAACCTTCAGAATTGCACACACTACTCCAAATGAGGTCTCACCAGAGATTTATACAGAGGCACTATCACCTCCTTCTTCCTGCTGGCCATTCCTCTCCCTATGCACCTTCTGGCTTTGGCCATCGCCTTTTCAGGTCATCAGAAACAACCACGCCCAGGTCCTGCTCTTCTTTTGAGGACTGAAGTACTTCACCCCCTTGCACTGTACCGCTCCCTTGGATTTTTGAAGCCCAAATGCATGAACCTGCATTTTGTAGCATTAAATCTCAGCTGCCAAATTCTCGACTATTTTTCAGGCTTCGCTAGATGCCTCCTCATATGATCTACTCCTTCCTGGGCATCATCTGCAAAGAGGCAAACCTTACCCGACAGCCCTTCTGCAATATCACCTACAAAGATATTAAAAGAATGCCCACTGCGCTACTCTATGCCCACTGCGCCATACTTTAGTGCAGAGGGTTTGTCTGAGATTTTCCTGGACAAGCATCAGGAAACAAGACTAGCGCAGGAAAATCTTGAGGAAAATGCTGCACTACAGCATAGTGCAATTTCCTGCATCAACCGGTCAGGTTGTTTTACAATGCTGAAGGTTTAAGCCAGATTAACAGATGTGTGCTTTGGTCAGGGGATAAAAATGCCATATATATTGTATTTTCATATCTAAGCACATTATTTTCCATGGAACACTGGCTGCCACGGGTAAAAAAAAAAAAAAAAAAAAAAATCAAGCTCTGGATATTCGGTGCTGGTTTAAAGACAGAGACTGAATATCCAGATTCAGTTCTGGCCACCCAGTGCTAAAAAGATCGCAGCGATTTTCAGCCCACTATCTGCACAGCCCTTAGGGCAGCTGTTTGCCATCCTGATTTTTGTGGATAGCTATCCAGACAGCGGCGCTGAAAATCGCTATGATCTGGGTTAAGCTCCTGCTCTACCCCGATTCCACTCTTGGACCTCTCAGGCACAATGTAGATAGTCTGAGGCAGTCTGTGGTGATGTTATTCAGCGATGCCATCCAGCTAACTCTGCGGATCGCTGAATATCATGGATGGTGTGGCTTATGCAAATAGTACCCCCCTGAATACCAGGCCCAATATTTTTGTTATTACTATTATATCAGAACTTCTTTACAGTTTGGCCTTGTTGTACAGTGTCCAAGCGCTGAATAAACTGCCCGATTTACATCTTGACTAATAGAAATAATATCAATAGAAAGCACTAAGTGATAGGCAGAGAGTAGTTTACTATGAGAAGTAATGTCTTGGCCTCAACTCAGCATCTATTTTGCACTGGGTTGCCATTTCTGAGGTTTTCCCACCCAACTGGGCAACTTTTTTGCCCAGGTTGCAGGACAAATTGGCAGGTTGTGAGTTGCATTTTTGTAGAATACTGCCCGCTGCTGCTTTGGGTGAGAAAACTGTCAAAAACTGAACCAAAAAACAAAAAAAGGCTATGTCCTAGCTCAGAGAGAGTTACAGCCCTTGACTGCATCTCATTGGTCAGCATGTAGGGAACTGACCAATGAGATAGGGGAGAATGGGAGGGAGCGATGCCTGACTCTACAACTCAGATTGGCAGGAGGACCCGGCATGTAGTGGGGTGATGAACTATCCGACCAGCCAATCGGGGAAGGGTAGGGCGGAGCCAAGGGCGACTCACTCTTTTGAGCTATTTTTTAAGCTATATTAGGCTAGAAATTTTTAGCACATTTGGAAATCCTGATTTTGTACCAGGCCACCATTTTCTTTACCAGTTTTTTATTTTATTAAGATCATTTTGCACTAAAGTAGCAGTGGTTAATATTCTGTACCATCATTTTGTAATGAACACCACTCCGTATACAACACAGCAGAACTACTCGATGACCTCCTAGTCAGGAAATACTTACTCAGTTTGACAGATCCATCCATGCCAAGGAGAATGTTATCACTCTTGATATCTCTGTGGATCACCTGGTTTGAATGCAAAAAATCTAATGCTTGGAGGCACTGACAAACAAGACAAGAGAAAAAAAAAGTTAATGCACGGCCTAGAGACAGCACATAAAATCATGTCGAACAGATTAATGTACTGTGGGTTATAAACCACAGCAGAGTCCTACGGTGTGCTGACAAGTGGAATAAACTGCTGCTCTGATCCCCACTGATAAAGCTTTGTAGATGAAGGTATAATGAAAATATTTATTATTCACAGGGGCTCTAGTGTCACACTAGGCTTCAGTACATGAGATCTTGGAGTTACCCAGAGGCAGACATGACTGGTGCTTTGGGGAAAACCTTTGCGGCCCACCAAGTGTTGCAGGAAGTGCTGCTACCGACCCTGTAGAAAGTGTGTGGGGGGGGGGGGGTAGGGAAGAATGGGGAAACTTCCTTCCAAGCAAGTAAGAAGCCCTTCATTATGCTCTATGTTCTGCTGAGCTCCAGAGCTATGCAGACATACTATAAATACATAAAAGCGTTAATTTCTATTCCTCCCCTTCCCCCAGCTCATGGAGCAAGGCCCATGGATGGCAGTTCATAGAGGCAGGCGAAGGGTTTATGAAAGCGTCACTTCATCCTCGTTCTCATGTATGGCCAGTTTAATCTCCAAGTACTGCTGAACTGTGCCCCTGCCTTCTCCTAAAATAGCCTCACTTTATGCATCACTGACCAGTGCAAACTTTGCTTCCAATCAATATTGGGCAAGTACGGGGGGGGGGGGTCCGTTTCCAGTCTTCTCCTCAGGCATGAAAATGAAGGAACTCTGCCTATGGATATCAAATTTCAGCACACTCAACCAGGGGCGGCCCAAGGGGGGTGCGGGGCCATGTGCGGAGACTCGGTGTGGGGCCTCATTTGCATAAGGGATCTCATTTGCATAAATATTTGCATAATGTTACCATACACTAACTTTTAGTAAACGTGCCTCTTAATGAGTGTATGGATAAAGAAAGACTAAAAGATTTCTACATTACTATAATCCAGTGACAACTGCCAGACACATTAGGAACTACTACAAACACTACCCATTTAGAACCCATAGCAAACCCGCCGTATCCTAACAGCACTACCAGGACTCACAAAGCACCATACCCTAACTATCAAAATGAAACGCTGCAAATATTAAACCAATACATTTCAGAGAATAACAATACATGACCTACTGGGGAAAGAGAACAAGTGGCAATGTCAAATAGGAATTACATAAACAGAATACCTCAGCTCAGTTACACATGCAGAACATAGACCGTCACCAAACAAGAAATCACAATGTAGAAACAGGAAGACAATAATTAAACTGGGAACCCCAAAAGCCCAACAACACTGTAGAAATAAAACTATAAATTAATTTCCTCTTGTACTAAACAAAGCGCAGACATTAATGATGCACATTTCCCAGAGCTGGCATATTTCAGTTAATAAATTCAATAAAGAGATATTTTTCTACCTTTTGTGCATTTTTTTTCAGTTGCAATTGCTCCAGCCACTTTCTTCTGGTTTCTTCGTGTCTTCTGCTAACTCTCCATCGTCTGCTATCCATTTGTCCTTTCTTCACTCTTCTAGTTTTTTTCCATTCTCTCTCTACATCTGCTTTAACATACTAATCTCTTTCCTTTTGCTCTTTCCTCATTCCTATTTCATCCACTCAAATTTTACCCCGCCATCCTCAATCCCCACTTACTCTCCCAATATCCGGCCAATTGTAGATTTGTCTTCCCTCCCACACAAAATATTTTTTCCCTCTCCATTTCACTCTCCCAGCTCTATCCCATTCTAATCCTCCCCCAACATCAGCTCCCTTCTAGTTCCAGCCCCACCCAGCATCCCCTCCCTTCTAGTCCCCGCATCAGCCCATTTCCAGTCCTAGCTCCCCCATCCGAGTCCCTCCTTCAGGTCATTTCCAATCCCAGCCCCCCATCAGCCCATTTCTAGTCCTTTCCTAGCCCCACCATCAGCCCATGTCAAATCCTAGCTCCCCTCCACTCAGCCCATTTCCAATCCAAGCCCCCCATGAGCCTACTTCCAGTTCTAGCCCCTCCATGAGTCCATTTAAATCCAAGCCCCTCCCAACAGCCCATTTCCAGTCCTATCCTAGCCCTCCATCAGCCCATTTCCTGTCCTAGCCCCCCCTCACTCAGCCCATTTCCAGTCCTAGCTCCCTCCCCTCACAGCCCATTTCCATTCCAAGCCCCCATCCCCATCAGCTATTTGTAGTTCAAGCCCTCCTTCCACTCAGCCCATTTCCAGTCCTAGCCACACCCCCAGCCCATTACCAGTCCTAAGCCCCCCATAACCCATTACCAGTCCTATGCCCATCAGCCCACTTCCAGTCCTAAGCCCCCCCATCACCCCATTTTCAGTCTTAGCCACCCCCCATAGCCCATTACCAGTCCTAACCCCCATCAGCCCATTTCAAGTCCTAGCTCCCCCATCCGAGTCCCTCCATCAGCTCATTTCCAATCCCAGCCCCCATCAGCCCATTTCTAGTCCTTTCCTAGCCCCACCATCATCAGCCCATGTCAAATCCTAGCTCCCCTCCACTCAGCCCATTTCCAATCCAAGCCCCCCATGAGCCTATTTCCAATTCTAGCCCCTCCATGAGTCCATTTCAATCCAAGCCCCCCCCCAACAGCCCATTTCCAGTCCTATCCTAGCCCTCCCTCAGCCCATTTCCTGTCCTAGCCCCCCCTCACTCAGCCCATTTCCATTCCAAGCCCCCTCCCCATCAGCTATTTGCAGTTCAAGCCCTCCTTCCACTCAGCCCACTTCCAGTCCTAGCCACCCCCCAGCCCATTACCAGTCCTAAGCCCCCCATAGCCCATTACCAGTCCTAAGCCCCCCATCAGCCCACTTCCAGTCCTAAGGCCCCCCAACACCCCATTTTCAGTCTTAGCCCCCCCATAGCCCATTACCAGTCCTAACCCCCCATCAGCCCATTTCCAGTCTTAGCCTCCCCACAGCCCCTTTCCAGTCCTAACCCCCCATCAGCCCATTTCCAGTCCTAGCCCCCCCCATAGTCCATTACTAGTCCTAACCCCCCATCAGCCCATTTCCAGTCTTAGCACCCCCCTAGCCCATTACCAGTCCTAACCCCCCCATCAGCACATTTACAGTCCTAGCCCCCCCTATAGCCCATTACCAGTCCTACCCCCCCATCAGCCCATTTCCAGTCTTAGCCCCCCCATAGTCCATTACATCCTAACCCCCCCATCAGCCCATTTCCAGTTCTAACCCCCCCATCAGCCAACTTCCAGCCTTAGCCACCCCATAGCCCATTAGTAGTCCTAACCCCCCCATAGCCCATTACCAGTCCTAACCCCCCCAAAGCCCATTACCAGTCCTAACCCCCCTCCCCCCATCAGCCCTGATAGATAAAAAAAAACCCGGCTGCTGCTGCTGCTGCCACTGCCGCCGTGGCAGTGGCAGAATCAAATGTCCCGCTGCGGGGCCCCGGCTGCCCGGCAGAGCCTCCCTTCACCATCAGCTCCCGAGTCCCTCCCAATGCACAGGCTTTCAGAGCCGCGAGAGAGTTTTCCTTTCTTCTCGCGACTCTGTTAATCTCGCCGGGGCTGATGGGATTTCCCATCAGCCCCGGCGGGATTAACAGAGCCGCGAGAGGTCAGAGAAGCTCTCGCGGCTCTGAAAGCCTGTGCATTGGGAGGGACTCAGGAGCTGATGGTAAAGGGAGGCTCTGCCGGGCAGGCGGGGCCCCGCGGCGGGACATTTGATTCTGCCGCTGCCACGGCGGCAGTGGCAGCAGCAGCAGCAGCCGGTTTGTTTTTTTTCTACTTGTGCTAATGAAGAATGTTTTTTGCGCGGGGCCCCCTGAAACGCGGGGCCCTGTGCAAAAAACATTCTTGCTCAATGGACGGGCCGGCCCTGCACTCAACTCAACTCAAGCCACCACCCTTATAGCTGGAAGACACAACTTCATTCTCCTGGAACAGTTCCACCATTTAAAAAAAATACTTAACTATACAAACATATTTTAACCGCATAAACCAAAGTCATTGTACAATCATATATATATATATGGTTTCTCAGTCATAAATGACAAAGCCCATGATGTCTGTCCTGATTTACTTCCAACTGCAGCATCCCCGACCCTCTTCAACTCTGGCTTCTCCTGCACTTTCCCCCAAGTAGGACGCCTTTGGGTTTATCCTCAGACTGTTTCTGCTTTTGCTTCTACACCTCTGCTGTTCCATAAACCCACAATCTACAGAATACTTCCTGACTTTAGTCCCTTCAGTCTCATATCAAGACAGCTCGTTCTAATCTAGAACTTCCTTTCCACTCCAAAATATCTCCCTTTGCACACTACACAAAGACAAGAATTTCTGCCATTTGAAGTATGTGTTAAACAAGTTAGGGACCAATATTCAAAGGCACTTATCCGACTAGAGAAGTCTGCTGAAGGGAATATTCAGACGTACTATATGGAGAGTGCCTCTGATCACCTTGACACTATCCGAAAAGTGCAGGATGGACCAGGGTTGGAGCAAAGGTAGAGACGAAAGTTCTGTACAGTAGCGATTTTCACTGTCTCTTCACCACATACTATAACTTAAGACATAAAAAAATCTTCCTTAAACAGCTATCCGTTGACCTACCCCCGTGTAGTGCTGCTGAAAATCACCACTATATGGACGGTGGCCTGGTCTGACCACAAAGACCAGATATTCAGTACCTACTACTATGCGAACACCAATACCGATGATCCAGTTTTTACAGGATTTTTACTGCGCAGTTTGGTGTTTAAGAAATTGCTGACCATTGTAGTTAAACATTGATCCATTCATTTTTTTTAAATAACTATAAAAAATGAGAAAGATGGAGAAATATTTGGTCATGATTGTAACACAAGGGACATTCAATCAAGCAGATTGCTTCTAAATTTTGTATCATTGTGCCTAGTGAATCTTTCTCTATTGCTGCAGCACTATCTTACTATTTAAGGCCATCCATGTAGCCTCTCGCGTTCTCCACAGCTGAAATGACGACTTTCCCTGACAGTTACCAAAACATACTTTGACTTGATTTTTACAAGTTTATTTCCTTTTGAGATACAGATGGCAGCACTTGGCCATTTCATCAATATTTTCAGCACTTCATTTTCTGAATGGTAGTGTTCAAAAGAATCTTCCTTATTATTCTAGCATGCACCACGCCTCTTACCTCTCTACAGACGGCTGCTATCTGCCCCTCATCCATACAGGTCTCTGTAACGACATCCGTCAAGGACCCTCCAGCCAAGTATTCCATCACCACCCAAAGTTCATCGCCTACTAGGTAACTGAAATAAAGAAAAGATATATTAGTGTGGGTTGTTGATTATTCTTCTTTTTAAGGTCTAACTCGGAGCTTCACAAACCTGTCCTTTGTGACTCCACAACCTGTTGGGTTTTCAGGAAATACACACAAGATAAGTTTGCATATACTATGGATCCAACATTGACAAATCTCTCTCACACAAACGTCAGATAACCCAACTAACTGTGGGGATCCCCGAGACAAGTTTGGGAAGCCCTGCTCTAACTGAAGTCTAAACAATTATTCTACTAGGCCAGACATGGCGGCAGGAAAACCTGAAGTGGTCAGATTTGGGATGAGAGTCTGATGCTCCAAGTCAAGACAGAGCGGTCAGATTTTAACAGGTCTATGTTTGCAAGCCAGTAATCAACAGAGATCATAAAGATGCATAACCAGGAACTTGTTACCCTAAAGCATCACTATAACAATTCACCCTTTTAATTGCTATATATGTCATGGATGTAAAAACAATTGCCGGGACAACTCTTGACATTGTTTTTTCTAGGAAACATACTCAGTTGTTTTGTGGTACAAGTGTGTGGTGTGCATATGGAAGGGGATCTACGTAGGGGTATAAAAGTGTGTGTGAGTGAAGGTGTTCCATCTACATGTGGGTGTGGATGGCACATGTTCTGTGGGAAGGGTCAATAGAGAGTTGGGCTATGTGTGGTTGTGAATGTATGTAATGTGGTGTGCTGTGTAGGTGTAGGTGTGCCAATCTAGTGAGCGTAGGAATGTATGGGGTACAAGATTTTGGAAATGTTGGGTGGAGATGCTTTTAAAGGCATCTTTATGCTATTCTTCATCAGTTGCTTCAATTATTTTCTCCTGTCTCTGTTGCTCTAAGCCAAAGTGCTGGAGGTGTGAGAATGTGTGTGTTGGGAAGGGGGTGGGCGGGGTTATGGTGTGGTGTGGTGGTCTACTTTCTACAGCATCTGTTTCCCATCGAAAGCAAGGGAGATTTTTATCTTGGAGATTTGGTTCTCTGAATATACTGCCCCGAAGCTTCTGGTTTTCAAATCTGCCCAAGATATTCATATCTTTTTTTTTCCTGTATGCCAAATTTGGTGGCTTTCCATCCCATTTTTTTTGTGAGTAACCCGTTTATCGACATACCTCAATTCCTTTTATAATCATTCTTTCCAACATCCCATTTGTTGGGAGAGCTTAAAAATGAGTAATGCAAAATGTATTTTCTGTGCTAAAACAAAGACATATCAAAAGCAAAAAACATCTTACCTGTCTAGGTAATTTACTATATTGGGGTTTTTATTTTCCCTCATGACCAGGATCTCATTAATAATTAATTCTTTTTTTGGTTGCTGTTGTAAGTTCATTTGCTTTATTGCCACCTGAAACATTTCAAAAGGTTATGGTGAAAAGGAGAACATGGGATAAGATTCCAAAAAAAAAACTACAGCAAAATGATTAAGAGTATAGGACTGAAAACTGAGACACCCCGAACGTGTTTCTTCTCTGTGTGAGTTCTACTAAGTCCCTGCTGATTTATTTCCGTGCATACAAGTTTTAAGGAAGAGATACCTCACCCCAGGTTCATAAGCATGTTAGGATCCTATATGAATGACCAATGGGAGGTGATCTCTTGCAGTAGTGGGGATATACATCATAAACTGCAGCCATATTTTACATTATGGACACAAGGTCTCTACCGCATGGGCACACGTTGTTCCTAGTGAGTATACGTATACAATAAGCATTGCAGTTAATTCTGAGCCAGATACAAAACCTCTTTACCTCCACATGCACCCCCAATTTTATGGCCCGTAAAAGCCTAAAAATAAGTCAAGTAGGTGAACCTGACCAGCGATAGCTTTTCAACTATACAAGGCTGTTACTGGGCAAAAGGCCTGAAGAAATCACTTATAATACTGTTGATGTTTGCAAAGGGGTCTTAATACCCAGGTGTCCTTAACTAATAAGTACTGGAAGAGGCGGCTCAAAGTTTACTGAGTAAATTGGCCCAGATTTTTTTAAAAAATGGTGTAAAGCCTGAAAATTCATTTGCTTGGACAATATTGGAACAGTGCAGGTTTTTTCCTAGAAGATTCATTTCATGAACTTCTCAAACATGGGCACAGAGTCTGCAGTAAAAACACAGCAGAGCGTTGTCCAACGCCTTGGCGGATCCAAGCACACTGCTCACAAGCTGTTGTTCTGGCGGTTTCTCCTATACCTATACATCAATCTTCCGCTTCCCCATTGTGCAAGAAATACAATGTTTGGTTAACAGAGATACAGCGCCTTGCAAATGTATTCATCCCCTTGGTTTTTGTCCTGTTTTGTCACATTACGTACAACCTGGAATAAAAATGGAGGTTCATTTGGATGTTAGGTAATGGACCTAACAATATAGTCCAAATTGGTGAAGTGGAATGACAATAAAATACCTTGTGTGTGTGTGTGTATATATATAGATAGATAGAAAAAGCAAGTAAAAACTGAAAAGTTGTGAGTGCATAAGCATTTATCCCTTTTGCTATAAATCCCCTAAATAAGATCCGGTCCAACCAATTAACCTCAGAAGTCACATAATTAGTTGATTAGGGTCCACCTGTGCGCAATCAGTGTCACATGATCTATCACATGATGCCTGTATAAATATACCTGTTCTGAAAGGCCCCTGACTCTGCAACACCACTAAGCAAGCAACACGAAGACCAGGGAGCACTCCAAACAGGTCAGAGAAGAATAGATCAGGGTTGCATTTAAAAAAATATCCCAAATTCTGAATATTCCACGGAGCACCATTAAATTCATTATAACAGAATAGAAAGAATATGGCACCAATACAAACCTGACCAAAACTCACAGACCGGGCAAGGAGGGCAATAATCAGAGATGCTACAAAGACACCAAGGATAACACTGAAGGAGCTGCAAAGATCCACAGTGAAGGTGGGAATATCTGTTCATAGGACCACTTTAAGCCGTACACTCCACAGAGCGGGGCTTTATGGAAGAGAGGCCAGAAAAAGGCCATTGCTTCAAGAAGGAAATAAGAAAACATGTTTGGAGTTTGCCCAACAGTGTGTGGCGGACCCCCCAAACACATGAAAGAAGGTTCTCTGGTCAGATGAGACAAAAATGAAACTTTTTGGCCATCATGAGAAATGCCATGTGTGGCGCAAACCCAACACTACCCATCACCCCGAGAACACATGCTGTGGGGATGTTTTTCATTGGCAAGCCCAGGATAACTGGTCAAGATTAAAGGAACGGAGGATGGCACTAAATACGGGCCAATTTTGGGGGAAAACCTGTTTCAGTCTGCCAGAGATTTGAGACTGGGACGAAGGTTCACCTTCCAGCAAGACAATGACCCTAAACATACTGCTAAAGCTGGTTTAAAGGGAAACATTTAAATGTCTTGGAATGGCCAAGTCAAAGCCCAGACCTCTGTCCAATTGAGAATCTCATGTTTATATTGTAGATAGCTGTAGATAGTTTCCCCAGTTGAAAAGCAAGTTGTATCACCCGTTCAATGTAAGTGCATAACAGTTCCCTTGTTCTGCACAAAACTTATCTGTAAACCGCACTGATTTTAAAGAGCACGGTATATAAAAGCAATAAAATAAATAAATAAATAATCTGTGGCATTACTTGAAGATTGCTGTACACCAATGCAACCCATCTAACTTGAAGGAGTTGGAGCAGTTTTGCCTTAAGGTATGTGTGAAAATCGCAGTGGCTAGATGAGCTAAGCTAATGGAGACATACCCCAAGAGACTTGCAGCCATAATTGCAGCAAAAGGTGGCTCTATGACATATTGACTTTGGGGGGTGAATACATACACACACTCCTGCTTTCAGTTTTTTTTTGTCTTAATTACTGTTTGTTTCACAATAAAGGATATTTTATACTTTCAAAGTTGTAGGCATGTTGTGTATATCACATGGTGCTAACCTCCAAAAGACCATTTTAATTCCAGGATGTAATGCGACAAAACAGGACAAGCACACAAAGGGGATGAATACTTTAGCAATGCACTGTACCAGCAAGTCCCGCAGGCCTTTGTGTCCCATAGATTTTGCCCTAACATGCCTCAGCATTTCCAGTCTTTCAGGCTGCTGTTTGCATTATTGACCAGCAGCAACTGATTGTAGTAGACGACAAACTTAATGTAATATTTTCTTCATTTTTCCTTTATTTTATAACTCTGCCATCTTCAGTGAATGAAGGTGAGCTCCCTTTGTATAGACAATCAAGTGTCTGCTATTGTTTATCTTCCTGTTTTATGTAAAACCGAGCAGCCTGTTGTTCTGGTCTTTGGTTATCTGTAAACCGCGCTGATTGTAAATAGCGCGGTATATAAAAAACTGTAATAAATAAATAAATAAATAAATTGTGCCAAATAGAGTAAAATAGAGAGATACTCATTCACTGAACATTATGGGGGTTATTTTAGAAGCCCTATTTGTACTCTGGATGTCTAAAAACAGGCTTAGAGATGTCCAAAGCATGGTGGTGTCCCCAGAGACATTTAGAAAGCGGCTGTAACGATGTCCCCGGCACAATGACATCCAAGGCAGAACATGGGATGTGGTGTAGGCGTGTCTGGGGCGTTCTCAAGAATTTCGACTTCCTGGCCCATTTTCAGAGATGTCCTGAGCCGCATCCAAGTTTATACCTGCTCTAGGCATGAACAGGCATCAGAAAAATGCTCATTTTTGCCAGCCAAACATCCAGAGGGTGTGGAGGAGGAGGTACACTCATATCCCATATATTTTCCATGTTGAAAACAAATACTAACGGGGACTGAGGGTTCATGTTTTTCTGCACATTTTGCCTCAGACTGCACTTGGATGCTCTTTCTAAAATGCCACTTTATATACATACATATATATACACACATATACATACACACACATTCATATATGTGTGTGTGTGTGAAATGGCAGATTATAAAATAAAAGAAAAATGAAGAATATATTGAACTAAGTTGAAGTATTACCACAATCAGCTGCTACTGCTTATGGGAATTTTTGTGGTGTTTGGATTATGTGATCTGTGTGTGTGAAAAGGAGGAAATGGTGCAAGGTATAGGATCTGTCTACCTTTTGGGAACTTGACACGTACTTGTGCCCTGGATTGGCCACTATGGGAAACAGGATACTGGGCTTGATGGACCTTTGGTCTGACCCAGTGCGACATGTCTTATGTTCTAAAGGTATGCATAAAAAATCCTCTGACTCACCTCCTGCCCTGTGGCGATGTCTATTGCCGTGTACACGGTACCTGACGCTCTGCAATAAAAGCACAGACATGCATGTAAGCCGACGCCGCCTACTCCTTCCATGAAAAGCTGCCACTTGGCATTCGACTGCACAGGTGTAAAACAAATTTCTGAAAAGCGGCAAATTGCAAAAAGCAGGTTGCAATAATAACGTTAATTTTGGATATACGGCAATTGGTTATTCTTTACCCTATAACTGAGGATGGGAACTTGATTTGTCTCCAAAGAAAAACGCAAAGGTGCAGACTGCAGATTATCTGGTAAGAGATCCCTCCGGAAGAGCACATGATGTTATGTGATTTAATGTTTCAAGATCACCACAGCATTAAAGCAGTGCTTCTCAACCCAGCTGTTCGGGTTTTCAGGATATCCATATGAATATGCATGAGAGATTTGCATGCACTGCTTCCTTGATATGTGAATCTCTCTCAGGCATATTCATTGTGGATATCCTGACAACCCAAGTTGGGTGTGCCCAAAGGCTAAGTTGAGAACCACTGCATTGAAGGACTTACGCACTAAAGCTTAGCGTGCCACGTAAATAGCGTGCTATGCGCTAAGCGGGTAATTTTATAAATCAATAACTATATCTAAAATTAGAAAATTCTCTTTGTCAGACTGTTTCATAATCATCTAGCCCAAAGTCAGCCAGCAGCCATTTTTTGGTCCTTACTAGTATGCTGAAATAAAATCTCTGTGCAGAAACGTCCATATCTTACTTTCATCATATTCCCAAAGCTTCAGGTCACTATCCCAACACAGCCCTTTCTTTTTCATGTGCGTTTCAAACTAATCATGTCCTTCTGTGTTCACTGGTCTCATGCCACCCCTTCACTCCTCACTGTAGTATTCTGCAGGGATCCATTTTAGGCGCAATCCTTTCCAATATTTTTCTAGTCCCATTAAAACAGCTTTGATACAGTAACTTGGACTAACATTTTTTTTTAATTTACACAGACGACTTCCAGCTTCTCATTCCTCTTGACTCTTGTACCCCGGAATTCTTTTCTGATAATTCTATTAAACCTGATGCTATTGCCTGTTGGATCTCTGACAAAGGCCTCAAACTAAACCCTTGTAAATCTAAGGCCATTATATTCTCTTTGTGGTCCACCCTTCCTGCTACTTCTCCAACTATGGCTGGCTCTGTACTCTCTTAAAGATATTGTAAAGGTTCATGGGGTCATTCTTAATAGACAGCTCAATTTCTCTTCATATATCTAATATTAAGCAAGGGCTTTCTTCTCACTGAAGCAGATTTGTGCAATTGGATCTTTATTAGATAAGGCCTCCCTACAAATCTTCATTCCTGCACTTGTGATTTCACGTCTTGACTACTGCAACTTCTTGTACCACGGCTTACCTCAGAGGCAGGTACAAAGACTACACCTACTCCAAAACGTTTTTGTAAAGCTACTTTATGGTGCTAGGAAACGTTATCACATAACCCCCCATTTTATATGCAGAGCACTGGCTCCTTATAAGCTCAGGATCCAGTTTAAACTACTTGCCATTGTCCATCAATTTATTTCCTTTCCGGCCTTCCTGTGTTTTTAGCTGATTTGCCAGTTGCTCACATTCATCACTACACAATTTGATGATTGTCCCATCACTCTCTTTAATGCATCTTGAATGTGTACACTGATCTTACTTTGTCGTGGCTTCTCCCACTCTGTGGAACAATTTGCTTCAGGACATTAGGTCCGAATCCTCTCATAGGAAATTTAGGCCTGCTTTGAAAACTTATTTTATACTAACATTTCCGCACATGTAAACTGTCTTATAATCCATCCTTTATAGTCAGTTGATCTCTCTAAAGCTTTTATTTGGTTTCCCCCATGATCCTTATGTATCTGATATATTGAAGAAGTTCTTCTTCTTTCTGTTTTATTTGCCTTGTTCTTTCTTTCCCCTCTCTTTACTACATTTTGTAAACTGCTTAGATATTTCGCTGATTTGATTTGCGGTACATCAAATAAAGAAACTATAAAACTGGGTCAAAATAGGCAATTTCTTGCCCTCTGTAATCCCAGCACGCATGCTAAACTTCGCTTGGAAGATGTTAGATGTTAAGCATTAAACGTCATGCAGATAAGCAAGTAAAAAATGGAACGTGCCTAAAATTTCATACTCATCTCCGAGCAGGTATTAAAAAAGAAAAGTTACTCTCAAACACTATTACAAGGTCTTAACTAAAAGAATGCACTGAGGGATACTGATACTGGAGATGGGCCTGTTAGAACAGGAGATGATTTGGGAGGTCTGTACTAGAAGAAAGAGAGAAATGGAGGAAAAGGAGTGAAAAGACAGAGAAAATGCAAGAAAGGTGACCAGAGGAAAAAAGAGAGAATACAGACATACACACTTCCAAAAAAATTCCACATTTATTCGAACCAGAAATATATATTTTTAAACCGAAGATTCACCAGTGCAAACTGTCAAAGACTGGTGTACAAGGCAGAGTATTCTAATTTTTGCAAACACGAGTCCAAACAAACCTACTGAAACACTGCATTGCATGTAATGTGTGTCCTCTAGCACTGAGGTTTGCTCAAGATTTTCCCACATTAGTCTTGCTCTCGATGCAGAATGAAACCTAGTGCAAGAGACTCCTGAGCAAAATCATTGCACTAAAGCATAGCGCAGTGGCCAGGCTGACAGCATGCGAAAGAATGCAGATTAAATTGCTCCTTATGCAAAACTGCGCCTGAACTTACTGCAGATTTTTGCTCTTCTCTTAACGCTAGATCTTAATGCCAGCTTTCGGCAGGTGCAAAGGTTTAGCAGGGAGCAAAGGGGTCATGTAAGGTAAGGCTTGACACTCAAACCGCCCCAGCACTATCCAGATAGTGTCAAGGTAACTCAGCAGTGTTGCCTGGAGAATATCTCTGAATATTGAACTGACCAGCACTGTCCCTGCTAACCCCTTAAGTGCTCTTGAATAATCAGGCCCTAGCTTCCTGAAGTCTCTAATAGGTCCTTACATCGTATAGTTACTGAACTGCTTGGGAATTTCAGGATTTAAAAAATAAAATGGTACATGCAGGTATGTCAAGCCTCACATGTCAATTATTTATTTAACGGTATTTCTATACTGCCTTATCATACAATCAAGGCGGTGTCACAGCAATACAATCAAGGGTAGTGGAAGGGTATTTCATGCAGTGAGAAAATGTCATGGTTTGCGTGTAACCCTCTTACAGATTAGGTTGAACTATGTACATTGTGAGCTATAGTACAGCATGAGCTATAATACATTGGTCTATACAATTAGGGTTTAAGATATATCGTGTGCCGTTGAATATTTTCTTATCACGGTTGGGAGGGGAAGGGGGAGGCTCCTGTTAGTATGATTAAGTAACATGTCCGTAGTGTTCTATGAACAGCGTTGTCTTTAGCTGTTTGCGAAAGTCTTTGAGGTCATTTGTCGATCTCAGTTCGTCTGGGAGGGAGTTCCATATTGTTGGGGCAGCCAGGGAGAGGGCTCTCTCTGTGGTGTCCTTGTGTGTTTTTCTGATGTCATTCGGGGTGTTTACTCTGTTGGCGGTTCCTTTTCTTCTTGGGCGCGTGCTGGTGTCTGGTTGTATGAGGGTGTGTAGGCTGTTGGCTGAAGTGTGGTGTTTGATCTTGAATATGTTTATGATTGTTTTGTATTTGATGCGAGAACTGATTGGGAGCCAGTGTAGGTCTTTCAGAACAGGAGTAATGTGATCATGTCTTGTTGAACCAGATATTATGCGGGCTGCAGTGTTTTGAGCTAGTTGTAGTGGTTTGAGTGTTTGTTTTGTTAGCCCAAGGTAGATGGGGTTGCAGAAGTCCAGTAAGGGAGTAATTAGAGCTTGGCATACGGTACGGAAGTGTTCTGTGGTGAGGAGGGGTTTGAGTCTTCTGATGATTCTCATCCTGTGGTATACATTTTGGATTGTTTTGCTTACGTGTGTCTTGAGATTCAGTTTGTTGTCCAGGATCACTCCAAGGTATTTTACTTCTGATTTTATTGGTATGGTTGTGTTTTGTACTCTGATGTCCGGTGGGTGGATGAAGTCTGGGTTGCGAGTGATTATTAGTGCCTCCGTCTTGCTGTAGTTGATGGCGAGGTTGTTGTCTTTACATCATCTTGTCATTTGTGTTAGGCAGCCTGTTATTTTAGAGTAGTCTGGGTTGTCAATTGAGATAGGCGTGTATATCATAATATCATCTGCATAGATGGTGTATTGAATGCTGTTCGCTTTCAGAATGTCGCATATTGGCTGGATGTATATGTTGAACAGAAGTGCTGAGAGGGCGGACCCTTGAGGAACTCCTTGGAGGACGTTTATGGGTTGAGAGGTGTTGTGGCCTACCTTGACCTGTATCTGTCTGTCGGTAAGGTATGAATGGAACCATTTTAATGTGGTACCATGAAGCCCAATTTTCTTTAGTCTTTCCAGAAGAGTTTGGTGGTCTACTGTGTCGAACGCTGAGGAGATGTCAATGAAGATCATTAGGATACCTTTTTTGGTGTTGTCTATGATTCGGAGGATGTTGTCAAAGAGGTAGATCAGCAGTGTTTCGACTCCATGGTTGGGGCGGAAGCCGTGTTGGTTGTCATCTAGAGGAGCGTGGTTGTCGATGTGTTCCTGTAGTTGTTGTTGCACTGATTTTTCTATGATTTTTGCTAGAAAGGGTATGCTGGATATTGGTCGTTATGCTGCTGGGTTGCTCTTGTCGAGGGTTGTTTTCTTTGGTATTGGTCGTACTGTAGCTAGCTTTAGTTTATCTGGCATGAGTCCTTGGGTGAGGGAGTTGTGCATCATGTTGTGTTTGAAGTGGAAGCAGCTTGATTTGGTGGCTTTGATCCATGACAATGGGCAAGGGTCCGTAGGAGCGGTGCTGGTTTTGATTGCAGAGATGACGTGGGAGAGCTGTTCTGCTGAGGGTGAGCAGAATGTGTCCCAGGTCTTAGGGTGTGAGTCAGGCTGAGTTGGTGTGCTAGGCGTTGTTGGTTCTGCGGAGTGAAAGTTTTCTCTGATATGATAAGCAAATTCTTGTGGGTCTATTTGTACTTCTTCCTCTGTCCTTTGCTCCTTTGTGAGGATTTTCACCATTTCGAATAGTTCTATGGGTTTGTTTATGGAGGTATTTATCATGTTTGTGTGGTATTCTTTCTTTGATTGGTTGATGTGTTTGCTGTATTGTTTTTGCTTTGTTAGGTATATCTGCTGGTTTTCAGCATCCTTGGATTTTCTCCATCTCCGTTCAATCTTTCTGAGTTCTCTTTTTTCTTGTCGTATGGTTGTGGAATACCAAGGCTTGTGTTGTCTCTTGTTGTGACGGTGTTTCTTTGGTCTGGCAGCTTTTGCTGTGGCGGCCTTGGATAGGGTGTTGTTCCAGTTGGTGATTTGAGTCTCCAGGTCGTCCGTTTCCGTGGTCAGTTGTTGTATCGTGTCCTGCAGGAAAGTGTCTCTGTCGAAGTTCTTGAATCGCCTTTGTGTGGGTGTGTTGTCTGTTTGTTCGTTGAGATTGTCCTTTTGTAGTTGCAACTTTATCTTTATTATGTAGTGGTCTGACCATGGAACTGGGGTGATGGTAGGTGTTGATATTAGGCCTCTTGAAGTTAGGTAGTTGGTTGCGATTTCAATGTGGTTCTTAGCTATCAACAATAGTATTCAGTGATTAAAAGGAGTCATGGCTTTCTCCACCGACTCTCTTCTTTCCTCCACCATTCAGTATGCCACACCGCTACATAAAGGAACATAGAAAATAATGGCAGATACAGACTATATGGCCTATTAAGCTCTACAATCCCTTCCTCTCCTTCAAAGATCCTCTGTGCTGGCTCCATGCTTTCTTGAATTTCCATCTCCACCACTTCTACCGAGAGGCTGTTCCACACATCCACCACGCTCTCCATAAAGTGTTGTTACTCACCTGTAACAGGTGATCTCTGGGAACAGCAGAAATCAGTCTTCACATATGGGTATAGTCAATACCAACAAAGTCCGACTGGGAACACTCCCCAGCATCCAATTGGAAGACTTTTGGGAGCAATCCACTGCACCTGTGCCTCTGTCTTCCCACCTTCCCCAGTCCCCTCTCCACAGTTGAGTTTGTAGCTGAGAGATAAAGGAAAAGAGTATACCCTACAACTCCTAAGGGAAGAAGGCAGGTTGCGAAGATGGATTCCTACTGTTCCCAGAGATCACCTTTTACAGGTGAGTAACACTATCTCCAGGAACAAGCAGGAATGCAGTCTTCACATATGAGACTCACTAGCTCCTGGGAACCAGACTGAAAAACAGGAACAATGGCATCCCGAGGCTAAAGGATGGAGTCGAGGTGGTGTGGATATCAAGTGGCCCCATTGGATTTGATTGCAGGCGACTAGACCATTGCCAAGGAGGTTTGGTACCAGAAGTCGTCCGGGATGGAGGGTAAGTGTTGCATTTAGGTCCTGAAAAGGTGCTGGAGGACAGCCTGGCCAAAGACAGCATCCTGCCGGGAATCCCTGTCTAGACAGTAGTGTGTGGCAAAGGTATGAAGGAGGACACAACAGATGCCGTCAATGGAGTCGGACTTGAGAATGGCAAATTAAGGCTGCCATGGTCCACATGTTGTGAGCAGCGACATGACCCTTTAGGGAGAGTCCTGCCTGAGTGTAAGCAAAAGAAACGCAGTCCGCAATCCTGTTGGACAGGGTGCGCTTTGTCACTGGAAGTCAAGGGTGACTGGGATCAAAAGAAATGAATAATTAAGAGGATTTCCTGTGAGCTTTGGTTCTGTCCAAGTAGAAAGCCAGCACCCACTTGCAATCTAAAGTGTGTAGCGCTGCTTCTGCCTGATAGGCATGCAGGCTGGGGAAGACGACCGGCAGCATCACCGATCGATTGAAATGGAAGGGAGAAACAACCTTCGAGAAAGTATGGATAGATATGAAGAACCACCTTGTCATGGTGGAACCGTGTGTACGGAGAATCCATCACTAAAGCTTGCAGCTTGCTGATGCTATGAGTTGAGGTTAGGACAATGAGAAAGATTACCTTCCAGGTGAGGACTTTTAGAGAAGTAGTTGCTAAAGGCTCAAACAGAGGCTTTAGGAGTTGTGCAAAAATCATATTGAGGTCACAGGCCACTGGCTGCAGTATGAAAGGTGGTTTGGAGAGCAGGAGACCCCACATGAACCACTGCAACAAGAGATGCAAAACAATGGACTGTCTGTCTATGGTCTTGTGATAAGCTGCAATGGCACTAAGATGAACTCGGACAGAGTTAGCCTTGAGACCTGTCGGTGGAGAAGATTTTGTAAAAGAAATTCCACGGGGCAGGTGGAGGGATCAATATGCAATAGAGTAGACACCCAGAAAGGTGTAGATAACATGAGGAGGGATCTAGCTAAGCTTGAAGAATGGTCTAGAATTTGGCAGCTGGGATTTAATGTTAAAAAATGTAAGGTCATGCATTTGGGCTGCAGCAATCCAAGGGAACAATACAATATAGGAGGTGAAGTACTTTTGTCCACTATAGAAGAGCGGGACCTAGGCGTGGTTGTGTCTGATGATCTTAAAGTAGCTAAACAGGTAGAAAAGGCGACAGCAAAAGCTAGAAGGATGCTTGGGTGCATACGGAGAGGAATGGCTAGCAGAAAAGAGGAGGTGATAGTGCCTCTGTATAACTCTTTGGTGAGACCTCATTTGGAGTATAGTGTGCAATTCTGGAGACCGCACCTTCAAAAGGATGTGAACAGAATGGAGTTGGTGCAGTGGGTGGCTACGAAAATGGTTAGTGGTCTTCATTATAAAGCATATGAGGACAGACTTAAGGATCTTAATATGTACACCTTAGAGGAAAGGCGGGATAGAGGTGATATGATTGAGATGTTTAAATACATCCGAGGCATAAATATTCAGGGGGAGAGCCTCTTTCAATTGAAATCAAGTTCTGCTACGAGGGGGACATGGGATGAGGGTGATGGGGGATAGATTCAGGAGTGATATGGGGAAATATTTCTTTACGGAAAGAGTGGTGGATCCGTGGAATAGTCTCCCAATGGAGGTGGTAGAAATGAGGACAGTAACTGAATTCAAAAAACCATGGGACAAACACAGAGGATCTCTAAAGGAAAAAAGGGGACTGTAGTGGTTGATATGGAAGGACAGACTAGATAGGCCATGTGGTCTTTTTTCTTTCATCATATTTCTCTGTTTCTATGCCAGAGTATGAACCTTTGCTATCTGAAAGCATAAGACTGTCTGGTAGATGGATTGCATAATGCAAGTAGGATATCCTGGACCTGTCGTGGAAGGTAGAGGTCAGCAAAGATCAGGCATTCAGCAGCCAAGTAGGGAGGTGGAGGGCCTTTGGATTGGGATGGAGACATGTCCCATACTCCTGCAAGAGGAGGTTGGGTGCATGCCCCAGGCTGAGAGGTGGAGTCTGTGCTAGTCGAAGTAGTAGAGGAAACCCAGCTGGTGGGGCCAATAAGGGGCTATCAGAATCATGGAGCCCCTGTTGGCCTGCAGTTTGAACAGGGTCTTGAATATCAAGGGGATGGGAGGGAATGTGTAGAGGAGGCTCTTTCTCCAATGTAGAAGAAAGGCATCCATCATCTGGCTGTGCAGGGAGGGAAGCCGAGAACAGAACAGTGGAAGTTGTGCATTCTCCAGGGTGGTGAAGAAATCTACCTGGGGTGTGCCCCACATCTGGAAGATCCAAAATGCCATTTCCCGATTCAGGGTCCACTCATGTGGATGGAGGACACGGCTGAGGAGATTTTGTTTGTCTGGGGGACACACCGCTCTGAGATGGATACGCTGTGTGATGGAGAAGCACCAGAGATGAAGGGCTTGCTGGCAGAGAGGATAGGAACCCATTCCTCCCTGCTTATTCACATAGAACATGGCCACTTGGTTGTCCATCCAGACTTAGATCTGTTGGCCCAAGAGTTGGGGTTCAAAAATCCAAAGGGCATTTGTAAGAGCACGAAGCTCCAGGAGAATGATCTGCAACAGAGATTCCTGTGGCATCCATTGTCCCTGCATGGTGATATTGTTCAGATGAGCCCCCCCAACCAAGTTTGGAATCATCGGTTGTCATGGTGCATTGAGGTGAAGGCATCTGAAAAGGTGACCCCTCGAGATGGTTTTGAGGGGAGCACCACTACTGAAGGGAGTCGACCAGAGGATGGGTGATGCAGATTTTGTCTGAGAGGCGCCCGGTTGCTTGGGACCTTTGAGACAAGAGAGAGAGTCCATTGGGCTAGCTACATATGCAGGTGGGCATAGGGCATGACAGGGACTGTGGAGGCCATGTGGCCTAGAAGATGCAGCATCTCCTGAGCCCTTATGGCACTGTAGCCTATGATCCTTTGAGCTAGCTCGATGAGGCGGGCAGAGCGATCCAGTGAAAGGAAAGCTTGGGCCCGCTGAGTATCCAGAAAAGTTCTGATAAACTGGAGCTGCTGGGAGGGCACTAATTGCAACTTCAGCATGTTTAGACCAAATTCCAAATCTTGGAACACAGTTATAGTGTGATGAAGAAATAATTTTACCTCTTGTGGGGGGATTCCCCCCTGATCAGCCAGTTGTCTAAGTAGGGGAAGATGAAGACCCCCAAAGTACACTGAGGAGAAGGATGTTACCAGTGGTGTGCCCCAGGGATCTGTCCTTGGTCCGATTCTTTTTAATATCTTTGTTAGTGATATAGCGGAAGGGCTGTCAGGTAAGGTTTGCCTCTTTGCAGATGATACCAAAATCTGCAATAGAGTAGACACCCAGGAAGGTGTAGATAACATGAGGAGGGATCTAGCTAAGCTTGAAGAATGGTCTAGAATTTGGCAGCTGGGATTTAATGTTAAAAAATGTAAGGTCATGCATTTGGGCTGCAGCAATCCAAGAGAGCAATACAGTATAGGAGGTGAAGTACTTTTGTCCACTAAAGAAGAGCGGGACCTAGGCGTGGTTGTGTCTGATGATCTTAAAGTAGCTAAACAGGTAGAAAAGGCGACGGCAAAAGCTAGAAGGATGCTTGGGTGCATACGGAGAGGAATGGCTAGCAGAAAAAAGGAAGTGATAATGCCTCTGAATAAGTCTTTGGTGCGACCTCATTTGGAGTCTAGTGTGCAATTCTGGAGACCGCACCTTCAAAAGGATGTGAACAGGATGGAGTCGGTGCAGAGGGTGGCTACTAAAATGATTAGTGGGCTTCATTATAAACCATAAGAGGACAGACTTAAGGAAAGGTGGGATAGAGGTGATATGATTGAGATGTTTAAATACCTCCGTGGCATAAATGTTCAGGGAGAGAGCCTCTTTCAATTGAAAGCAAGTTCTGCTATGAGGGGACATGGGATGAGGGTGAAGGGAGATAGATTCAGGAGTGATATGCGGAAATATTTCTTTACAGAAAGAGTAGTGGATCCATGGAATAGTCTCCCAGTGGAGGTGGTAAAGATGAGGACAGTAACTGAATTCAAAAAAGCATGGGACCAACACAGAGGATCTCTAAAGGTAAAAAGTGGACTGTTGTAGTTGTTGATATGGAAGTACAGACTAGATAGGTCATGTGGTCTTTTTCTGTCATCATGTTTCTATGTTTCTATGAATGTAGGCGGCCACCACGGCCATGCATTTTGTGAACACTTGGGGCACGGAGGCTAAACCGAAGAGGAGTACCCAATACTGGTAGTGGTTTTGCTAGACTCGAAACCGCAGATACTGCCTGTGGTGAATGCCTCCTTGAGGTCTACAGAACAAAGCCAGTCGTTCCTCTGAAGGTATGGCAGGAGTATACAGAGGGAAATCATTTTGAATTTTTCTCAAACGAGAAATTTGTTTAGGTCCCTTAGGTCTAGAATGGGCTTGAACCCTCCTGTCTTCTTGGGGATAAAAAAGTAAGGAGGATAGAAGCCCCTGCCCTCTTGGAGGGGCAGAACCTTTTATATGGCCCTCTGAGCTAACAGGGTAGACACCTCGTTTGATAGGAGATTGGCCTTCAGGGGGTTTGCGGGACAAGCCCTTGAGGAGGTGGTCAGGAGTAAGCTTTGGAAATGAAAAGATAGCCCCTCTGGACAATGCTGAGCGTCCACTGCTCTGATGTGATGAAGTGCCACATGTGGGCATAGGAACCGAGTCCGCCTGCTATGTGTAAGGGTGGGGGACCCTGCAGAGGCAGAGAAGTAAAAAAAAAACAGGTGCTGGCTGGGGCTGAGCAGTTGGTTGGAGTTTGGTGCCAGGGCCGGCACTATCCGGTAAGCCGGGCAAGCGTGGCTGGGAGGGCAACGTTGCTAGCCGCCTGCCACCCACCGCTTCAAAAAAGAAAGCAGCCATGGGAGCATTTCTCTGTTCCCGTGGCTCTGCTATCTTTTAAACTGCTGGACCATGGTGTTTGCAGCAGTAATGAGCATTTCCTGTTTCTTGTACAAAACAGGAAATGCTTATTATTGCCTTTAGAAACTCCATGACTCAGCAGTATGAAAGATAGCAGAGCTGCGGGAACAGAGATAAGTTCCCGCAGCTGCTTTCTTTTCTGAAGGATGAATCGGAGCAGACACGGGGGGGAAGGGGCTGGAAGGGAGCAGACACTGGGGAGCTGGAAGGGAGCAGACATGGGATTGGGCTCAAAGGGAGCAGGCACGGGATGGGGCTCAAAGGGAGCAGGCACGGGATGGGGCTCAAAGGGAGCAGATACGGGGGGGGGCTGAAAGGGAGCAGATACGGGGGGTGCTGAAAGGGAGCAGACACTACTACTACTACTGAGCATTTGTATAGCACTACAAGACAAATGCAGCACTGCGCAGACATATAAGAGACAGTCCCTGCTCATCAGAGCTTACAATCTAGTCAAGACAGACAACACAGAAGGTGTAGACCAGGATAAAACAAGGGGGAATGGTAAAGAACAAGGAGATCATGTGAGTCAAGATCCAAAAGCAGCAGAGAAGAGGTGAGTTTTCAGCCTGGATTTGAAAAGGGTCAGAGAAGGTGCCTGACGTACAGACTCAGGTAGTTTGTTCCAGGCGTAAGGTGCAGCAAGGTGAAAGGAGTGAAGTCTGGCGTTAGCAATAGAAGAGAAGGGCACGGGGGGGGGGGCGCTGAAAGGGAGCAGGCACAGGGGGGACTAGATGGGAACAGACACTTGGGGATGGGGCTGGAAGGTGACTGGGTAATAGGAGGGGGGCTGGAAGAGAACTGACAGGTGGAAAGGTGGGGGCTATAAGAGAGTGGAAAAGGGGGAAGGAGGAGAAGGCTGGAGGGAAGGTAGGGGCTTGAAGGAAGCTAACACCCGGGGACGGCACTGGAAGGCAGATGGACAGAGGAGAGGGTGACTGGAAGGGAACTGACAAGCTCAGGCACCCTAATACACTGCTCCCAAAATTCTGCCATTTCCAGGTAGGTCCACCACATGTGGACCAGACTCCTCACAACCCCGCCAACATCCTGGGTCGAATTGAGAATTGGTCTTAGCTAATCCCACCGTCATGCAAAACCACCTACATAGGACCTTACAGCATATCCATTTTCTACCAAGTTACTGACATTAGTATAAATTTTCTTCCAGATTTTCTCCTCAAGAACCCCACCTAGGTCCTCTTCCCATTTTTGAACATAGCTTGGTTTGGTGAATGGCAATCCATACAATTCCCTATACCCTTTTGAAATAGTACCTTGATCCCCAATTTCCACAAGCACATAATTTCAGATACACTAGCCTTTCCCCAAATCAATTATGTGGATCTTACTCTCCAGAAAATGATGCACCTGTAAATACCCAAAATAATGGCGGCCTAATCTGCAGTGTTCATACAACATAGGAAAAGTTACAAATTCCTCATCTTCTAGAAACTGGCCATCTTAACAAAGCCCCTTGTCCTCTCATCGCATAAGTAGCCATGAGCCAACTCCTGGAGGAAAATCCGGGTTGAAAATGATCGGAGTCAAATAAGAAATGTGGTGTTTGCCCACTAACCTACCTTGAAATTGTAACCAAAACTTCAAACTATGTACATCTCAAAAAGAGAATCTTACAATTTATCCTCTTAACCCTGCTTGATGAAAGCCTACCAAGTAGTCCAGCCTTCCCGCCCCCAACAAGGTTCCCTCAATTTCTACCCAAAGGTCTGTCGTCGCCCAATCTATGGAGATCTCCAATAGCCCATAATTGTGCAGGAAGATATTTCTTAAGATCAGGGAATGCCAAATCCTCCCCCCAAACACACTTCTTTGACCTCTGCAAAACAGCCCAGGCCACCTGTGGAGAACGTCAATTCCAAAGAAACCGAGGCAGTTTTTTGTACAGCGATTGAAACAGATTCACCTAGAGCTCCACTCGTACTGTCTGAAATAAATAGAGACACCGAGGAAGAGTAACCATTTTCAGGCAGGCGACCTTCCCATGAGATATTAACCCTGCTCCCCCCTCCAAGTTCTAGACTAATCGGGATATTAGAGGCTTATAATTTTCATTATATAAATGAACTGGATTAGCCTTTATTTGGACCACTAAAATGCCAGACAGCCCTCTTTGCCCACTTAAAGGAAAAGCTTCTCTGTAATCTATCCTCTAAGCCCTTGTCTAACACTCAGGCTAGAATCTTGGACTTGCGCACATTCACCTTAAATCCAGACAATCCACCATATTCGTTCAATTTCCAAATCAAAATTGGCAAGATAATATAGGGCCTTCCCATGGTAAACAAGAGGTCATCAGCGAAAAGAGAGATTCTGAAATCTACCCTCTCCCATCTCTATGCCTCTGAGGTCCATGCTTTAAGTATTTAATGAATAACGCAAAAAGTAGTGTTGAGAGGGCAGCTCAAGGTGGAACAGAAGAATGTTCCTCATTAATTTTAATACACACTTTGGACGCAAAGTACAGGGCCTACACCCACCTCAAAAAATTAGGTCTAGTTCCTATCTTGCCCTGGTGGAGAACATGAAAGTCCAGTCCACCTGATCAAAAGTCTTCTCCTGCATCTTGATATACCACTCAGGCTGAAAAGCATTAGAGCAGTTTATAAATGCTACAAACAGGTGGAAAGAAGTAGGGAGGGTTGGTCCAACACCCTTCAAATGTCATCTTCCACTTGTCTCACAAGCATAAAACCCGCTTGATCCGCAAGAACTAGCTTCAGAATTCCCTCTTGTTCTTATGTAGACTTTCAGAACGAAGAGACCTTTTGCTCATTAAAGTGACCCACTGAAATCCCTACCTCAAAATTTGTATACTTTCCAAACCAAAGTAATTTTTGAAAGAGATGATAAATAAAGGTCCAGAAATGTCTATTTGGGGGCAAAATAAATACAAAAATGGAATGGAATGAGACCAAATTCGGTGTGTAGAAAAAAACCCAGAGGGTCCAAGAAATTTAGCCCCCCCCCCCCACCAAAGGACCTCTACATTTCTATGGGAGAGGAATTTCCAGCACCTGCTACAAAGAAACATTGATGCACTGAAAAATGTAGTTACTCACCTGTAGCAGGTGCTCTCCGCGAACAGCAGGAATAAGTCCTCATGTATGGGTGATGCCCCCCAATGGAGTCCTGCACAGGAATGCTCCCCAGCTTTCAATCAGAAGCTTTTGGGAGCCTCCATTGCGCATGTGAGCCAGCCTTCCCACCTGCTGCAGTGCCATCTTCTCTTCTGTAAGATACAAAAGCTAGTATCCAAAACAACTCCATGGGGAACTGGTTTTGAAGACTTACTCCTGCTGTTCATGGAGAACATCTGCTACAAGTGAGTAACTACACTTTCTCCATGAACAAGCAGGAAATAAAGTCCACACGTATGGGACTCCCAAACTACAGGCTATCAAACAAGAAAAATGAGCCCAACAGGGGCAACAAGGATTGAGAGAAACAGCAGATGTAATCTCCCTTCGGGACTCAACCGATTCAACATCCACAGCAAGCATCAACAACAGGATGACTCTTTCGGTAGCCTAGATGGAGAGAAGGGCCAGTGTGAAAGAGTTGAACCTAAGTCCCACACAGATGTCGAAGTATGGCTTGGCTGAAGTTACTGTCAGGCTGGGCATCCCCATTCAGGCAATAGTGGGCTGTGAAGGTGTGGATAGAGGACCATGTGGCAGCCCTGCAAATCTCCTCCATGGAGACAGAGCGCCGATTGGCTATGGATGTAGCCATGGCCTAGACATTGTGGGCCGTGACATGACCCTCGAGGCTCACTCCAGCCTGAGCATAGGCAAAAGATATACAATTCGCCACCCAAATGGATAGTGTGCGTTTGAAGACCACTATGCCCAGCCTGTTGGGATCAAAGGAGATGAATAGCTGCATAGAGCGAAGGCATGGAGCTGGTCCGCTCAAGGTAGAAAGCCAGCACCCATTTGCAATCCAATGTGTGCAGCTGGGCCTCCGCCCTGTTGGTGTGAGGCCTAGGAAAGAAAGTGGACAGTACCACAGACTAGTTGAGGTAGAAAGCCGAAACCACCTTAGGCAAGAAGGGCAGGTGGATATGTAGCACCACCCGGTTATGGTGGAATCTCATGTACAGAAGGTGAGCCACCAGAACCTGAAGTTCACTGACTCAGGGAGCAGAGTTGAGCACCACCAGAAAGACAACCTTCCATGTCAGGAACTTCAGTGGACAGGTAGCAAGCAACTCGAAAGGTGCTGACAACAGCTGTCCCAAGACCACGTTTAGATCCCAAGTGACTGGCAGGGGCTTAATTGGCTGCCTCGACAGGAGCAAGCCCCACATGCAGCAGGCCACCAGTGGCTGAGCAGAGATGGGCTTCCTCTCCAAGCCCCGGTGGTAGGCCCCAATCGCAGTCAGGTGTACTCGCACGGAGTTAGACTTGATGCCCAAATCAGAAAGAGGATACAACGCCTTTCCTGCCCACCAGAGGGAGAACCGGCCCCTCTTGAAAGCATAGGTGTGGTATATGGAGTCCTTGCCAGAGGCTAGGAGGACATCCATCACTTCCCCTGGTAAGTTAAGGTTAGACAGGACTACCCATTCAGCATCCATGCCATAAGGGCCAAGGACCAGACGTTCGGGTGCAGAAGAGTTCTGTCCTCCTTTGAAATGAGGTCGGGTTTGCAAACCAAAGAAGAGAGGTTCCCAGCTGGAGAGCTGCAGCAGCAGGAAGAAACACGGCTGTCTGGGCCAGTATGGGGCAATGAGGATCATGGTCCCCCTGTCTGCCCGCTTGAGAAGGGTCTTCGCCACCAGCAGAATTGGGGGAGCGCATAGAGCAAGCCCACCCCACAGTTGAGGAGGAGGGTGTCTGACACCAGCCTGCCCTTTGTAGAAACAGTCTACCTGCACATTGCACAGGGACGCAAAAAGGTCCACTGTCGGCAAGACCCGCTTCCGAAAGATGTGGTCCTCTACCCTCCTGTTGAGGGTCCATTCATGGGGCTGGAGAACCTGACTGAGGTGGCCCACCAGTATGTTGAGCTCCCCGGACAGGTAGGTCGCCTGCAGCGCCATACCATGGGCCACTGTGAACTTCCAGAGGCATACCGCCTCCCAGCACAGGAGATATGAACACGTGCCTCTCTGTTTGTTGATGTAGAACATGGCCACTTGGTCGTCTGTCTGGATGAGGACCACCAATGTTAGCTAAGTGCACATGGAAATCCCTGAGTGCATCAACAGCAGGCAACAACAGGATGACTATTTCAGTAGCCTGGACGAACAGAAGGGCCCATGGGAAAGAGTTGAATTTAAGTCCCAAACAGATGTCGGAGCTCCAGAAAGTTGACCTGGTGCAGGCTGTCCTGCTCTGAGCAAAGGCTTTTTGGTCCACAGGTCATCCAAGTGCGTGCCCCATCCCAGTTTGGATGCTTCCTGGGGGACGGCATCAGCTGGAAAGGAAGACCTCTGAGCAGGTGCCACTGCTGTGGCCAGCACTCGAGGATCCGCCATCTTGCACGAGAGGTAGGAAATGGACACCATCTCAGTCTCGATTTCAGCCGCTCTCTCCTACATGGGCTTGCTGAAGAGGTTCTCACCGGTGCATGGCACATCCGCCAGCTTGTCCTGGACCCACTGCTCCAGGTTGGAGGACTGGAGCCAGGCAAGCCAGTATGCACTGATGCCCCCTGCCGCCACACTGCCCACTGACTTAAATGCATCAAATGTGGCACACACCATTTACTTGGACACATTCTTTCCATGGCCAACCAGGGTACAGCTCGCTCAGGTCCCCCATGATGTCCTTCAAGAACATCCCCATATAGAGCTGATAAGATAGGACCTGGGCAACAAGCATGGAGCCCAGAAAACAGCACCTCCCAAACCCATCAAGTCTCTGCTGCTCCCAACTGGGGGGCACCGACAGGTGGGTCTTGGAACTCCAGATGCACCGCATGGTGGATTTCACGACCAGGGAGTACTGTGGTAGTTGTGGCTTCTCAAACCCCGGGAGTCTTCTGCACCCGGTAGTGAGGCCAGACAGCGACTGATGGCTGGCACAGACATCGGGTTCTCCCACATGCGGAGCAGGAATCGTTGAAGGATCCAGTGCACAGGCACTATGACAGCTTCCTTCAGCACAGAGGGATATTGGAGGATCTCTAGTTCTTCCACCATCAGCTCATCCTCCACCTCTAGTGAGAAGGGAATCATCTTATACATGACCCAGACAAAGTCCTGGAAGGACATATCCTTCGGGCAGAACAGCACTGTGGGAATGCCTGGGGATTCCCTCTTGGTGAACAGGGACTCTCTCTTCATGACTGAGGAGTCCTCCTCAGTCTCCTAGCCATCAGACTCAGATTCCAAAAGGAAGTCAAAGTACCTTCTGGCTTCCTTCCGGCACAGGCTCCACTCCTTTGGAGGCAATGCCCACCTACAGGGCCAATGGCATTCATCCCCTGAGCATCAGGGACATCAGAACCAGAGATGCTGGAGAGGGATATTGAGGCGGCGCCCGGAGTGGACTCCGACTGTCGACCCAACATCCTTCTCTCAGGTGGAAGGGCGTGAGTCTCAAGGATAGGCTGCACCTCTGGAGGCGATACCACCGGAAACATCGGAGCCATGGGAGCCTGAATGTGCGCTTTGAGGGCCCGAAGGCACTCGGTAAGCACCACAGTCTCAGAGGACATAGGAGCCGGGGCACCGACCCCGGTACCCGCTCCAGGGACTCCACGAAGGTTGGTCATTGGGAGAATGCCTGGGGCTCTCCAGGGCTTTTGGAGTAGATTCCTCCTGCCGGGGAACCTTTGCAGGCCACTCCTAGTCATCACTCTCAGTATTGCGCCAAGGGGCTCAGGTGCCGATGCTCATGCTTGGCATGGCTTCTAGTCGCCCCCTTTAACACCGATGAGGCTGACAAGGAGTCCTTCCAAGGCTCTGAGTCAGTGAAAAGCCTCCAATCCATGCTCCTGTGGCCCCTTGGCTCTGAGTGAGCACATGCACCGCGTGAAGCCAAAGTCTCAGCATCGCTCTTCAAGGGAGTCAACACCAACATTGATGCCGGTGCTGAGGATGCAGAGTCCAAAGATCCGAAGAGGGACTTGCACGGTTTCTCTAGACCCTTGAGGCCCTGTTTGGTCATCTGAAGACACAACATGCAAGTGGCAGGCTCATGATCAGGGCCGAGGCACTGAATGCACAAACAGCACAGTTACTTACCTGTAACAGGTGATCTCCGGAACAGCAGGAATTAGTCTTCACATGTGGGAGACGTCGCCGAAGGAGCCCGCACGGGAATGCTCCCCAGCATCCAAACACAAAGCCTTTGGGAGCACCCCTCGCGCCTGCGCGGTGGCCTCCCGCCCTTCCTACTGCCTCTCCCCAGTTGAGTTCATAGCTGAGAGAGAAGGAGAGGAAGAGGAAGGAATAGAGAGATACAACTCCTAGGGGAGGTGGGCGGGTTGTGAAGACTAATTCCTGCTGTTCCGGAGATCACCTGTTACAGGTAAGTAACTGTGCTATCTCCAGGAACAAGCAGGAATGAGTCTTCACACGTGGGGACTCCCTAGCTGAGGGTGCCAGGGGAGATCCCATAAAATGCGAAACCCTGGCAGGAAGGCATTTTCCCAACCTGGATCCCTGGCATCCCCTGAGGGATGGAGGGTAGGAGCTGAGAAGAAAAAAAGGTTCCAGAGGAAGAGGAACAGCAAAACCAAAGACTACATGGGGAGAGTAGTCTTTAGAATGCAAGTCAGTATCATTAAGTATTTAATGAACTAGTACCACATAGAGCATACCTACCGGATCGTAGGAAGGAGAACTGTGATGGAAGGTACTGTAGACTCAGTAGCGAAGTCTTCGAGGGAACTTCACAGCAGTGAGGGGGAAGTTCCAAATCCGGAAGGGCAGGAGACCCAGGTGTCAACTGGTGCAGGAGAAGAATGGCAGGTCTTCAAGGAAGCTTTATGCGAAAAGCTGAGCACTCCTACAGGAGCAGAGTCCCTAACCCTGAGGGCTAGAAGTAGAAGACTGGCCGATCTGGAGAGCCCAGTCCAGAGGAGAACAGGGGCGTACCCCGGAACCGAAGAGTACACTATCTGCCCTAGCTGAGAAAAGGAAGACATAGGGCCTGAACCTCAAGAAGAGGTGCATAACAAAAAAAAATAGAAGCTGTTGACTTCACAGCAGAAAGTTGAGTATAACCGGTCCCAGATATCGAGCCGTAAGAAAATAGGCAAGCGGACTGGTCGGACCCCATAAGGGGTAAACGCAAGTACCTGCAATAGGGAGATAGACGGTAATACACAGGGTGCTGTGGACATCTCCCAGTAGGCGCCTACCGATACAGATAAATATCTAATATATATCTAGGTAAGTAGGGCAGGGAGAGCGCCCACCCAGGTACTAAAAACATGTATGCCGAGGAACATACATACGGGAGTATAATACTGATAAGTCGGACCTGCCACTTATCCACAGAAGAACGCCTACCTGGGAAGGTGGCGGGAAAGATCCATCCAAGAAACAAGGGGGGGGGGGTCTATGTCTGTGGAGCAGTGGCAGATCAGCGAGATTAACAGTACGGTTGCGTGAAGGGCACATCAGGGGAAAGGTCTACGATGTGTCCCCATGGCAGGCACGCAGAAAAAAACTTGTCCCCCGCACAAAACGGGAGACAAGAGGGTATAGTCATCGATAGCCATGGAGTGACTAAGAAGTCCATTCCCTCATATGGAAAAAACCCTCAGAGACAAGGGTCCCTGCCTTATGGGAAGCTGCTCTGAGGATTGCAGAGGGCAGCGTGCAGGAGGCGGGGGAAAACTGACAGGAGTCAGAGACGTCGCCACATCCCGGAAGCTAGAACGAAACCTGCGGGGAGTGGCAATATGCCAGGTAGCAGAGCATCTGGCAGAAGCAGTAAGCACTCTTGGTGACTCCTGCACGCACAGTAACTGACAAAAAACAAGGGGAAAGGTCTACACTGGAAGAAGAAATTTCGGTATGGCATCTGCTCAAGCAGGGGAACCCTGGAAGAGAAGGGTTCGAGGGATGTACCTAAGGGTAAGTCAGTTGAGGGATAGAAGTCCCTGGGGCCAGAACTATCATGGAATAGCGGTGACCTCCCTCTTCCAACAAGTAAGAGGGAATACCGTAACCCCCGGACAAGCATCCGAACCACTTGCCATACTGAAAACGAACCCCAGTGTAGAGCTAGAAGAATAAACTTCCGGTAGAGAAGTTAATCGTAGGCCGCCGCATACAAGAGCCTAAAGCTGCTTGGTATGAGCATCCTGGCGCGGGCCCGGGAACCGCCGACCGGAGTGAGACGTCCCTTGCTTGGGCGCACCTGGCGGGTGGGCGGACGGCTGAAACTTTCTCTTCCTCGGGAAAGAAGGTCTGGCAGGACATTTCCCACCCCCGGGGGGAAGAGAAGACTTAGGATGGCTTCCAGTGCTAGGAAGGTCAGCGGAGCACTGAGCAACCTGATGTAACGCTTCGCTATTGAAGAGGTTTTCTCCAGCACACGGAGAATTACCCAGATTATGTTGTGCCCATCTACACAAGTCGGACGCCTGCAGCCAGGCTGTACGACGCGCTCCAATGGCAATAGCAGAGGACCTGCTAACAGACTGAAAGGAGTCTAGAGAAGCACGAGAAAGGAACCCAGAGATATTCCTGCAATGATAAAGAGGCAAGGAATATTCAGAGGCCTTAGTTGCAGACAAAAGGGGAGACAAGAGAGATAATCTCTTGGTGACCTCCCGGAGTGTCAGGCTCATATAAAACATATATGAAATAATTCTGGAAGCCAACATGGACGTTTGGAAGGTCTGACGCCCAAAGGTATCCAGCGCTTTAGAGGCACGACTGGGAGGGCGAGAAGAATGTTTCTTCTTACTTCCGACCTTCCGCAGCGCTGATTCCACCACAATGGAATGATGTGGAAGCTGGTGCTCCTGAAAACCCGGGGAGGGGGGCACCCGATACTGAGCATGCATGGCTGTAGACGGTGAAGGAACCCTCAAAGGCAACCGCCAAACCCCCAGCAGAAGATCCTGCAGGGAAGGGTGTAGAGGAAGCATTACGGCTGCCTGTTCCGCAGGACCTGGACTTAGGGAAGGACCCGGGATAGGAATGGCAAGCAAGTCCGCCATGTCAAGGAGAAAATCCTGAAAAGACGGCTCTCCCAGAGGGGCTATTCCGGGGGAGGCTAAGGCGGAAGGTGCCGCCTGGACACCAGAAGGCCTAGCGGACTGGTGCCCACTGGACAGAGAAGGACACCAACAGTCCCGATTCGAGGCAGTTAGTAGTGTGTCTTCGGTTCCGGGAATTGATGCCCAGCTAGGCATCGACGGGGTCGATGGCACCGATGGAACCGCAGGAATCGGCCTCGGCCCCGACCCCGGCCTCAGGGACGGCACTGCCCCCGGCGGTTGAAGTGGTTCCGAGGCAACCGGAGAGCAGTGGTCAGTAATCTCTGCACTGTGTCGCCTGAAACGTGTCGTAACCAAGCCTTCTAGGCTGGGTATCGATTCGAGACAGGGCATCGAACCGAGCGAGGAGACCGACCCCCTCCTAGAGGGCCCCGGCGGCGGTGGCGGTGCCGGCGATGCCGAACCCGGAAAGCGAATCGGAATCGCATCGATCGGTGCCGCAGGCATCGAGGACCCCCGAGGACGAAGCTCGGTGAAGGGGGAGACACCCGACACCGACGACGACGGCGGGAGATAGGCACCGCTAGATGCCGGGACTCCTCTCGAGCCTGTCTTACCGAGAGGAAAAACCCCTCCGGTGCTTACTAACCGGCCCCAAGGGTACCCAGGTAACCCGACGACGAGCCCCGGCGGGGAGTGAAACGCACAACTCCGGCGCTGACGCCGGGGCACCGGTGCTTCTTGACGCCAGAACCAACCCCGCTGTTGGCCGGGACGACGGAAATCCCGGCTGGGTCGAATCTATCGAAGTCCCCGAGGCCCCCCTTCTAGCGACGAGCGGAGCACTCGACGTCCGCATCGATGCCAGGGAATCGCCCGTCCGGGACAGATTGATAGGTCCCAAAGGTACCGGGGGAGCCAGGCGGTGATCCCTGGCGAGGAGTGGAGCACTCGACACCGATGCCGGCGCCGGGGAGGCGGTGCCGCTCAAAGCCGGTACCAACCCCGCACAGAACTGGGATGCAGGAAAGCCAGTCCGGGCCGAATCGATCGGCCCCGAAGGTACCGAGGGCACCAGATGACGATCCCCGGCGAAGAGTGAGACACTCGACACCGACGCCGATGCATCGGTACCGCCCGAGGAGGGTACCACCTCCGCGCATGGCTGGGATGTAGAAACGCCAGACTGGGTCAAGACGATCGGCCCCGAAGGTGCCGAGGACACCAGCTGACGATCCCCGGTGAAGAGTGAAACACTCGACACCGACGCCGATGCCGAGGAATCGGTACCGCCCGAGGCGGGCACCACCCCCGCGCATGGCTGGGATGCAGGAAAGTCAGACTGGGTCGAGTCGATCGGCCCCGGAGGTGCCGAGGACACCAGCTGACGATCCCTGGCGAAGAGTGGAACACTCGACGCCGACACCGATGCCGGGGAATCGGCACCGCTCGAAGCGGATATCACCCTCGAGCATGGCTCGGGAATGTTCTGTGAGGAGCGAACCCCAGGAACAACCCGAAACCCCACGGATGCTTTGGAGCCCGAAGACGCCCGCCGGGGTTTATTTGCCAAGGAGGACTCGAGGGGGAGGCCGGAGCCATCGTCATGCCGCGCATGAGACTCACCCCTCAAGACTTGGCTAGTCTTAACAGACTGTTGTGTGGTTACCTGATCCTGGAGAGAAGAGAAAACCGATGACCGCACCTTAGGAGGAAAGACGTCATCGAGGGACACCCGAAAAAGGGAAGGTCTTCTCCCGATACTGAAGCCCGGAGGACCGGGGGAAAAAGGATCAGGGCCCAAACAGGAGAGGCACCAGGCATTGGAGTCTAAGTAAAAAACGAAGTCTCCACAGTGAGGGCACTTCTTAGGGGAAGAAAGCTCCATGCTGGAAAGCCCAGTAAGCCTCAAAAGGACCAGAGGGAAAGAAGTTCCCTCAAGTGATTAAAAGAAGAAAAAGCACCGGTGGTGCCCGTGTCGGCGGGAAAAAAGGCCGTGACCACAAGAAACAAGAAAAGGAAAATGAAAAAGAAAAAAAGTTTCTGCGGTAGCAGGAGGTACGTCCTGCTTGCTCCGCGGAAAACGAAAAACTGGGGAGAGGCAGTAGGAAGGGCGGGAGGCCACCGCGCAGGCGCGAGGGGTGCTCCCAAAGGCTTTGTGTTTGGATGCTGGGGAGCATTCCCGTGCGGGCTCCGTCGGCGACGTCTCCCACGTGTGAAGACTCATTCCTGCTTGTTCCTGGAGATTGTGGTGGTCCATCACAGAAAAGGTGCGCGCACAGGGGGTACACTTTTTAAAACTGCTGGCCAGATTGACATTGTCAGGAAAATGGCCTCCGCAAGGTTGAAGGGCTCAATACCGGTGAATGGTACCGAAAGAAACTGGGAAAAAAGAATGTGCTGCTCAGTAGAACAAAAATGAGAAAACAAGGGGAAAAAAGACTCCACACGATGGCTGGCACTGGCGAATCCAGCACCCTGATGACAGACAGAAAATGGCAGATGGAAGAACTGTACAAAAACACAAAAGTGGCACAACTCTGAAGGGCTGAAGAACAGCTTTTCCTGGTAGCTCAAGGAACATGTCTGTAGGGCTCCGTAAAAGAAGGGAACTGGAGAGAAGATGGCGCTGCAGCAGGTGGGAATGCAGGCAGGCAGGCACGCATGAGCGATCAAGGCTCCCAAAAGCTTCTGATTGGAAGCCGAGGAGTGCTCTCGTGCGAGGCTCCGTTGGGGCCCGACACCCATATGTGAGGACTTACTTCCCGCTTGTTCACAGGGAACACAGCTATTAGAGAACTGCTCTTTTCAGACTGCTTCATGTTTATATACTTATCTGCCAATGACAGATCATTAGAATCAATACGTTAGAAATATTTTTAAATAAATAATTGCATAAAGTGGGAAAGGTGTAGTCATGTGTAAAAGGATGGGTCAGGGGTCCAATGTTTTAGAACAGGGCTTTTGAACCAAATATTTGGAGGATACCCAGCCAGTCTGGTTTTCAGATATCCATAAAGAGTATGCATGGGACCACATATCACCTATCCTCTATGCCCTGCACTGGCTTCCGGTCTCATGTAGAATTACCTATAAATCACTAGTTACTACGTTCAAGATCTTTAATAATATAGCACCGTCCTTCCTGGCTATGCTCGTCAATACCCCACAGGAAAGCAGGTCAAGAAGAATAGTGAACCTACACATGTTACTAGTTACGGATACCATTCGAAAGACGAGGCAGAAGACTAGCAACACTGCTTTCTCATTCTAGGCACCCACATTGTGGAACAGCCTCACAGTTAAACTAAGAGAAATTAAAGACCTTCAATCGTTTAGAAAGGAACTAAAAACCTATCTATTTACTCAGCACTATTACAACCTTCAACATGATGATGTTCAGAATTCACAGGCCAGCACTGACCAACAACCATATTCTAATCCTACGTAGACAAAGCACACACCCACACCTCTTACACAGCTATTTTGCCATCTAGATCACCCAGCTTACGGATATATTTGATGCCACATCTGTAAATAGTTATCTGATGTAATTGAATGTAATTTGAATGTAATTAGTTATAGGACGCGGCATTGCTTGCCACTAGTCCCATCTGTTCCATGCTAAGAGTTAAATAGTTAAGATGTCCTCCAACTGTTCTTTATAAAAATAATAATAGCTTGCTATTATTACGTTTTGTTATTTGTAAACCGTCTCTGATCTCTGGAAGAGGTGGTGTAGAAAAAAATGTATAAATAAATAAATAAATCCGCATACAATGGAATCGGTGCATGCAAACTCTCTCATTCCTAGTCATTGTGGATCGCCGGAAAATCCAATAGGCTGAGTCCAAAGAATTAGAGTGATAAGAAGGGATCTTGGATTTAACTCACACTTTTGTCTGTAGCAGTTAATGGCGAGTTATAGTCAGGGACAGTAGGCATTTTCCCATCTCCAGAGGGTTTACAAGATAACAGGATTTGAACCCTGACCTTCCCCAGTTCTCAGCCTACTGCTCTCAGCATTACGCTACTCCTCCACTGCAGTGCAGTGATAAAAGTCGCAGAGAAACAACAAAATTACTCATATTTCTGCTGACGACTTAAAAGCCCAAGTCTCTGTTAGTCACGCCCATGGGAAAGTCTTGAAATACATGCTGGATCCTTTTGCCATGTTGTATCTTTCAGGGTTTCGGGCCATAGTAAGAAGAAAGTTTCCAAAAAAGTTTGCTTTAGATTAGGTGGTTGCAGAAAGTGAAAACCGGACGAGCAGGAATTTCTTTCATTTCTTTTATTTAGTTGGTATTTTTTATATACCGCCTTTCAGTTTTATCACTGGCTACGGTGGGGGGGGGGGGGGGAGGGGTCAGCTTTTTTTTTTTCAGATCTCTGGGTTACCTATAACCATAAGATGCACTCACTCTGTATTTTTCCTCACTTTGTATTACAACAGGTTTCCCTGAATGTTTTAAACAAAGATAGGTATTGTGGTTGGCATGCTAGTCCCCTTGAATAGGCAGAAACAAGGCTCAGCAAATGCAGTATGTTGTAGGTGATGACCTCGTTCTTGGACTAAGTCAATACATCTATGACTAGCTTCTGAGGGTCAGAAGGAGGGAAGAAACTCACTATTAGCATATATCACACATGGAAAAAGGACTTGAGAGACCTTGGGAATTGTTTTGTATAAATCACTACCAGAAATAACTCTACCGCCTGTCACATTTTTATCACTTTAACATACCAATCTCCCCCTCCCCCTGACGTAAACAGACCGGATAAAGGGATAACGCTGCTCAAAGAATGGTCACAGATGCATTAAATGAAGTTGAAATTTTCTTGGCCATGCTTCTAGGATTACAGCCTTCATATTTCATCGATTTAATTAGAACTGTGAGGGCTGCAACCCAGTTGGGCCTTCAGGACTTCTCCACGGAATATTGGTGAGATGTGTTTTCACAAACTGCCTCAATCGTATGCAAATAGATCTCATGCAGATCCCTTGGGGAAATCATGAAAACGTGACTGGATTGTGACCCATGAGGATCAAGTTTGAGGATCCCCGCTCTATGGTTTTAAAAGCAAACATTAGCACACTACTTCTGTAATGCTTTTGGGCTACATCGGTAGCTTGGTCTGCATCGATCTGATACAGGGACATAGTTCAAAAACAAGTCAAGTATACTAAGTTAATCCAATAGAAAGACATTGCCCACAGCTTGTTTATTGACCTTTATTTCTAATTAAATGAACAAATGCTTAAATGTCAGTTTCCGGTGTAGAATATGGGACAGAAAATGCTTGGATCCAGGATGCTGGAAGCAATGAGAAATTAGATGACCCACGCTCAAAACATTACATATTCAACTGAATGAGACTCCACAAAGCACAACACATTCCGCAGAGTCACGTGATTCTAAGAAAAGCGTTCATCCATTCAAGGAAAGTGAATGGATAGATGCAGATGAGTTGATTTACTTAGGCAAATTCCCCTATACTTGAACACCTGCGCCCTGTATTTTTCAACTCTGTCCATGAATGCACCATGCCGAAGAGATGCATCAAGAAGAGAAGGGGGACATCCATCTCCCATCTCACCTGTAGGAGAGAGACATACAAGCCTGAAAATACCTGCAAAGGCCACTAGAGGTTATCATCTGACCAACTGTTCGAATCCTCTTAGGAGAATCAAGAGGATTCTAAATTCTGTTACTGTGGCAGGCTCTCCGGAGTTTAAGGCAGGAAGTAAGCTATGTACCTGAAGCTGTGAATGCAATGTTAGCAGGAGACCTGCTGGGCATATTCATGTCTTGGATTGAATGGAGTGGTGAATTCCATTTTTAATTCATTAAAAGACACATTTTAGATAGTCCTTGGAAATCGGAATTGAGATGTCGAAGTGACAACGAACACACTTCCGGGGGTATTTTAGAAAGGGCTTTGCCGAATGTGGAGCCTTTTCTAAAATATGAATAAGGAGGTGCAGGGGGGCATGGGCTTGTGCCCTTTCATGGAGCCAAAGGGGCCATTTTACAAACCTATAAGTGAGAAAATAATCAACTGAAGAAACTCAGCAACTTACACGTGTAGGTGCCGACACTCATATGTGGAAGTCGATATTTCACACGTCTTGCTTTTAAACACCGGCACTTACATGTGGCAAGTGGGTCAGTTTGCAAACCTGTACGTGTAAATGCCGCCATCTAACTACAGAGGGCGCTATCCCCAGTTTAGAGAGGGAAATAAACAATGGGGGATTAAGAAAGCCAGCCCCCTTAATCCCTCCTATAAAGGGCTGGCCGAAAGTAGCACTTTTTAAAAACCTAAATGTGCAAATCCCGATGTGGACAATTTTGGTCATACTTGTGTATTCTCTATGAAAAGGTGAATACAAGTACAGACTTCTGACCCGCCCACGCCACTCCCTAACACACCCCAACACTACCCCTTGTGACATCTACATAGTAAGGGCACCTGTGTGTAATTTCCCGATTCCACACGTGGAACATGAGGAAAGGCTTCTAAACTAATCCCCTAAATAGCACAACAGCTGAATCATATTGACTAAACTTCCAAGCAAGTTCCTGTTACGTACATGTAATTTCTAAAACAGCTAGATACACAGGATATATATGTGAAGGGAGGGAATATTCTCTGAGACCTTGAGGCTCTTTGGAATGTATTAGACAGAAGTACTACTTGAAATAAAGGACTTTTTCTCCAAAAGAAGGAGAGGATTGTCCTCCACGATGATCCGCAGTGCCACTGTATGCCTGGCAAAGCACCACCCCTTGCCCCCTCCTTCTTAGAATCAAAGGCATTTTCTCTGAGACACGTTCGGCCCTTCCCAGCCCCAATGGGCAAGTGACTTAGCCAGGCGTTTCTTGCACCATGTTCCTAATGTAATTTTAGTGATGATCTATGTTAAACAATATGATCATCCGAGAAGGAACACACCTCACAATATAGTTTTGCTGGATCAAATATTTACATAGGTTTCAAACACCTCCAAGAGTCTCTGGAATGGCTCGTTGCTTCTCCAGTTTTGGGCAATCTCATGCCTTCTTCCAGAGCAAAGGAAATGATCACTACGCCGCAGTCTCAGAAGAGAGACTCAGCTGCATGTACACCTAGCATACACTGGGAGACGTGAGCTCAATTCCCAAAAGACTCAGGCACCAAAGTGCCTTAATACTCAAAGCTGAACCCTCTGCTCCCTACAGCAAGGTTTGCTGGCCATTCCCTCACTTTCAGTGGCAAAGGTGGATTCTACTGGTTGGCCAGTGTTTAGCTGCGCAGCCCCAAGTTATGGAGTACTGTCCTCTCTGGATATTCAACTGAACCAAAATTTACTCTGCTTCAATGAGCATCTTAAAACTTGGCTTTATTCATAATCATTTTTACAACATCAATTAGTTCAGTGGTTCTCAACCCAATCCTCTGGGACCCCCAGGCCAGTCAGGTTTTCAGGATATCCACAATGAATATGCACAAGATAGATCTGCATACAGTGGAAGCAGCACATGCAGATCTATCTCATGCATATTCATTCTGGATATCCTGAAAACTTGACTGGCCTGGGGGTCCTAGAGAACTGGGTTGAGAAGCAGCGAATTAGTTTATTGAGGAAAGCTACAGCACTGGGAAAGCAGAGTTACTCACCTGTAACAGGTGATCTCCAGGAATAGCAGGAATTTAGTCTTCACATATGGATGACATTGGTACCGACGAAGCCCGTGTGGGAACGCTCCCCAGCGTCCAATTGGAAAGCTTTTGGAAGCACTCCTCCACTGCACCTCAGTGTCTTCCTGCCTTTCCAACTCCCTCTCTTTAGTTGAGTTTCTAGCTGAGAAAAGGAAAGTAAACGAAACCCTATAATTCCTAGATGGGAGAGGAGGGCGGGTTGTAAAGACTAAATTCCTGCTGCTCCCAGAGATCACTTGTTACAGGTGAGTAACTACATTACCTTCAGGAACAAGCATGAATGCAGTCTTCAACCATGGGACTCCCTAACTCTCAGATACCAGATTGAAGTGACCTCAGAATCGGTGGAAGTTCACCTCGGAGTAGGCATGAAGAGATCATAGATCCTACATGGATTTCTGGTATCGTCAAAGTCCAGGACGGAGGGTAGGAGTTGCATCTAAGTCTGAAAGAGGTGCAGGTGTACAGCCCGACCAAACATGGCATCCTGACAGGAGTCCTGGTCCAGACAATAATGGGCAGCAAAGATATGGAAGGAAGACCAAGTTGCTGCCTTGCAAATTTCATCAATGGCTACAGGGCATATGTTTGCCATGGCGCAAACGTGAGCAGTAACATGCCCTTCCAGAGAGAGTCCTGCTTTGCCACAGGCAAATGAAATATAGTCCACTATCCATCTGGAGAGCATACGCTTAGAAACAGATAACCCCAAGTGCCTAGGGCTAAATGAGATAAACAACTGCGAGGCTTTACAATGATCTTGAGTCCTTCGGAGATAGAAAGCCAATGCACATTTGCAGTCAAGAGTGTGCAGAGTTGCTTCTGCTCAAGACACATGTGGTTTAGGAAAGAAAACTGGAAGGTAAATTGACTGGTTTAAATAGAAAGGAGACACTACCTTTGGCATAAAGTGTGGGTGAGATTGAAGGACGACTTTGCCATGGTGGAAGTGGATATAAGGTGGATCCACCACCAAAGCCTGAAGCTCACTCATGGGTCTAGCTGAAGTGAGGGCAGTTAGGAAGATTACCTTCCAAAAGAGGAACTTAAGTGAGGTTGTGGCTAATGGCTCAAAGGACGGCTTGAGAAGCTGCATTAGAATGACATTGAGGTCCCAAGCTACCAGAGTGGCTTAATGGGCGGTTTGGACAGCAGGAGACCTCTCATGAAATGCGCTACTAGCGGTTGCATGGAGATGGGCTGTTCATCCGGTAGGTGATGAGAGGCCGCAATGGCACTGAGGTGGACTTTCACCGAGTTTGTCTTTAGACCTGTCGAGGACAGGTAGAGGAGATACTGGAGGAGTGACTCCACTGGAGCAGAAAAGGGATTGAGTATTTATGCCACTTAAAAGTATATGTATGTCTGGTGGAGAGCTTTCTAGAAGCCAAAAGGATCTCCTTAACCTCTTGAGTAAGGTCAAAGCCTTGTAAAGCTATGCTCTCAGCAGCCAAGCTGTGAGGCGGAAGGATTGTGGATTGGAATGGAGTAGTGAGCCATTGTCCTGGGAGAGGATATCAGGCGCATATCCCAAATGCAGAGGATGAGTCCGACTCAGACGCAGTAGTAGTGGAAATCATGGTTACCACGGCCAGTGAGGGAGTATGAGAATAACTGAGCCCTTATTGGACTAAAGCCTGAAAAACATCCTGGGAATGAGGGGTATAGGAGGGAAAGCATAAAGCAGACCCTGACCCCAGTGTAGGTCAAAGGCATCCATCTTTTGGTTGCTGGATGTCTGAGTTCTCATGCAGAAGCGAGGAAGCTTGGCATTTTGTGGAGTCGAAAACAAATCTATGTCTGGAGTTCCCCAGATATGGAAGATGTAGGACGTTGTGTCTGGATGGAGAGACCATTCGTGGGGAAGAAGGATGCGACTCAGTCTGTCTGCCAAGACACTGAACTCCCCCAGGAGGTACACAACTTAGAGGTGTATTTGATGAGCAATGGCAAAGGACCACAGATGTAGAGCCTACTCAGAGAGAGCCCATGATCTTGTTCCTTCCTGCTTGTTCACATAGAACTTGGCACCGATTGTCCATCCTGACTAAGACTTCTTGTGCTCTGAAGTAGTGCTGAAATACCTGGAGGGCATTTGAGATAGCACGAAGTTCCAGGAGATTGATCTGGAGTTGTGACTTTTGCATTGTCCATAGACCCTATGTAGTCAGGTTGCCCAGATAGGCTCCCCAAACCAGTTTGGAGGCATCCGTTGTCAGGGTGAACTGAAGTAGAGGCATCAGGAAAGGTGACCCTACGAGCAGATATTCTGGAGAACACCACCACTGAAGGGATGTGGTTAGAGGGGCAGTGACTTTGATCCTGTCCCAGAGGCAGCCTGAAGCCTGCTTCCACTGGGAGGCAAGGGTCCACTGGGCTGTCCACATAGGTAGTCGGGGCACATGGGATGACATGTACTGTAGAGGCCATGTGCCCAAGGAGCTGCAGCATCTCTCAAGCAGTCAAGATGGTCTCATTGGACTAGACGGGCACAACAGAGCTGGGGCATAAATGCCCTGGACTGCTGGGTGTCTAAGTAGGGCTCTGATGAACTCTATCTTTTGAGTTGGAGTGAGCTGGGATTTTGGGAAGATTATCACAAATCCCAAGTGTTGTACTGTGATGGTACGATGCAAGGAAAGCAGTACCTCTTGGGAAGTATCTACTTTTATTAGCCAGTCATCTAAAAGTAAGGGAAGACAAATATCCCCAGAGATCTTAGATATACAGCTATGACCGCCATGCACTTTGTGAAGATTCTTGGAGCAGAGACGAGTCCGAAGGGAAGGACTCTGTATTGATAATGTTTTTCTTCAAAGGTGAAGCGTAGATATTTCCTGTGTCCTGGATGGATGAGCATATGTGTGTATGCCTCTTTTAGATCTAGAGAACAGAGCCAGTCCTGACTCTAGAGGTAGGGAAGAAGAGTCCGAGAGATCATCTTGAACTTTTCGTGGACTAGAAACTTGTTGAGGTTTCTGAGGTCCAGAATGGGCCTGTATCCTCTGGTTTTCTTTGGAATGAGAAAGTGCAGAGAGTAGAAGCCTATTCCCTGTTGGGAAATAGGGACATCTTCTATGGTGCCCTGAGACAGAAGGGAGGATACTTTGTCCTGTATGAGAGCAGTGAGTGGGGGCTGCATTTGATATTCCCCCGTAAAAGTGGAAGGGGGTAGAGTATGCAGATGAAGTCTGTACCCTTCCTGGACTATGGTGAGTGTCTACTGCTCTGAGATGAGGTGCCATCTGTGGGCGTAGTGACACAGTCTGCCTGCTATGCTATATGGAGGGAGTGGGGGTCCTCCAGAGGCAGGGTGGCAATGTTCTCTAGAAAAGAGTCAAAAAAATAGGCACAGACTGTGGCTGCGGAGCTGGTTGAGATTTAGCCACCTGTGGCTTCTTTTGTTGTTTAGGAGGCTGCTGCCTCTTTTGTGGGGCCTGACCCTGGTACTGAGAAGCAGGAGGATAAGAGAAGAAGAATCTCTTCTTATTATTGTAGAAAGACTTCTTTGCAGGTGTCTTTTCCTAGCAGGGTCAGCTGTTACTCTGGACAGTCTCTTTAGAGTAGTATTTTCTAATTGAGAAGCCTTATCTTGCCAGTCTTTGCCAAAGAGGTTTTCCCCTGTGCCCAGCTTATCTTGAACCGAGACTTGAAGCCATGCAATTCTACGTGCACCAATGCATATTGCTGAGGCCCTGCTTGTGCATGCAAAGGCAAAGGTAGCCCTATTGACAATCTTCGAAACATTTTGACTATGGGTTCAAATTCCACCTAGGGACAGCAATCTTAGACCAGAGGGACTGGGTTTCTACTCCTATAGGCACTCCTTGTGGCCTTGGAAAAGCCATTTAACCCTCCATTGCCTCAGGTACGCATAGATTGTGAGCCATTTGGGGACAAGGGAATGTATCCAGTACCTGTTTGTAGTGATAACATAATGTAAACCGCTTTGATTGAAGGATAAGGCAGTATATAAAACAGGTTAAATAAATAAATAATCTGCCCTCTTGTCATCTGAGAGGAGAGGGGCAAAGGCCTCGAGATCCCTGGAGACTTCTTTGAGGAACATTCCCATGTAATGTATATAGAAGTTGATACTAGCCAAGAGCATGGATGCCTGGAAGCATCAGCGTCCAAAGGCATCAAGAGTTCTTGATTCTTTACTTGGAGAATTAGAGGAGTGAGTCTTCAAGCTCTTGATTTGATGCATCGCCAAATTAATCACCATGGAGTGGTGGGGAAGCTGTGACTTTTGGAAGCTGGGACACTCCAGTACCTGATACATGGTATCAAGACGTCGACTTTGAAGTGAGACCGTGACAGGCATCTCCCACATATGGAGCATAAGGTCATGAAGGATACGGTGCACTGGTAGAGTGGCTGCCACTTTGGGTGCTGTTGGGTATTGGAGGATCTCTTATTCCTCCACTCTTGGCTTCCTTTCTGATGTTACTGTGATAGAGTGGAGGAGTGGCCTAGAGGTTGGGGCAAGGTACTTCAGACCGGAAGGTCGGGGGTTCAAATCCCACTAGAGGACAGCAACCTTGGGCCGGAAGGACTGGGGTTTCTAGTCCCACAGGTGCTCCTTGTGGTCTTGGGCAAGCCACTTAAACCTCCATTGCCCATGTTCCCTGTAAGTATTAGTGTATGTGTCTCATATCCCCTCATGTTAAATGTATCCCCCAATTGTGTTGTGACCACTTTGATTTAAGGATAAGGTGGTATACAAAACTGTCTAAATAAATAAATAAAGAGACAGACCCTTGGCTAGTTCTTAAATGAATTCCTGGAAAGACATGTCTTCCAGAGGCAAAATGTGTTGCTGTTGAGGTGGGGAAGGTCCCGGGGTCCCCAGGAATCGAGTGACTTCACATTGAAATGGAGGAATTGGAACAGGAGGACTCGAAGTATCAACAGGCATGGTGTTTGCCTGAAGTTAAATGCCAGTACCAATGCTCCGAGGTGAGACCAGTATTGGTGATAGTTTCAAAGGAGGGCATGGGTGGGAGCAATGTCTATGTTATCTGCAGCAGCCCTGATGTTGTGCCTGCAACCAGTGTCGATGTCTGTACCGGAACTAGTATTGACTGGGCGGTGCCTGTAACCAAGGGTTTTATAGGTTCTGAGGCTGCAAGGAGAGCTACCAAGCTCCACTCAATGGCCAGTATGTGCTGCTCTATCGAGGTTGCCGATACTTGGGTGTCAGTGATGGGTATTTGCGCTACCGTCCCAGAGCATGGCACCAGTAGCTCTCTGGAAGTCAAGGCCTGGGGAGCATCCTGGGGCCCCTCGATGGCTTTGGAGGACACAGAATCCCACCGGGGCTGTTTGGCAGGCCGATCCACCTTTGAGGCAATGCCTGAGCGGTCTCAATGATTTGAGCAAGATCTTACCCTGGAGGTTTTGTCAGACTTCGATGCGGCCTTATGCTTGGACTTCGAAAATACCTGAAATCCATGAAAGGATGAGGCCCTCGACGAAGTGCCCCAAATTTAGAAGCCTGGTTTTGTATGCCTCTCTGTGTCACTTTCTGACAGAGGGGGCAGTCTTTTGGCTGGTGGTCTGGGCCAAGGCATTGTAACCACCAGTCATGTATGTCAATCACCGAGATGGTGCTGGCACAATTAGAAAAATTCTTGAAACCACTGGTTGGTTTCTCCATGCCTTCAAGGTATGGCAGGCTTAAAGCCTAAAAAGGGCGTTGATGCCCAAGATTTTTTTTTTGAAAAGAAGATAAAAAAGAATTAAAATAAAATAATAAGAAAACCAACGATATCTTAGACAGTGCTGGTGTCAACGGGAAGACAGAGGAGTTATCCACAAAAAAGAGAGTTTTCTGCGGTAACAGGATTTGCTTCCTGGTGGCTCCATGGAAAACGAAGAACTGAAGAGAGGGAGATGGAAAGGCGGGAAGGCAGTCACAGTGGAGTGCTCCCAGAGCTTTCCAATTGGATGCTAGGGAGCGTTCCCACATGGGCTCCGTCAGTACCGACGTCACCCATATATGAAGACTACATTCCTGCTTGTTCCTGGAGATAGATACCCTGGTAGAGGGTCTTCTTGATGAGTTTAAATTCTTGGAAAGGACAAGGGGACATATTAAAAATGAAACACAGGAAAAAATGTTCCCCACCATTTCTCCCTTGCATTTCTGATCGTGCAATAACACAGTCTAAAATAGTTATTAGTACACATAACTAGTGAATCATTGGTAATTTTGCGACTATGCCTAAAGTATATTATTTTGTACTTGATGCCTTGCTTGACTAGTCCTGGGGTCTCCCCTGAGAGATCAAGCAAGGAATCAAGATGAGTAAGCAAATAAATACAAAATCCTGCAGGGGTCCCGGCACTACTATATCCTAGTATCCCATAAAGCATAGTTACTCACATATAATAGGTGTTCTCTGGGGACAGCAGAAATCAGTTCTCACATATGGGTGACGTCGGTGCTGACGGAGCCTGTGTGGAAGCATCTCCCCAGCATTCAAAGAAAGCCTTTGGAAGATGCACCACGCATGCTAGTCCCCTTCCTGCCCAAGAGTGCTATCTTGCCTCAGTCTACTGTCATAGCTAAGACGGCAAAAATTAAAACATAGTAAAGAAGCAACTCCAAGGGGGGAGGAAGGGTTGTGAGGACTGATTCCTGCTGTCCCCGGAGAACATCTGTTACAAGTGAGTAACTACACTTTCTCCAGGAACAAGCAGGAAATCAGTATTCATATATAGGACTCCCCAGCTACAGGCTACCGAGAACTTGTAAAAACGCCACAGTGACCTGCAAAGGGTGAACCATGAACTGCAGCAGTTGAGTTCCAAGTGAGACTCTTGCAAGACCCAAATGCCACCCGCACTCCGGTAGCTGAACACAGAAGAGTCAGAGGGCAGAAGTTGCCTACACCCTGAAGAGATTACGGAGTATGGCCCGGCCAAAGGCACTGTCCCATCAGGACTCCCTCTCCAGGCATTAGTGAGTTGCGAAGGTATGGGCTGAAGACCAGGTGGCGGCCCAGCAGATTTCCATCACAGGGACATAACTCAGATTTTCCACAAAAGTAGCCATGGCCCTGATGTGGTGCACCGTGGCCTGCTGGTCTAGTGAGATCCCAGTTTGCTCTTAGGCGAGGGCAATGCTGTCCACAATCCAAGTGGACCAAGTTCGCTTAGTCACTAGGCGCCCCAGTCACTGGGGTCATAGGAGACAAAAAGCTGAGGTGCTTTGCAATAACCCCGAGTCCGTTGCAGATAGAAGGGGACAAGGCCCTTTTACCATCCAAAGTATGGAGGACGGTCTCCGCCTTGCTGGCATGAGGCCTCGTAAAGTAGGTGGGGATCACCACCTCCTGATTGAGGTGGAATGGAGACACCACCTTTGGTAGAAACCTAGGGTGTATATGGAGCACCACCTTGTTCTTGTAGAACCTTGAGTAGGGGGGCTCTACCATCAGAGCCTGGAGCTCGCTAACCCTGCGAGCTGATGTGAGTGCCATGAGAAAGGCAACCTTTCAAGAGAGGTACTGTAAGTGGCAGGTAGCCAGAGGCTCAAACGGTGGCTTAGTAAGCTGCCAGAGCACCATGTTGAGATCCCATTCTGCTGCTGGTGGGCGGATGGGGGGGGTTTGGATAGCATGAGGCCCCACAGGAACTGAGATACCAGGGGCTGAGCCGAGAGGGGTTTTCCCTCAATGGAATGGTGGTGTGCTGCAATGGCGCTCATGTACACCCTGACTGAGTTAGACTTCAGTCCCACCTCTGACAGGTGGAATAGGTACTGGAGTACAGTTTGCACATAGCAAAAGAACAAGTTTGCTCGCCTCTCGGCACACCAGATTGAGAACCAACACCACTTGAAGGCATATGCCTTCCTTGTGGAGACCTTTTAGGAGGCCAGGACCTCTTCCACGTCCTGCAGGAGGTTGAAGGGAGCTAGTGTTACCCTTTCAGCAGCCAAGCCGTGAGGGACAGGGACCCCCAGGTTGAGATGCATGAGAGAGCCCTCCTCCTGAGTAGGTCTGGGGCGCAGCCCTGGGGAATCGGCAACTCTGTCACCAGGGAGAGGAGCAGTGGGAACCAAGATTGCCTGGGCCACTGGGGGGCTATCAGTATCAGTGATGACCTGTCGCTTGGGCCTTGAACAGGGTCTTGGCGACCACTGGTGTTGGTGGGAAGGCATAGAGGAGGCCTTCTATCCACTGCATGAGGAACGTGTCCGCCGCCACCTGGGATGGGTACGGCTGATGGGAGCAGTGGGGCAACTGTGTGTTGTCCAGGCTGGTGAACAGGTCCACTAGGGGGATGCCCCACAGTCTAAATAGCCATGAGGCCACTTTGGGATCCAGGTGCCACTCATGTGGCTGAAGGTCTCTGCTCAGCTGGTTTGCCAAGGCATTGTCCTGGCCCAGGAGGTAGACTGCCCTCAGGAGCATCTCGTTGCTCATGGCATATCAGCAGAGATCTACCGCCTCTCGGCAGAGGGGGTACGACCCGGTACCCCCTTGCTTGTTGACATAGAACATTGCGACTTGGTTGTTGGTCTGGACCAGCAGAGACTGGCATTGTAGCCGGTGGCAGGCGGCTTGTAGAGCTAGAAATATCACCCAGAGCTCCAGAAGGTTGATCTGCAGCCTGCATTCCATCTGGGACCAGCTGCCTTGTGTGGGGAGGTTCCCGCAGTGAGCTCCCCAACCCATCAAGGAGGCGTCCATAGTGAGGACCCTCTGGGAGGTGGATGCCTGGAAGGGTATCCCGGCCTGGAGGTGACAGGGATTCTGCCACCAGTTGAGGGATTCTGCCAGCTGGCGGGTCACTCCCACCCTGTCCCGGAGCCTGCCCATGGGCTTGTATCCACTGAGAGTGGAGATACCACCCTTATACTATACATTAACATTTATATGCAGCCTATCTGCTCTCTGATCCGCTCATTAAATGTAGAATGTCTCGTGTATGCTGACGACATACTACTACACATTCCATTCACTATCGAACAGCCTGATTTCTCCCCTATCATCAGATGCTTTGATGCAGTTGCTGAATGGCTTCTCACACAAAACCTGAGGATCAATCATAGCAAGACTGATGTCTTCTTTGTCACAAGGAATCAGAAGTTCGTCCCACCACCCTACCTGCAAGTTAAAAACACTGAACTCAAGACAAGAGACACAATTCGATATCTAGGCATCACCCTAGATCAGCGATTAGATATGACAACCCACGTAAAGACCGTTACAAGATCAATATACCACAAAATACGAACCCTCCGCCACCTCCGCCCACTACTTGATTATTCAGACTATCGAACGATATTTCAAGCCCTAGTGATCCCACACCTAGACTTCGCGAACACCATCCTCCATGGCCTACCACAAGCAACCCTCAGCCCGCTTCGGCTGGCCATGAACTCTGCTGCTAGGGTTCTTACAGGGGTATCAAGATCGGAACATATAACTCCAGTAATGAAAAATCTGCACTGGCTACCACTACAAGCCCAAATTCAATACAAGGTACTAGTCATGACTTTCAAGGCACTGAAGAATCAATCTCCCACACCAATCAGCAAACTGCTTAACAACATCCCCGACAACAGAATCACAAGACCTGCACTACTGAACATGCTAACAGTACGTAAGTTCACCACAAGATGCACAAAGACAACTACCAATAGAGCCTTTTCGATTTATGCTCCGACAGCCTGGAATGACCTTCCCACTTGTATTCGATCCATATCGAGCCTCACCTCATTCAGAAAAGCAATAAAACACCATCTTTTTCTAATTCACTATCCTGAAACCACCCCACACCTTAACTATCCCAACGCCCTAACCCAACATGAGAATGGTTAGGCGCTCCTCTCCCTATAGTTTTATCCCTGCTCCCACCTGACCTAGCTATGCTCACCCGTAGATCTTAAGTACTAGTTGTATATAGCTCTATGTAAATATTTTGTATATATCGTGTAAATAGTTTCCCCTGTTCTCCCATTCTTGATTATCCCCTTGTTCTATGTAAGCACATTGTGATATTAATGCATTGTTGCACTGTTCAGTTCTAATGTAAACTGCACTGATCTTAATAGCGCGGTATATAAGAAATAAAAATAAATAAATAAAATAAAATAAAATATACGTAAGAGGGCGTATGGGGTCATGTGGACCGTGGAGGCCATGTGGCCCAGCAAGCAGAGGAGAAGACAGGCGGGTAGCGTCCAGCAGTGTTATACCTCTGCAGCTAGCCTCCTGAGATGTTCTGCCCTCTCCTGCAGGAGAAAGGTCTTTGCTTGTATCTAGCTGAGCCCCTATCTAGGTGCTGAGTCGGGGCAAGGTGTGCCTTGGGGTAGCTGATGATGAACCCCAGGTGCTGCCAGCCGTGCATGGTGTGCCTGGTGGTGTGATGCACCTCTGCAGCTGTATCCCCCCTTATGAGCCAGTTGTCCAGGTAGGGAAAGATGAAGGCCCCTTGAAGGTGTGCTGTTACCACTGCTAGGCACTTGGTGAAGACCTTTGGTGAGAAGGCCAGTCCAGAGGGTAGCACCCTGTATTGATGGTGGCCTCCTCCCACCATAAAGTGGGGGTACTTTCGATGGCTGGGATGGATCAGGATGTGTGTATAAGCATTCTTCAGGTCTAAGGAGCATAGCCAGTCTCCCTGCTGAAGGTAGGGCAGCAATGTTACAAGGGAGAGCATCTTGAAGTTCTCCCTCACCAGGAATCTGTTCAAGTCCCGCAGGTCCAGAATGGGCCCGAGGCCCCCTGTTCGCTTGGTGATGAGGAGGCCCCAGCGTTCTTGGTACATGGAGTTGAGTTGCCTGCTTACAATGGGCACCAATGCCAGTATCTCCCACATACAGAGGAGACGGCACTCGAGGATTGGAGGAATGGGCACTGTGAGGACCTCCTTTGGAGGGGCCTCATACTGGGGGATCTACAGTTCTTCCATGCGAGGGTCCTCCTCTGCCTTGGTCTTGATGGCGAGTGCCTTAGCCATGTCCTGCACAAAGTCAAGGAAGACAACGTTTTCAGGAGGGGAACAGCATCGGGGTGCCAGGGCAGATGGGCATGTCTTGATGTTGCCAGGTGTCTGGGGATTCCTCATCCTCGATCTCCCAGTCAGACTGGAAGTCCAAGGTCAATTCTGAGGCTTCGCAGTCATCACAGTCAAGGTCCAAGCTGTGTGCACATGCCAGAGAGGATCAGTGACCCGAGGAATGGACTTGGATCTCGTCCAGCGCCAATGGCTTTCTCGAGGTCGGTGGCACTTGCGGATCGGCTCGACATCCGGGGAGGCCCTCGATGTCAAGGGTCCCATCGTCAGGGCAGATGAACCGGACATGAACGCCCATCACTGGACCACGAGAGCATAGATACTGCACTCTAAGGCCACCATCCTGGGTTTCCATACAGTTGGCACTGCAGCCTTCGACGCGGACACAGAGTTGAGGGGTAGTCCTCAACAAAGATGGCCTCAGTTGTCCATGTGGCGTATGGAGTCGCAGGTGCTTTATTGGATAAAAACCCCTATGTATTTCAGCAGATGCCGTCCTCAGGGGATACACATTCTCAAAAAAATAATACCACCACAATTAAAAACAATAATGTGTGAAACATATTCAAACCTAATATTGAACAAATATATAAATAACTCATTAAATATCAAAACACAATAAAAAACATCATAAAAAAGAAATAGTAAAGACACGTTAAAATCAAAACGTAAGGCAGATGAGATAGTAAAGTGCCTGGTCACATCATAGTGCACAAACCAAATATACAGACCCAAAGCTGGGACACAAAAGAGAGACGAGGAGGAGCTGAGATATGCCATATCTGATATCCATAAAAATGGTACTCACAATGGCACACTGTGGAAATATATCTTGACAAGAACACCAATCATTGAAAAAATTAAATCTACAAAAAATAAATAAAACGAGTCAATCAAAAAACAGTATTGTTGTATCAATGGCGGAATCCCCTGCCTAATGTATCTGATGAAGAAATAAATACATCTATACCCTAAGCAGAACCAAATAAGAATAATAATGTCATTTTTAATTTGAACCAAAGGCAAAAGTAGGGAAGGGGAGGCATTTGTATCTGCATCATATCATTAGGTTTTAAGCTACAACCGAGGGTCAGAGCCAGAAGAAACCAAACACAGATAAAAATGGAAATGCTGTAAATATGTAAATGACAAAACTAATGGTGAAACTGCCCCAATCGTTTAATGAACAGAACGGCATGAAGCATGTGGACAATTATATTTCTTTACCCTGCAGGAAGCAGAACACCACACTGTAATCTGTTTTCAATCAACCAGTGGATACTAGACTGGTGCGCTGGAGCCAGAGCACTTTTAAAACCTCCTTTAGGTCACACCAAAAAGGTCAAGGATCCCTGATCTGCATGCACTCTGCAAAAAACTTTAATATTGTTGAAATCTTTATAACATTTATTTATTTACATTCTCTTATATACCGCGCTATTCTGCATCAGTGCGGTTTACATTGAACAAACTAAAATTACATTGAACGGCATTATAACTTGGAGATAACTATTTTACGAGGGGATATGAGACACATACACTAATACTTACAGGGAACATGGGCAATGGAGGGTTAAGTGGCTTGCCCAAGACCACAAGGAGCATCTGTGGGACTAGAAACCCCAGTCCTTCCGGCCCAAGGTTGCTGTCCTCTAGTGGGATTTGAACCCCTGACCTTCTGGCCTGAAGTACCTTGCCCCAACCACTAGGCCACTCATGCAGTGCTAATATGAAAAAACCTTACCTTGTTAAAAAATATCTAATTACAGTCATGCAGGCGGGCAGAAACAGTCCCAAAAAATGGGTAATGGCTGCTTGCAACCCCGAAGCGAATCGTATGGGAGAGCTGCAGTATGTTGCCCAGTGTTCAAACAGGACTGAAAAAGTAAAATCAAAACTAATAGGGATTGCCCGAACAGCCAATCATTCTTTAAAGTTTGGTAAACATGATAAAATAAAAATCCCTGATGACGGGGAAGGGGGGGAGAGAAGAGAGATGGGGGAAAGGGGGGGAAGAGAAGAGAGGTGGGGGAAAGGGGGGGGGAAGAGAAGAGAGGTGGGGGAAAGGGGGGGGAAGAGAAGAGAGGTGGGGGAAGAGAAGAGAGGTGGGGGAAGAAAAGAGAGGTGGGGGAAGGGGGGGAAGTGTAAAAGACAATCAGAGCCAACCAAGATAAAACTATAAGAGCAGATAAGTTGATACCTCAAAGAAATATTAAAAAAACAAGGGAATGAACCCAAGGAGCCACGCTGAGGCGAGTTGGTTCGGGGACAGGAAAGGAACCAGTGCATAGACCAGATAAAATAGTATTAAAAAAACAGACTTTTTCCGGGGGAAACTGGACAGACATCCAGAGGGTTCCGCGGGAAAAAAAGAGAATGAGACAAGATGGCGCCCTTGGGAGGGAAGGGGACCACGCATACGTGGTGCATCTCCCAAAGGCTCTCTTTGGAAGCTGGGAAGATGCTTCCACACTGGCTCTGTCGGTGCAGACATCACCCATATGTGAGGATGGACTTCGTGCTTGCTCCCGGAGAACAGGCACATAGCTTCTCTACTTCATTTCAATTTGTTTAACTGTGCACATAAGCATCTATTTTGTTAGACAGCTTGCAGCTACCACTTTAGAAGGCTAAATTGGGGTTACAATGGCCTCCTTTAAAACAGAACTGCTTTAAAGCACTGGCTACATAAGATAGTCCTATAAGGTAAGGATAGATGCTGCCCAGCCAGTGCATTAGCACAAGCACTTCAAAGCCAGAAAGCAAATTCAATCTGGAATCCATGTAGAAAAATGAGGTTCATTGTCCTCAGTGCTCATGGTTGAACTGGGCCCGAGCAGCGGTTCTCATCGAAAATGCATGAAATAAATTTTCATACAGTCAAAGCAGTGCATGAAAATCTCTCATGCATATTCATTATGAGACACGCAAGGGGTAGGGGTACCCCAGAACCAAGCTGAGAACCATTGCACTGCAACAGAATTAGTCTAATTTTTCTGTCTCTTGGGTGACCTCTACTGCAATACTCTTTCCCCACCCAACTAGCCCTGATGGTGGGCATGGCTAAATAGAAGCCTTCACAAATTACATATGGTAATATCATCCCAGGAATTAAATGCAAATCAATATAAAAAAATGGAGATCTTAATTATTTCTTTGTTTAAAATGCCACTTAAACTATCCTAAAAGGTTCTTTGCTGATGGTACTCCTTTTAAGTAAGACTTTTTGAAACATCCAGCCTTTTAATTTCATTGTGCCAGAATCAGGCTGGCTAGGATCACTTTCTGATAATTAAAAGTAAGCTAGAGGCTTTGTAAAAGCCATTTTATAAGCTGTGGGAACAACAGAACCATCTAACTATTGATGCCAATGCTCAGCTTCAGATTTTCAGATCTGAGCCAACACGTTTTTGATTTGTGTCTGCGGCCCGGCAGACTATGCAAGGAGATATGAGCTTGCTTGCTCTTGCAGGAAGAACTTGCCTTTCAAATCAATAGGGGTTTCAGTACATCTTCACACTCTCCCCCCTCCTCATTTCTATATTAATGTCATAAATTCCATCACTCACAGCTGCTTGTTCAGGATGTGTACAGGGCAAAACAGTTTCATTTCATTAGTCCTGATTTTTGAACCTTTGTTCAGTTCATTTCACATGTTAACGTATAGAGCATAATGCACTTTAATTTGTAGGTTAACCCCTATTAAACCTACTTAGGATGCACAAAAATTTTACAAGTGCTCAACAAATGTGCATCCCTACTGCCTATTGCTAATAAGTGGCGGTGGCACGATTCTCTCTGGTTGCAGTTACTTTTCAGTTGCTAAACTGAAGTAAGAAACAGGAACTAGAGCAACAAACTGCAGTAAATGAGTCTCACGTCTTCAAATGGGCGACTAGAGAACTAATGACTGATGAAACAGCGTGAATACCAAATGGCCAAAGCCAGAAGAAAGTCACGCTGCATAGAGATAGGTCCAACCCATCCACTAGGGCTCCCCCTCCTCCCACCGAAGCAGCACATCATTGCCGCTCGGCCTGCCATGCCGCTCCTTCCCGGCATCCATCTTTTCATCTGGGGAAGGGGGGGGGGGGGAAGTATGGCGATGCCTCTACTGTTTTAGGTTTTAAAGTGTCCGCCCAGCACGCTCAAAGCCTGCCACTCCTGCCCCCCTCTTTGATGCAACTTCTGCTACCCCCTTCAACAAGAAGTTGCATCAGAGGTGGGCAGGAGCTGCAGGCCGCGAGTGCACTAGTGCAAACACTTTAAAGCCCAATGCAGCAGAGGCAATGCCATGCCGCCCCTCCCCCCCCCCAGGTGAGAAGATGGATGCAGGGAGGGGGGACGGCATGGCAGCACCGCATAGGGTGGCAGAAACCTGGGGCTAGCCCAGCTTGGAGAGACATATCTAGCATATCTTATAAATGACTTATCACTTCATCAACATGTTGCTGGACCCACTCGTTGTATGAGCCATACCTTAGATTTAGTTCTCACTTCTTCCAGCCTATGCTCGATGCTCTCCCTTCCAACTTCCCACGATATCCCCTGGTCTGATTATTCTGGTGTTTCTTTGCTAGTTCCAGATAATGGTGGTCCCTCTTCAACTCAGTCCCCCCCACGCCTATAGCGTTGTATTACCCCACTTACCCTAAATGCCTTTCCTTTCACCCATTCCTTATTCCCCACCAATTTTTCTACACTCTTATCTGATGATCAGGTCCGTCTTTGGAAGTCTGCTCTTACCGACGCTTTGGATAATCTGGCTCCTCTCCGTCTCTCCACCAAGTAGTCTCGTTCAGCCCACTCTCCTTGGTTCCATTCAGGCCTGTGCTTGCAGCGCACACAGCTCCAACAAGCAGAACGTCATTGGTTAAACCATCCCTCGCCGGATACAACGGCACGGTTTAAACAGTTGTATTCTGATTATCGTACATCAATTCAGTCTGCTAAGTGCTCCTTTTTCTCTTCTGAAATATCTGAAGCCGCTAATTCCTCCAGGCAGCTCTATTCAATTTTGCGTAAGCTTTCTTCTACTACTCCTGGTTCTGCTTCTCAAGTTGCAGCTCCTGCTACTGCAATTCTGGCTACTTTCTTCTCTGAGAAGATTCAGAATATGCACGTATCCTTTACTATAGCTCCTCCGCTACCTCTCTCACCTCTTCGTTCTCACTTCTCATCCACCATTTCATCTTCCCCTGGGGAAATGATCATCTCCGATTTAACTGATTTGCCTTCATCACCATTAAATAGAGCATTAACTCATACTTGGTCCACCTTCCATTCCATTACTTCAGCAGAGCTACTTACTACCTTGTCTAAGTCCAGAAAGACCACTTGCCAGCTGGACCCCATTCCTTCAGGTTGGCTGGGAGAGCCCTCCCTGCAGTTAGTGCCTATCATTGTGATCATTCTAAATTCTAGTCTGTCTTCTGGCTGCTTTCCTTCTTTGTGGCAATCTGCCATTGTGCATCCTCTATTAAAACAATCCTCACTTGACTCCTCTGTTCTATTTCACTGGCGTCCAGTGTCAAACCTCCGCTTCCTGGCGAAATTACTGGTACGTTTTGTCTTTTTTCAATTAGCATCTTATGTAGAGGCGACCAACGCCCTTCACCCGCGTCAAGCAGGATTTCGGGCAGGACATAGTACAGAAACAGTTCTCCTGGCCCTCTTAAACGAGCTTCATGTTGCCCACGATCACGTGGACATCACTCTTATGGTGTCTGTAGATCTATCATCAGCATTTGATTTGATTGACCACCGGACCCTTCTCTCCCGTCTTTATGATGTTGGGCTGCAGGGTACGGTGTTGCACTGGTTTCGTTCTTTCCATACAGCTCGCTCTTTCACCGTCTGTTCTAATCATCAATCTTCTTCCCCTGTTCCTTTAGCTTGTGGAGTGCCTCAGGGCTCTGTTCTCTCCCCTTTGCTTTTCAACATTTTTCTAGCTCCCTTACCTCTTCTAATCCAACAATACCCGGTTTCAGTATATATCTATGCTGATGATATTGTTCTCCTTTTCCATACCTCCCCGGTTCACATTGACATCACACAGTTTAATGACTCTCTCTCTCATATTACCGTTTGGCTTTCCTCCAGTTTCCTCCATCTGAATCTGTCAAAATCTACAGCCATGTGGGTTTCTCTGAGTACCCCTTGCCCAACGATTATGCCCCAAATTAATTCTACTTCTATTCCTCTCACTTTCTCCTTCCATTTTTTAGGAGTAACTTTGGATTCTTTTCTCTTTTCTCATAACCATATGTTGAATCTCACTCGCCGTTCTTTTTTTGCACTGCGACAAATCAGATCAGTTCGTTCCATTCTGCTTCCTGACTCTCTTATCACACTCGTATTAGCCTTGGTTATGAGTAGATTAGATTACTGCAACGTGGTTCTAGCAAATCTGCCATCCTATCAGCTCCAACGCCTCCAACCTTTGCAGAATACAGCCGCCCATCTTATCTGCCATGCTCGGAGATTCGATCACGTCACGCCTCTCCTTTTTCGTCTTCATTGGCTGCCACTCCGTTTTAGGTTCCAATACAAGCTTCTCATTCTGACACATAGGGTCATCCACACATCGAATCCACTCTACTTAGCAAATCTCATCTCTCTCCACACACCTTACCGTCAACTTCGCTCATTACACGTTAACCGACTTTCCTTGCCTTCCCTGTCGTGGGCTCACTTAGAACAAACTCGTCATGCTGCATTCTTTTTCCTCAGACCCTCTCTCTAGAACATATTACCATCTTCCCTCCAGCTGGAACCCTCATACCAAAACTTTAAAAAATTTATTAAAAACTCACTTGTTCCAACAGGCTTTCGACCTTCCCTGTAACAGTTCTGCTTAGCTACTGTTTCCCTGACCGTCTCTAGTGCCTATACTGTTAATCTATCCCTTTCTGTTTTACAATGGAGTTTCTTTCTGTTCTTATAGCGTTAGCATGTTTTTATTGTGAACCGCTCGCATGTTTCGACAAGGGCGGTATATAATGTGTTGGAATAAAGATAAAGAAAGGAGGCGGCCATTGGTGAGGTCTCCTCTGGAATACTGCATTTGGTTTTGAAGGCTGTATCTCAAGGAGGCTATAATGAGGTTCATGGAAGTCCAGAGGAAAGCCATGCTCTGCACCAGAAGATATACGAGGAGACCTGAATATGTGTACCCTAAAGGAGAGGAAGGGCAGCAGAGATGATACAGACGTGTAAATGCTTGAAACGATGAACAAACTAACCTGTCCCAACAGCATAGATGTTATAGACCAGAGGACAGGATATGAAGTGGATTGAAGGAGTAGCTCTAGTAGCTCTTAGAGTAAGAGCCTAAGCACCAGGGAAGTCAGGGTTCAAATTCAGCTACTCTTCCTTATGACCTCACACAAGTCACTTCACCCTCCATTGTCTCAGGTACAGATTGTGAGGCCTCTGGGGTCAGGGAAATAGCTGCCTTACCAGAATGCAAAGCGCCTTAAGCTACCACAAAAAGGCATGAGCTAGATCAACAACAAAACCACAAAAGCAGCTACAGAGAGGTACAGTCCGGAGCTAAGCCAGGGGGTGGATGGTTGGAATCTCATGGAGGAGCTGGTGAAGAGAAAAATGGTGATGGAATTCCGAAAGGAGTGGGATATACACCAGGGATTCCTAAATGCTTCACCTCAAAACTGCAATTAAATGACTTTTTTCAGTTCTAAGACAACACAGGGGTGTATGCAACATGCATGGAATGAAAGAACCCTTAAAGATATGGGGGGAGCAGAGGGGTAACCTGCACAAAAGAGCCGCTACAAGCCTTAGTGGGCGAATCAGATGTCTCATTTAGTCTCGACGTGACATCATTTACTATGAGGGTAAATAGATTGATAAAGCATCTTCTGTGGAAAGGGGCTTTATAAATTTGCGTAGGTATATGTGCATGCTGTTGAGCATGCCTGCTTTCATGTGGACGATGAGTAGGCATCCCCAGAAGCATCCTATAGATGTCAGGGCTATATTTAGGATAAACCTAACAGCCCGCTAGGTGAGGCATGGCCATAGCATTGACTGACAGAGCCCAGGCCTCCACCTGAAGCCAAAGTGGCTTCAGATCTCATCTACAGGGTCTATTTTCACTTATAAACCGAGGACGTATGACGCAGATGAGAGCAGTAGCCTGCTTCTCTAGCTATTTTGTATTTTAAATTTAGCTATTATTTATTTTTCAGACAATGCGTTTCCAGGACAGCAGTAACTCTGTTTCAATCAGTCAAGTTATTCTGCCTCATTCTAACACCCCTCCAGCTGCTTATTTTGGATGCAATGAACAGGATATCTGACTAGGTCAAAGGTTCCCGACTTTCCCTTAGGAACTCACCTCCTGTACAAGGGGTACTAAATACTGCTAAATCCCTTCCACATAGGAGCTAGTGGTTCAGCAAGAGGCAGAGTTGTATCCCTACATAAGCAGAGAACTGTCCCTGACATTAATCCAGTAACAACTTGGAGTCCATGAGATACTGAGGCCCCAATGCAGCAGACGGCACTATGCTCTAGCGCAATGTTTTGCTTGAGATTTTCCTGCACTAATCTTGTTCCCTGATGCAGAAAGCAAGCTAGCGCAGGAAAATCCTGAGCAAAAACGCTGTGAGCATAGTAGGCATGCAAAGGAATATGTAATTGCTCCTGATGTAAAAAACTGCGCTGAAACTTAGTACGAGTTTTATACGCTTCCCTTTATGCTGGATCTTTGCCCAGTTTCAGCAGGCAGAAAGACATGGAGGAGAGTGAAAGGATCATCTGAGGTGAAGTCTGGCATTTCACTGTATCTGATCCAAGCAGGCCCAGACACCGCTCCCCCATAACCTGCCAATGCGCTCTGAACCCCCAAAAGATCACTGGTGGTTCCAGTCTCACTCTCCCACTGCCCTCTCTACACTTGAAACACTGGTGACCCCGATAGCTCCTACCACCTATCCCCCCAGCCTCATGATCCCTTCCAAAATACATAATGGGCAAGTGCTCCCTGACCCCCCCCCCCCCCCCCCAGTCGGCAATGTGACTGACCCCACACTGTGCATCTTAGGATGCAGTGTGAGAGTCTAGCAGACTGACCCCCCTCCCCATGTGGGACATCCCAGCATGCACAGAAAGGGGGTCAGGCACTGCCATTTTGAAATATGGTAGTACAAACAGCAGGAGCATGAGGGTAGCATTCCTGTCTCCCGTCCCATTCAGGGTACTGAGGGAAACGAAGAAGGGGATCCAGGGGGCGGCAGAAAGCTGGGGGGCACTTGGCTGACATTTTTTGGAGGGTGATGGGGTAGGGGCCAATGAGGCCTCCAATGTTTAAGTGCACAATGGGGACCTGAGACTAAGGCCACCAATGATCTTTTGAGAGGATCGGGGGGGGGGGGGGGCTTCGGTGCATGACAGTAAGTTATTGGGAGGTCTGGGCCTCCTTGGATCATCTGAGGTGAAGTGTCAAAATATCTCAGATTACCTTTCTTTTTTAAGAGCTTTCTATCACATGCTTGTGCAGATATAGGTGCTAACGTAGACCCCTGTGCACCTTTGTCTGGTTCGCCTTTCTTGTTTAGTGCAGACTCCTTGCTTACGGCACTGGTGAGCAGAACGACTGCATTAAACATGCCTTAGGAAAGCCGGCACTAGTGTTAGCCACTGGGATCTAGAGCAGGGCTTGTATGCCGAGGCGTGAGTGTGCTGCAAAACCAAATGCTCTGTGAACTCCCTTTTTCCACTTCTCTCTTTCCCTTCACCATCCCCTGCTAGCTTTATTTCTCCTCTGTATCAGCAGCTTGCTTTCCTTCACACCTTTCCCTCTAACCTCCACTCACCTTACTCATCTCCCCTTCCCTGATCACATTTCCTGCAGCCCCTCCCACCCATGGATCTCCCTATACAATCCAGCCTCCATGCAGCCCAATTCACTCTCATTCTATACCCCCCGACCCTTCATGAACCCCAAATTCATTCTCTCCCTCCCCTTATTCGGGCTCATCTTACTGAAAGTGGGGGTGGGTGATTAGGCTCTCTTGATGTGCTGTACTATACTGTACTGCTGTCAGCCAAGGGGGCGTGGTCACCGCCGATTCCTGCCGCACTTGGGAATAGCAGAAACGCAGTGCTTTTGTTGGAACAAACAGCCAGGTGACACTTCAAGGAGCCAGTTGACAGCAGGGGACGAGTAACACACCTCCCACACCACCACCACAGTTTCAAGCTATACCCACGAGCCATGTTTTCGAACACAAATGCATAAGTTAGATGGAGAGTGGCTCAAATTCACCACTCTTCATAGAACTTTCTCCTCTGTCCCAAATCACCCCAAATCCTACCCAAACTAAAATATTTAACCTTTGACCATGTAGCAATTTACACAGTTTAAGGTAAGCATTTGCAACCGCCATATTTTTGAAACAAAGAACTTACATGGCCAGTGCCTGTTGCTAACTGCATTAGTCCTTCTGAAAACCAACCCATAAATATACTGCTTCTTAACTGTGCTCCCTCCTTTTCCATGTTTTCAGCATTTACAGATGGGCCCTGACTAACTCCAACATAGGCCTGATGTTCTAGGACGGTTTTCCCACATTAAATCTAGGAAGAACGATCTTTAGCATGTTTGTGTCCAGGAAGAACGGCTTACATTTGAGCAAATAAAACATACTCCGAAGAAAATGGTTCTTGGAAACTCGGGCTGTACTTACCCTTGACCAATTTTTTCAAATCTTGTATATTTTTTCTTAGGGTCACCAACGCTCACAATGCTTCCTGCGAAAAATGAACACATGAAAGCTCAGCTAAATGGAACAGAATAAAAATTAAAAAGTTACACAAATTTTAAAGTGGGCCTGCAAAAAATAAAAACTAAAACAAAAAAAGTACACTCTGGCAGTCAATTGAATTTGGGATATGCTATGGGAACTGCGATCGTATTGAGATCTGATTTTATCCCAGCCAGTGCTCTAGAAAAATCAGCACAGGAAAATGAATATACTGAAGGCTAAGCAGAATTACGATCTGCGGTCTAGCAGTTCTCTTCTGCTCCTTTTGGGCTTCCACTTCAATTGGAACCAGCTCCTGTTGGCCTAAAGTTCCAGAAGCCGACATGCACAGCGACAAGGTTCCCCCAACTAGCTCAGCTCAACCAACACTCTACCAGGGGGCCACATGATATGGCTCCCCGAAGAACCCAGATAACATGGGCTTTGGGTGCAACCACTAGGTGTGCCTTTTAAGCAGTGGCAGAGAATTCTTTCCCAAAAGACTTAAGAGCGCTGCCTCCATAGCATTCCTATATCAGGCCTGGAACTGAACCCATGTCCTCAAATAAACAATACCCCCGAGTTGCTGGTCCCAAGCATCCAGTTAACGTGTGTCAGAATCACGTCCTGTGCGACTTGCACATCGAACGCGTGCTCCCCCCACCCACACCTCCATCCAGCCACTTTCTGCTCTTACCTTGCTGCTGCCGCCCTCTGTTTTCTCCACAGCGGCGCTGGCAGCAGGGCAAAAGCAGGAAGTGGCTGGACGGAGGGGGAAGAGGGGAAGTGCACCCGATGTGCAAGTCGCCGGCACTTTAAGCAGATCTGCTCCTCCCTGCTCTAATGTCGCATCAGAGGAGGGGGGGGGACCAGACCTGCTTCAAGTGCTGCGAAAAGGCTTAAGGGGCACATTTCAGCTGCCTGCTGTTGCCCTGCCACCGCTGAGAGACAAAAAAGTGGCGGCAGCAGGGCAACAGCAGGCAGCCGAAATGCACCCCTTAAGTCTTTGCGCCCTGTGCAGCCGCACCGCTCGCAAAGGGCTAGGTTCAGTACTGCAAGCAGGCCCCAAAAGAGGCCGCCACGTGGCCCCCCCCCCCAGGCTAGCGCTCTTGCCTGCTATCTCTTGGTGTCCCAAACACCGCACACTATGGAAACCAGCCTCACAGAGAAGGGACTCTCAGCATGGGTAACAGGTTAGTGCTGGCTCTACAATTTGTGGGAAAGAGGTTGGGTCTATCTGCGGTGCTTTCCCTTAAGCAAGTCCGGACCGATTCAACAGTCCCAGTCTCTCCTGGCCTGCACTCAGCACCCCCAGTCACTAAAGCCACCCACTCAAGGGTTCAGTCTGGGACAAAGCCTATCTCGAGGCTGTATGTCCTCCTTGCCTTATTCTTTTTTTTTCTTCCTTACTGTTTGATGAGTTAGTAAATAACAGCGACCCTAGTGCCAATCCCATCAGGGCTGCAGAGAGACTCTAGTACCACTAACCAGTCTAGATCAGACCTGAGATGACACTCCTCACCAACTGCTGGAGACTGAGCTACTAGCTTCAAGTGGCAGTGTAGGTGATATATGTGGTCTGACATTGCTAAGTTTTGTGCAGCTGCTGGTGGGGAGTGACAACCTGCTTGTCTGGTGTGGACTGGACTGGAGGGATAAGGAGGAAGTATGGATTCCATTCATATGTATTAGTTACCACATAAATCTATCACAAACGCAATAGCAAGTGACATTGTTTAAATTGCATGGATTTCTGTCTCCTTACTATCAAAGCTGAAAGTCTCTGAATTATCTATATTAACTGTATTTATGCAGAAAATATCCCTAGAATGAAGTTAGGAAAAAAATTCAAATGCCCACGTGAAAAAAGCGTTGGTGACTTCTCTTCCAAGCAGAATTACCAACTGAGTCACTGCAGGAAACACAAGCTTTAGCAGCAAGATCAATAACTCTGCAATGCCATTTGCACTGTAGATTATGACAGGATACCACACGGACCGAGTGAGGGCGCATCGAGCCACAAGCAACTGATGACCTGACCAGCCTAGGAGACGACCGAGTCAAGTGATATCTAGAAAGTCAGCAGTGAAGAAGGATATTTCAGCACACATATGGCACTGAATACCAGAGCACAGTACAAATTAGCAACATGCCAGAGATCTTTCTTGATATATGGTCCCACACTCTGGAACTCACTCACGAGTACACTAAGAGACACCAAGGACTCCAATGACTTCCATAAAAAACTGAAGACTCTTCTCTTCCGAGAAGTCTTCGGTTCAGAAACCTAACGCAAATGCCTCCTTCCCCCCGGCCACCTCTGTTAAACAGCCATATCCACAACAGTGTACACAGCCATACCCACCAGTGTACATAATTCTACCTTGTCCTTAACCCCTCCCCTGACCCCAGCTACCACACATACCACAGTTTTTGTACCTCACCCTTTAATCACCGCTCCTTGTACAACTAAGTTTATATGTTCAACTTCGTTCCATGCAAAACTAAGTTTATCGTTTCCATTCTGTTCCATGTAAACCGCCTTGATATCCTGAAAGGCGGTATAAAAGACATGTTTAATTAATTAAATCAATCATAGATCTCCTTTCAGCCTAGGTGATGTACCACTGTCAGATACTGTTCTGATATTTAGAAAAATGAAATTCTTGTTCACCCATTGACCAACCAATTATTTTTTCTCCAACAATGAACAGAGTCATAATTCATACAAGGACCAATTTTTGTGGACTAGCAATAGCAGAAGGAATGATCTAATATGGTAGTATCAGTAGGACAAGGTGAGATAATGTGCGAGTTTGCAAACGTTAATTCGGTTTAGGGCTGCTAGTCATCTTGCATCGAAAGGGACAGCTCCATACCGAGTATCTTCAGTCCAGCACAGTCCAAAAACACATCCTCTCTCTCTTCACATGTACCAAAATGTTAATTCAGGTTTACATTAGTTTCAGCACAAACACAAGGGTAAAAGTATCTCTGTCTTGTGTATGTGTCAACATAAAAAAATGCAGATACCGTAACTGTACCACCATCCCATTGCCCTGCCTCATGCAAATTAAATCACAGCAGAGAGGTAAGTTCAGGCAAGGACGCCTGTGACTTACAGGAAATATCACCAACCCACGAGCAAGAAACAGAAACAAACTCACTCAGTTTTTCTAGGATTTCCTCATCTGTCATTTTAGACTTTTTGCGTTGCCGGTCTGTGTTTCTATACAAAGTGCTTGAGTTTTCAGGCTGAGAGGACACTGGGGAGGTTGTGGTTTCTTTAGCTGGTGCTGGTAATGCGATGGGTTCGATTACAGAGCGCGTGTAGATCTGAAAAACATCAAGTTACTGTATGGTTAGAGAAATGAGGGCCTGGAGGTGGGAACCTGGAGGTCAATAGTCTAGCAACTTACCCTATCCTTAGAAAATGACTTCTGAAAACACATTTTCTTTACTCTTTAGTCTAGTGCGTCTGCTTTGTTTCTATGTTCAGGGACGTGAGCAAGTTCTAATGTTTTTTGAGATCCCACTTTGCCTTTGAGAAGATCTCACCCAGCGGCAGCAAGATAGATGCACAAGACCTCACAGGCCAATACTGAGCCCGTGGCGGTCAGTGTTTTTTAAAATGCCAGCTGCCATGGGTAAAATGAACCCGGATATTCAGTGGACATATCCGGACAGCAGCTTCTGATGAATATCCGCTCAGCAGTGATCGCCGCAGGCTATGCAGATAGGGGCAATATTTGGTCGTAATCCACAAAGTTTCTATGCCGCTTTGATTATAAGAGAAAGCGGTATAAAAAACCTACTAAATAAGTAAATAAAACAAAGTTAGGTCTGCTGTTTGGTTGGACTAACTTTATGCAGTCTGTTATCTGGTTAACGGACTGAAAATCGCTACTAACCAGATACGCATGGGATTACACTTGCCCCACTCAAGAAGTGCTCCAGTATTATTCAGACAATGCTGTGGTGATCAGAGGAAATAGTGCTGTAGCACTATCCAGATAGTGCTGCAGAATACTCCCCTCACCACACTTATCCAGTTATCAGCTGCTGCTAACTAGTAAGTGTCTTTGAATATCGGGTCCTCAGTGACTCAGTCTTTACCAAATCTGGCACAAAATACAAAGATGCTACCTTCTAGAGCGTTGGTCCCCAAACCTGTCCCCGTGGATCGCTAGCTTTTTGTGTTTTCAGGATATCCACAATGAATATGCATGAGACTGATCTGCAGACAGTGCAGGCCTAGTACGTGCATATTAGTCTCATGCCTATTCATAACCGATATTCTGAACACCTAACCAGTTCCTCCTGAACGGGGTTGCAGATCATCACTCTAGAGCAGGAGTCCATAAATCTGGGCCAGGATTTCCACAACGAGTAGTATGTATGAGGTAGATTTGCATGCCTTGCTCCATTGTATGCAACTACACTATATCTCATACATATTCATTGTGGAAATCCTGAAAACCAGACCAGTTCTCTGCCCTCGAGGACCAGATTTGTGATCCCTGCACTAGACACACAGAATGTGAGACACTAACCATATACAGAAGTCTTTTCTATCTTTGCCAGATTTATAATAAGATAACTAGTTACGACAAGTAGTGTCTGTGAAAATGAACCCCCCAAAAAAAAGTCTTCACAGCATGTAAACGTCTTCTCTCCTCTGAATTCTGCAGTGGCAAACAAATCGGTGTCCTGGCAATGGGCTTGGCTGAAATGCTGTGTTTCTGAGTTGAGCTGCGTATCATGCATCTGAGGGGCAACGTTCCTAGTGCCTGCACCGCTGCAAGGTCTGCAGGTTCTTCTCCCCTGTGCAGACCTTGCACCTTGCCTCCGAAACTGTCCAGGGAAAGCCGGACCTGCAGAGACATGAAGCTGATTTTCCTCTGGTTACTTTTTCTGATTAGAATAAAGTGTACTGTGCATGTTACCGCCGTCCCCGTCATACGAGCATCTCCTCTGCTTGCAGGAAACGCATGTGTGTCATGTAATCACATGCACAGTTTTACTCACATACAGGACCGGCAATTTTCAATAAAAGCCCATTTTCGTATGCACTGTTTTACTTTCTGAAGAGGCTTTGATGATTGCCCTTGCAGAGGGTTATTTTATAACACGGTCCAAGGAAGTGCCCGTCAGCTCTGTTTCATAGAGATAACAGACAGCTATGTGTCACTATAAGTCAGGCCCCCAGATCTAGCCCCTGTAGCTTGAAATTCAAATGTACACATTTGCACCTGCTCTGAAAATGGTGCCCCTAAGCACGTGTCCGCTAGGCATGTACTCACATGCTTTATAAAATGCAGGCTTGCATCACAATTATGCCTCTGTTTCGCCTAAACTACATCTATGGTAGTAGCTTTAGATCAGATGCAACCTATGGTATGTCTACATTTTACGTGTTTATAACTGCACAATTTTATAAAAGGCCTTTTCTGGGAATATGTATGAAATTACCTTCAGAATGTACAGCGCACCAGTACTGGACTTTTAAGACTGTAGAATAGCTTTCCAGATCAATAAAAACTGCCAATTACTACAAGTTCATCTTCGGCTGATGGTGTACCAGTTATAGCTTGCTCACTTACTCTGTGGCCGTGGTGGTAGGCAGTGTTACCCATTAGCATGGTACTTTACGCTTAATTTTCTTGTGTTAGTCTCGGTTCCAATGCAGGAAGAAAGATTAGCATGTGAAAATCTGTGAAAAACCACTGTGCTAAAGGACTGCACAATGACCGTGCAAATAGCTGCATAATAAATTGTTCTGGATGTAAAATATGACGCTAGAATTTAGTGCAGTTTTTACTCTTTACGTAGGGTGGGAGCAGAGGATGATCTCAAGTGAAGGATGGCATTCCACCTTAGATCACCAAACATCACTGAAGGATCCTGGATGCCACAACCCCCAGCGCCACAAAGGTCAACCATATTCTCCCAAGAACCCCCAACCCCACAACTGATCAAAGGGGCCAAGGTCAAACTCTTCCCCCCTCCCCCTGAGGAAGGAGCGATGCCCACTCACTCCTGCCTCTGGGCAGCCATCTTGAAAGATGGTGGCACCTGACCTCACGTGGTGAATCCTGGGATGCCCATGCAGGGTTGGTTAGGCAATTATTGCCTTATTTGGCAGACTGACTCTACACGATGCATCCCAATACACTCCTTGGAATTAGGTGCCACCATTTTCAAGATGGCGGCTCAAAGTCAGGAATGAGTGGGCATCACTCTTGCTTCCCAAGTTAGGGATGTATGAGGGGTGAGGGGTTGGGGGTATGGGAGGGAATCCACTTGGGCCACTTTGATCATGAAGAATCAGGGGATGGAGAGGTCTGGGGTGGGACACAGTTGACCTTTGTGGGGTTGGGATGATGGCAAGGACCACTTGGGCCATGGTCACCATTTTAGTTATTTGTGGGTTGGAAGTCAGGGAGCAGGGGGAAAGGAGTGGGTAAAGAGTTGTACTCAGTATTTTTTTTTAAATCTCCCTTCCTGTCAATGCATGAGCCAATCCCCACTCATGTACTGACAAGAGAGATGTTTGTTCCCGACACATCAAACAATTGCGCCTTACCACTGTGGCGGGCAATGTTTTTCTGACAACCCTCATTTTTTAATGCAGTGGTAATTTGTATGCCATTATACTTTATCCTCTGTATTCGTGGGGGATAGGTTTTTAGAAAACCCTGAAAATACTGAAAACTACTTCCACAGCCAAATATAGAAAAGAGACGGACAACTTGCCCGTGCCCCTGATCCCCCATCCCCCTCTTGGTACCTTCCCAAACGAGCGGAAATATTGCCTATGCGCTCCCACTCCTGTGCCGCCATCTTGGCAGTCTGACCCCACATGGCACATCATATCCCAGGATGCACTGCGCAAGCCAGGTGCCACCATTTTTCAAGATGGTGGCTCAGGAGTGTGAGCGCATGAACAGCACTCCTGCTCATTTGGAAACATACCAGGAGGGAGGTGGGAGGTTTCGGGGCTACTGGGCCATCAGGGATTCGCTTTTTGATGGCATCGGAGGCTTTCCCCAATGCCTGGATCATATTTCTCCATGTGCTTGATGTCCATCTCTTTTCTACATTTGGCTGTGAAAGTAATTCTGCGTATTCCACAGATAGGCACGAGTGTGGTGGAATGGGTTACAATTTTATAGGAGCGGATAAGCGAATCCGCGGAAACTGAATGCATGGATAGCGAGGATTTACTGTATTTTACTGCATCAGGAGTAAAGATAGTATTAGCATGTGTGCATCAGGAGTAAAGATAGCATTAGCATGTGCCACAATGCCGCTTGCTGGAGCCTAGTGCAGCGTTCTAACACAGGGCTTTCTGCACCGAGGTCTCTGTGGGTCAGCCATAAAAGCCATTACCAATCTATATCAGTTCAGGAAGGCTCTCAAAACATACCTTTTCTGCCAATATTTCCCAGACAGCAACTGAACTAGATATCCCCTCCAAGAAATGACCCAATCTAGAAATGCCCTCACACTGCAGTGTAGATAGTTTATGTATATAGTTAACCCAGTTATCCAAGTTTGTACTCCTGTTCAATGTAAAACCTGACAGTTTGTCGTTATGGTCGTTTTGTTATGATGTAAACCGCGCTGATTCTAAATAGCGCGGTATATAAGAAACTGTAATAAATAAATAAATAAATAAATAAATCTAATACCAGCTTACTGATTTCGTGTGCTCTGGTCGAGGTGCAATAACAGGCGGGGGCTCGTTGTCATCTTCTTCTTCCTCTTCCTCTTCATCTTCTTCTTCGGAAACTGGGGGAGCCAAAGGAGGCTCCGATGCCGTTTTTGTGCTCTGATGGGGGAAGATTCCAATAGTTAGACATTCAAAGGATCATTTTATAAGAAGCTGTACAAAGAAAAGCGCCACCAACGCACGTACATCAAAATCAATAGTTTTCAAGACCTTGATAATCACTTTTAAAGCTGTCAATAATCTCACATCTGCATCCTTATCCTCCCTCATCCATAGCACATCTCCAAATAGAGCAAGAAGATCCATGGCTATAAACTCCCTCAAAATCCCGAAGGAACTTACTATTTGCACTAAATCGACAGCCAACAGAGCCTTCAGTCTCAGTGCCCCAAAATGCTGGAATGCACTAACCCCTGATATCCGGGCTATTAGGAGCCTGACACAGTTTAGGAAAGCCCTCAAATGCCACCTCTTCAACAAGTACCTTATAGAACCCAATGGCGTCACCTAGAGCCCAATAACACCCACTGATACCAATCCCAGATAAATCTACGGTATATCAACAACTCACCAAGTTTGATATTCATCCCTATAGTGGGCTGGTGTTTTCCTATGAAACCTCTGTGCATATGATTCCATGTAGTATGTTTTGTAAATAGTTACCCCGGTTATCCAAGTTATTTATGCCCTGTTACCTGTAAACTCATACGTGTTGAATGTACTGAGCATTTTGTTCCATGTGAACCGCGCTGATGATGAATAGTGCGGTATATAAGAGACTGTAAATAAATAAAATAAATGTATTCTGAAAAGATTTATGCATGTGACTAGGCCTTTACTTTAGCTGGTCGTACACGCATTAGGTCGATGGTGTGTACTTTCCCTGTGGGTATTCACACTGGTGGAGGTGGGAGGAGTGTGTATTTACGTGCGTGCTTTGTGTGTAAGATACGCCAGCCATAGAGCCTACATTCAACGTGCATTTCCCACTACTTACCGGTATGTCTCTGCTTTATAAAGTACAGTATTGTGTGTAATTGACTTTATACAAGAGGTGTCATTTAGGTGCGTTAACTTTACACACAATAAAACAATTCCCCAAGCTCCCTGGTCTTAAAAACACCCTGGGGGAGGCGGGGGGTGGGGCATATTCAGAACGGTTTAGCCAGCTAAAATGCAGTCAGCAGGATATTTAGCAGCACTAAAGCGGCTAGTGCTACTAAATACCCAATTCCCATCTGGTTTAAATGCCCTGACACTAACTAGTTAATATTGGGGCATTCTAGGTGCAGAGAGAGGGTGGGGACCAGGGGGCAGCTCTCTAATGAGGCAGAGTGAGGCGTCCGCCTCAGGCGGCAAAGTTTTGGTGGCAGCAAAAAATGCCCCCAAAACAGCCGCCTCACTCTACCTTCAAAAGGTTTTAAAAAAAATAAAAAGGGTGGACAAGCTGCTGCCGCTGCTTCTCAGCAGCGTCAGAATCACCCCTCTGCCCCTTCCCACCACCGCCTCCCCAGATCTGAGAACACTAGGGCAGCGGAGGGAAGCTGTCACCATTGGTTTTCAAGCCAACAGAAGCTTGTAAATCCCTGCTGGTTCTGACCCCTCTCTGACACAAAAAGCATCATCTGAGGGGTCCTGCTTTTGGATTCCTGCCACCAAGAAGCATTAGTGGTGGTAAGAAGAGAAGTGGAGGTAGATGGGCTGACAGATGCTGGACAACAGAGTTGGAGGAGGTGGCAGGAGGAAAAATACTGATAACAGGGGAGGGGGGCAGGAGGACAAATGCTGGACAACGGTGGAGGGAGCAGGAAGACAAATGCTGGACAAGGAGGGGGGAAGCAGTAAGACAAATGCTGGACAACAGGAAGGGGGAGAAAGAAGACAAATGTGGACCATGGGGGGTGGGAGGGAAGAAGGAAGACATGCTGGACAATGGGGGAGAGGAAGGAAGACATGCTGGACAATGGGGGAGGGGGAGAGAAGCAAGAAGGCAAATGCTGGACCAGGGCTGGTGCTGCCCGGTAAGCTGGATAAGCGCGGCAGGGAGGCACCGATGTCAGGAGATTGCCATTGCTAGCTGCCCGCCTCCCACTCCCCATTCAGAATGGCCAGCAGCTTAGTGGAGAGCTTGCCCGCAGGACATGCTGCTCCCATGGGCAGAACACTGTGAGCGGCCACAATTGCTACTCTCAGTCTTCTGCCCACGGGAGCAGCGTGTCCCACAGGCGGGCTCTCCACTAAGCTGCTGGCCATTCTGAATGGGGAGTGGGGGCAAGCAGGTAGCTAGCGATGGCACTCTCCTGACATCGGCTCCTGCAGGTAGGCTCTGTTTCTCAGGGCCGCAGTCATGGCTTGCACAGCCTATGCCTATAGGATGTACTGCTCCTGCAGACAGAAGGGTCTGGGAGGCAGCGATTGTGGCCCAGAGATCAGAACCTGCCTGCAGGAGCAGTATATCCTGTGGTCATGGACTGTGCAAGGCCAATTGTACCCTGCCTCTCTGCACTGGGATCACGGCTTGCACAGCTCTTGTCCATGGGACATTCTGCTCCGCAGACAGGCTCTGCCGTTTGCACATACAAGAGATGGACATGAAGGGACATTGGGAGGTGCACATGGATGGGCACAGCGAGTCAGAAGGGAGATGCTCGGTGTAGGGGGGGAGAATGGGGAGGCAGCGAGAATGAGGTAAGGGACCACAGAGATAAAGGGAGATACTGGACATGGAAAGGGGCAAAGGGAGAAGCAAGGAGGGGAGATGGAGTGGTGATGTTGGCCAGGGGGTTATAGGGAGACTATGGAAACATGCTAGACTTGGGAAGGGGGGGGGAATAGAGGGGAGATGCTGGACACGGGGCAATAAGGGCAGGAGGAGATGTAGGAGGACATGGGGGTGAGAGCTCTAGCACAATCCAATCCAGCATTTGAATTCATGGCTATCGGGATTAGTTTATCTCATGTTATATCTTCCCTCCTCATCAATAATCTGGTCATAGCAAAATAAATCTGATGTGCAGATACTTATAATGGTTTGATTAGGGGGAGGGGCTGTGTAAGTGGCTTTTCATTAATCAAATGTAATGTTTTATTATTATGTTTCTTTGCATGTGCATGTTTGGAAGCCACCTAGGATTTTAGATGGGTGGCATATACATTTTAAAATAAACTAAATTTATGCAAATGCTGCTGCAGTATATCTCCACACATGACCCTGCATCATTCTCATACTGCCCCGGGGGAGGGGGGGCATGGGGGAGGGGGAGTAGGGGGGGGGAATGGGAGGTAGAGGAAAGCAGAAAACTCTCACATTGTGACCAGCATGATCAGAAAATAAAATGGTCAGACAACAAATGTAGAAGACAATTTTATTTTCAATTTAAAGATCGGACTTGGTGCTATCTTTATATTTTATAAAGTACAGGGAAATGTATGTCTTTCTAGTACTTTGGTGTTGCACTGTATGCAGAATCTGACTTCTTGTGTTGCAATTTATTTTTTATCTACATATGTTTATTTTTAAGTTGTGGTCACTTATTCTGTACTTGGTGAGTGTCTGTGTTCTGAGTTTGTGCCCAAGGCCAAGTGTTCTGTTAACATGGAGTTTGTACATAGAGATCTGTACTGTAGTAATCTGAATTGTTCAGCTTTTCAAATAGGTGTTGGATGTTCCAGGGCCCACTGCAGTATTTACAGTGATGCTTTTTTTGGATGGGCTTGTGAAAGTTGGTGCTGATATGGTATGGTATGGTAGATTTTCTCTATAGATCCTTAGTGACTGTTGTAGGGTTTTATATTAGTTCACAATGTGCCTGGTACTGGAGAATGTTTGTTTGTTGTTAGTGAGATTATCAGAATCAGATTTTTTTTTTAAGATAATGAATTTTGTGGGTGAATGTCCTAGTTCTGCTCTGCACCCACTCTTGAGGGCGGGGTTTCTGTGGATGCAAAATATATGTTCAAAAATAAAAAGCTAGAACCATAATGCAGTTTATAACAACAAAATAAACATGAGTTATAATTTAGTTTTAGAAGCCGTGCTGTGGTTCTCGCTCTTTCTTTTAGTTCCTTGGTGTGCAAACATCTTGCATTTCCTCCATATTATCTAGTCAGCTTTTTGGTTTGGTTTAGTGCCTGACTGGAGTCTTTGAGAAATTGTCCTTGTTACCTGAACACAAGCACTGACCTCCTTTTTTTTGGGGGGGGGTAATACTTTTTATCATCAAATTATGCGGGGAATTTTGAGGACATACAGGTCCCTTTCCTCTAACTGGAAGATGTCACAACCTGGACCACATCCTGATGTGTAATACTCAGTTAACTTTACTTTCATTTTTCTAATCTGAACTTAGTTTAAAATAAAAAGATAAGAAATTAGGCCTCCAAAAGTCTACTGTGCCAGCCAGAAAACCAACAAACACAATCTACAACTCTAATTACATTTACTGTCACACTTTAAGAAAGATGGTTATTACTCACTGCCTATAAGTAGATAGGTGGCTCCCAGCAAAACTTGATTTACTGCTACTGTAACTGGAGAGCGCTGCAAAACCTTTATTAGACGCCCGGAGGATGCTGAGCTACAGAGTATTTGGACCATGGCAATAAAATTCCTCCTACATGCTCCTCGTGCGGGCATCAGGGCAGATTGAGCAACAGCTGCAAGTCCTGCAGCAGGAAGGCTCCAGTGAGGAGAGTTGAGCGCGGGAGAAACATGATCCTGGGGATGGCTCAACTGCATCAATGGTGGGGGCTAAACAGACGGCGAGCCTTGCTTTTCTTTTACAGACATCCAAAATAATAAACTTGGAAGCAGCTGAGAACAGGTTCATTCAGGCCAGCTGAAACTCCCAAAAGGGGCTTCGGTAAAATCCCAAGTGGAGTGGAACAAGTAAACACGAATCAATTGTTTACTCTCAAAAATGCAAGGACTAGTGGACACACCATGAATCTACAAAGTAGTAGATTTCAAACAGATAGGAGAAAACATTTTTTCTCAATGTATAATTATTCTTTGGAACTTACTGCCGGAGGACATGGTAAAAGCAGGCAGTGTAGATGGGTTTAAACAAAGTTTGGACAAATTCAAACCCTCGGGATATGTTCTACCCAACTGCAACTGTGGATAATAATGTCGTCCACATATGCGAAAGCATATTCTTGATGAGGATGCAGGACTTGATCCACCAGTCTCTGGCAGGTTGCTGCGGCGCCGTGAAGGCCAAAAGGCATCCTCAAACTGCAATAGCCCAATCGGGGTGCTGAAGGCGGTCTTCGGTCAAGATTCCCTAGTCAACGGAATCTGCCAGTACCCCTTCATCATGTCTAGGGTGGTCAAAAACTGGGCCGGCCCCAAGCGGACCAACAGCTCCTCGATACGGGGCATTGGGTAAGTGTCAAATACCGAGATGGCATTTACCTGTCTGAAATCTATACAAAAGCGTAATGTACCATCCGGTTTTGGAACCAGAACAATGGGACTACATCACGGGCTCTTTGATTCTTCAATGACACCCATCGCCAACATCTCGTGCACCTGTGCCACGACCTCCTGCTTTTTAGCTTCTGGTAGGAATTAGGGTCGTTGTCTGACCACCTTCCCCAGTGGCGTCAGGATCTCATGCGCCACCAGTCGGGTTTCACCAGGGATCGGGGTCAGTACATCTGGAAACCTCTCCAATAGTCGAGCCAGATCCCGCCTCTGGACCAAAGATAATTCTTCCCCTACTTGGGGCTCCAGGTTCTTCCTGCACTCTGCCACTTGAGGTCCCAGGTCGTCCTTCTCAGTCTCCTCCATTCTCTCTCCACAGGTGGCTGTCAGGCTTTTCATCCCGGCCCATCCGGTGGAACCAAATCCAGAGGCTCCTCGTTCCGCAGGAGCCAACATGGGGACCTCTTCCAGTGGGGGAAACCTTACTCTCTTGCACAGCAGTTGAGCAATCCGGTCTCCCACCTTCACAGGGAAGTCTTCATTGCCAAAATTAAACAGTAATATCTTTACACTCCCTCTATAAACAGGGTCGATCACCCCAGCCCCGACGTCCAGGAAATATTTCAGAGCCAGACCTGATCGTGGTGCTATCCGACCATAACATCCTACGGGCATCTCCATCTGAAGGCCGGTATCAATGAGAGCCTTTCCACGGCGGGGTATCACCTGATCCTCGGCGCTGCATAGATCATATCCCGCGGCTTGCGGAGACGCCCTCCTGGGAGCCTGGGCCTTCTCGGATACCTTACAAAATTTTAATATAAACTTCTGTTTAAGGGAAGAACTGCTTCCCAGGGGTTCTTTCCCTGGGTTCTCGCATGGCTTTCGGGGATTCCCAAAAAGAGGCCCAGGGACCACCGTTAACATCCCATCCCCTTTTCTCCCAAGGCCTTCCTCTAATCCTTCCCTAAATTGGGGCCAATCCCTTCCCAATACTAAATCGTAGGGGAGCTTTGGAACCACTGCCACGAGAATTTCTTTCTGCACCCCCAACCCTTTTATCACCACTTTGTACACAGGGTAGAAAGAGGCAGCTCCATGGATGCACCTAATTTGGACCTGACCTTCCGGCTTCCTCTGGCGAGACTCATTCTGGGCCTCAATTGCCTGCCAAAGCTTTCGTGACACCATGCTTTGGTCGGCCCCAGAGTCGAGCAGAGCATGGGTAGTGACCCCCTGTATGTTAACACTTAAGAGAAATCCCTCTCCTAGATGTTTCACATTGATACCAGTTAACCCAATGCGGGCTTTGCATCCCCTCTGCAGGTGTCCCCTCTCCCCACAACGATAGCATTTTTTTTCAGCCCACTTACCCTCCTGAGCAGACACAAGTTTTTAGACACTTTGCATTATTTCCCTGTTTCTTTTCTGATAAATCAAAACTGGCCTCTGCCCCTACTTTTGGAGGGCCCGCCTTTGGAAGAAACGCCAAATCAGCTTCCATGTAGCGCTCCATCAAAAGGGTTGCCTCTCCTGTGCTCTGGCAGTTTTGCTGAATCAGAAAAGATTGTACCCTTTTTGGTACTGCAGCCATAAATTACTCCAATATCACCATATCCACCACCGTATCCATAGTTCTCCCTTTCGGGGCTAGCCACTTTAAAGCTAAACCTCAAATTCTCTGACTTAAGGCCTTAGGTGTTTCTCCGGCCTTTAAGGCCGTAGCTCTAAACATACGGTGATACACCATTTTCGTTAACCCTAATCAGTCTCTAATTGCATTTTTTACTGCATTATAGTCCATGGCCTGTGCCGCTGGCATAGCCCTATATGCGGCTAGTGCTTCTCCTGTTAAGGAGGTTGCCAATCGCACCACCCACTGGCTAGCTGGCCATCCCACGGCTTGAGCCACCCTCTCGAATGACTCCAAGAAGTCGTCTATGTCATCATTGGGTGAAAGCTTTCCAAAATTAAACGCCCCGCTGGTGTGCGGGCCTGCCAGATTGTCCATTTGCGGCATCGCTGGTCCCTCTGGGGTTAGGGTCCCTCCACTTCCTTGCCTCTGGGATGTAATAAGAGCTTCCACTAAGTCCACGACAGGCTTTTGCTGCTCCTTCATAGCCGCCGCCGCACTCTCTTGTGCTAGCTGGGCCAACTCCTGCTGTAGTTGAAATTGAGTGGCCATCCATTGTACCAGCTCCTTCGGATCCATC